>FR990101.1:20892500-21492500 GCA_905404275.2 Hedya salicella
GTGTCCATGGACGACGGTGATCGCTTACCATCAGGTGATCTGTCAGCTCGTTTGCCGCCTATAATATAAATAAAGATCCGTAGAAGACTTGGTTTCAATGGTTTTATTATTATTATTTTTAAAAGATCTTTATATTTATATTTATAAGAATATAGTGTCTTAGTTAAGAAATTAACTTTAAAAATCACAAAGATCGTGATGGAAGAACTTCATGATTTTCATATAAATTCAGCATTTATTACCTAAAAGTTCAAAAACAACATGTCAAGTAGGTACAGTTCATCTTCAGATTAAAGCTTTGTGTTGTTCCGAAAACAAAACAATCCTCAAAATAACTTTAAGTGACGTAAAACATCCACACAACGCTATCTTTGTACGTTCCCACACAGACATAAACAACTTTCAGTCTAATACGAAGACAAAGCGAAATTATGTTATGAATAAGCCAGAATGTTGTAGTAATTCACGGAAACAATACAATATCAGCGGAATTACACGCGAACACGTAGGGAGGAGTAAGGTCACAACCGAAACATAACGTCAGATAAAGAAATCCTCCGCGACCCAGTTCTAGCATTGATATGAGCTCACAATAAATAAATACACAGAAGAGAGATTTATTCAACTTGAAATTATTCAGTCAAAACCATGTCCATAGTGTTGTTGCTTTCATGGGCACTGAGTTCCAGTGTTTCCAAAAGTTCAGGCAGCAGACTCTAGCACCAGGCACACGACGCTGTTGGAGCTGCTTCATCAGGCGAATTACGGAAGAAGTTATCTTTATCATTTCAGGCATAAGACAACCACTGCGCTGGACACAGGCCTACAGGCCTCCTCAATAGACTTTCAAATGGGCCGGATAGAGGCGACCCTCATTTAGCGAGTCCTCGCAATCCTAACCAGGTCGTCCGACCAGCTTGCGGGTGGCCTTCGCTGCACTTGCCGATATGCGGTCTCCACTCGAAAACCTTTCTGTCCCAACGGCTAACGGTTCTTCGAACTATGTGCCCTGCCTATTTCCCGCCTTTTGCTTACCCTGTTTGCTATGTCAGTGACCTTAGTTCGTCTACGAATCTCCTCATTTCTGAATCTAGCTCGTAGAGAGATCTCGAGTTGAGACCACGACTTACAACTTTAAGCACTGAGGTATCCTGGATGAGAAGATACTTCGCAGTTTGGATTGTTTACATAGATAGACGTATTCATCAACAACTTTGAGGACCCAGTTACCAACTAATACTGGCTTACGCGCTTCAAGGACATTCAACATGATTTTCATCTTGTCCATATTCATCTTAAGGCCCACCTGTTGAGATCTTTGAGCATCACACATAAATCCTCCAGCTTTCACTCCTTCTCAGCAGTTCTCTTACGTACAATTTATATAGTTAGGTATGTTTTCACAAATGTGACTGTCCCTAACTTGGTAACTTGGAGAACAGCGTCCCTCTATTTTGTTGACTACCTACCTACCCGGACGAGTAGGTATATCAAAAATAGTTGATATCTGTCTAGCTATCTTGATGTTATGTGGCCACAGATATTATATATATATTATATCTAAATACAAAGAATTCGGGTGATGGCGCTGATATCAGCGTTCATAATAAATTATTTACTTAATAAAGAACACTCTTAACGAGAAATTCTTATGTATCTTTACTTTTCATCATCATCATCATCATCATGTCAGCCGTAGGACGTCCCCTGCTGGACACAGGCCTCCTCAATTGATTTCCACATGGGCCGGATAGAGGCGACTCGCATCCAGCGAGCCCCCGCAACCCTAATTAAGTCGTCAGACCACCTTGCGGGTGGCCTTCCCACGCTGCGCTTGCCAGTACGTGGTCTCCACTCTAGAACCATTCTGCCCCAACGGCCGTCGGTTCTTCGAACTATGTGCCCTGCCCATTGCCACTTCAGTTTGCTTACCCTGTATGCTATGTCGGTGGCCTTTATTAGCATTAATGGCGAGTACATCACGCACCTTCGGTTCGCCGACGATATCGTGGTCATGGCAGAGACGCTGGAGGATCTCGGTACGATGCTCGAAGATCTCAACAGAGTATCCCAACAGGTGGGCCTTAAGATGAACATGGACAAGACGAAGATCATGTCGAATGTCCATGTAGCGCCCACCCCAGTATTGGTTGGTAACTCGGTCCTCGAAGTTGTTGACGAATATGTCTATCTAAGACAAACAATCCAGTTAGGCAGGTCCAACTTCGAGAAAGAGATTAATCGACGGATTCAACTCGGATGGGCAGCGTTTGGGAAACTGCGAAGTGTCTTCTTTACTTCTATAACGTTGTAAAAATGAAATGTCTGTACATTCAAGACTTAAATAAAAGTGATACGGAGTATTTAAAGGTCACTGAATCGAAAAATGTTTATTAATATACCTACTTTTTTGGATTATTTGTACCTTTATGTGTCGTTATGGGTTCATCGCGCCAAAACAGCGAAACGGAATAAAAGTATTTAGGTAGCTTGGGTATCCACAGATGGTTAAAGGATATGTTTTACCCGACTACGCTAAAAAAAAGGAAGGGTTATGACTTTTTCTGCTGCACGAACGCAGTCGCGGGCGCCTTCTAATAATAATATCTTGATAAGAGGATAATAAGGTCTTTAGTTTAACATTAAATCTTCTTAAGTACTTATTTGTCTATCATGCGATAAACTTTGAAATTGACCAATTCTAAACCTTAGTTATCTCGCAATTTCAATCAAATGTAAAGGAAGATTTAACAAATAAAAACATCCAGCTTTATTTAGCTGACCCAACATATTTCAACCCTGACATACTGCCTCTCCAAAACTGTGACATAACTCTGTTTTCTTTAGGGACTGTCTCACCCGCCTCATTTGAGACAGATATATACAAAATACGAATCTCTTGACATCACTTAGGCTGTTTCACACTAGCGAAAACAAAAGATAAGCCAAGGTCCGCCAAGCGGTTACAAGCCTTGGTAAAGGCTTGGACACACAGGTCGGTAAAGATATATTTTAGGTGGAGTACATGTGTTTATCAGTGTTCAAGGTCCATACTTTAATTTTAGAAATGTGAAAGTAAAACTGTCTGTTACCCTTTACGCTGAAACTGCTGAACCAATTTCGATTAATTTTGCCGCGGAGGTAGTTTGAGACTGGCGAATCCAATCTCGATCTCCCAAGATCTTGATTTCTGGAAGAATTCGGGATATTTTTCGAGATTCGATCTCAGGTTTGAAATATCGATGTAAGAAAGAATGTTGGTTATGATTTTGTTCTCCTCCGCTGACGAAATTACGGGCACCGCGAGCAGATTTTTTTTTTTTTAATATTTTTGTAGTATTTTGCGGCTTCATCAATCCAAAACGGAGGAACGGATTTCAATTTTTTGGTGGTACACGATACCTAGCGATTCAATGATGTTTAAGGGATACTTTATACCTGACTATTAGGCATCGGAAATTCGAATGCTTTGATACCTAAACTTCGGCATCAGTACCTACACCGCGTAGATGTTGACTAGCATGGAGGCGGACTCTATTTAATTTTACTAATAAAATTCCCGGGATTTATCGGCATACTGGAAATTAGTATATCATCAGTAGGTACATACGTATCAAGGTATCAAAAAATCTATTTTAGTAGTTCCTGTTTACAAAATTGTATTTAATTCACATGTGTTTCAATTAACTAAAAGATATTCAACGACTTAACCTAAATAATTTAAAAAGGACATTTTCATGACGATTTGTATAATCCCGGGATCCCGGGAATTGAAAAATGTAAATATTATTTTTAAAAAGCCGACTCCATACTTGCTTGGCTTTTTCCGAAATTTTGCTAATTATAGGTATAAAAGCAGCCGAATTTCCGATGGCCACTGAGTATGCTGACCTTTTACCACATTCGCGACTGAAGTTATGAGAACCTTCTATTAGGTAATAATGACCATGTGCGGTAGCTGGAAAAACTCTCAGCTAGAAGATGTTGATATTGTTGTTGATCCTAACCTCACCAGTTTTTAGGGTTCCGTACCCAAAGAGTAAAACGGGGCCCTATTACTAAGACTTCGCTTTGTATGTTAGTCTTAAGGAACTACAGATGCCTTTAATAATAAATGTTTGAATTTGAATTTCAATCGTCACACTGCATTTGAGCCTGTAATTATAGGCAGCCATAGATCTTTGTTTTAGAAATTTGAACACGCTGCGTCTTCCGGTCCGTGATTCTATAACCTTTATACTCCCCAAAAAGTTTTAAACTAAAAGAGCCCGGGCACAACTGGTACCAGAGTTGGGCAGATCTTACTATTTACTAAAGTTCACTAAAATCAAACTGCATTTGAAACTGACTTTACTAATGTGAGCCTGTACTACTCGATATTTGGTACCTAGCGTCCTTGTTCGAGAGCCTTGCGCCAGAAATGTACCGACCTGTAAAAAGGGCGCTTTCGCGGAGCCTTTGAGTGAAAGGGGAAAATATAAAAGGTGATGTGTGGTGTTTTAGCGGCTAAACGGATGGGCTAGCATAAAAGCGTATGTATTTGGTTGGCACATTCTTTTTTACATTCGTACGTCTTACTATTATAATAGGTATTGCAAAATTGGGTTGGGATCATAAGCACTACATTGTCAAAACAATTAAATCATCATCCAGATCTCAACAGGACCATATCTGTAGAAAGCCCACAGGTAGCAAACCGACTAGTTCCTGAAATAACCACTTCATTAATAGTCCTCATATCAAAAAGATGAGGCAGCAAATCTCATCCCGTAAGAGTAAAATGCCTGTACGTTGAAAATATTTTCATATTTACATATACAAGCAAGAATATAGCCTGGCAAAATTGGAAAGAGCACTCTGTGAACCGAAAATGAATGGTCTATTAAACCGCAGTTAGACCCGTCATGACATATGGCACGGATTGCTGGCCCCTCAAGAAACAGGAGTCTGACAAACACACGTCGATGAGAGGAGTATGCTTAGGTGGTCTGGCGGAGTAACTCTATTGGACAAAGTGCCTAACCTCTAATACATTAGACGCACATTCAAAGTAAGATCCATATATGATAATCTGATGGAGGCACGACTACGATGGTTTGGCCATATCATGAGGAGGCCAGACGTCGAGACCACAAAAGTGCCCCTTAAGCACTACATTTTTTTTATGACATTGGAGGCAAACGAGCAGACGGGTCGCCTGATGGTAAGCTATCACCATCGCCCATAGACACTTGCATCACCGGAGGAGTCACAAGTGCGTTGTCGGCCTTTCAGGTGGGAGTACGCTATTTACTTGAAGGCTAGAAGGTCGCATCAGTTGGGAAATACTGCATCGAAATTTAAGCAATTTTTAGCGTGATTTTTGACAAATGTACTATATAAAACAGGCTGGTTTTCAGATATGTGTTGTTTTTGACCATACAACCTATTCAAATATTAATGCGGGAACATGTTTGTTGAAAATTTCCTCGATAGAAAAGTTATCCGAAAACGCGTCTTCATTTTCCGTTTTTTGTCTAGTTTGTACAAACGACAGATTAATAAACGGCTATATTATGTTAAAATGTCATTCTTCCCTTTCTCTTTTACTTGGTTAACTTAAATGTTAATAAAATATAATAATATGCGATTTCATTGTACTTTTACATCTGGCGCTTACGCCAAAAAACCCCAAGCATGTAGTGTATTAGCTTTCTCTTTCTTTGATACGCGCAAGCAATAAATGCGACCCTTATTATAAATTCTGCTCATTGGCCCGCTCGGCGATTGGGGCGTGGTTTACGAATGACGATGCAGGCCCTTAACCGTAAGATGTATGTAATAAACAGAGATCTGGGAAATAGTGGAAACATGGACACTACGACGACCCAGAATCAACATCTCTGAAGACGACGAATAGAAGAGCTGACCCCAAATAAAAATGGGACAAGGCCAGATAATGAAGAAGAGATTGCGAACATTTTTATAAAAGTGAATGAAATGGATTAATTAGAAGGTTTAGGTAGGGCCTGCTGAAGGTCGCTGGATGTCTTTTGGCAGATGATGCTGATTTTGAAGGTCAATAAATTGAAATCTTCTTTTTTTAGGTATCTTTTTTTTTCATCATGTCAAAATGGCTGAACTATTATTTTCTTTTATTTTATTTCTTCCAGATTTCCCTTAAACAAAAAAAGGGTTCTTCAAACAAAAAAAAGCTTCGCCTGCGTGGCTCGTAAATGTATCCAATGGATACGCTAATTTATCTGGAATTTAATTAGGTAAATCGGCTTCCGACGACCTTAAGCACGACTCTTGGGATGTTTAACGCGCTGCATCTTCAACTTTGAGATTTCCGTAACATTTTTACAAATGAACTAAAATCAAGCAAGCGAAGCCGATGTAAGAACAATAACTTAGCCACAAATTCATGAAGAGGGAAAAATTCTAATGAAAAAACAGCCAATAATTTGAGGCAGTCCTTTGAGATACCTGTTCAAATTGTGCTTTATTTACCAAAATTGAAGCAATCAAAGCACTTCCAAATTTAAATTCCCACCAGAAAATGTATTCGGAACTGATAGCAAAGAAATCCGGCAGTTCTTTCGGTATCAATATTCATTCGTTCTTTTAATTTGTCTTTTTTTGCGTGCCATCGCATATTAAGCGGCGGCGAGCAATTAGTGAGGAATGCTCGGGAATATCTCCCGTCCATTTGCTTGGTTCGAGCAGGGGGTGTATTGTAAGGCGAAAGATATTTATGACTACATTTTATCTCACGCGTGCTGCCAGATCCGCGTCAACTATCCGCACGATTCCAAGGCAACGTGAACGATAGCGATATCATAATACTAAACAAGTATAAAAATTTCAAGTAGCCAAACTTTATATTTCCCTTCCACAACCAAGATTAATCGAATGAAACCTCATACGTTAAAATCCAGCCGATTTGACTGCAGTGTGCCTAAAAATATATTCATACAAACGAAAATCATACCTCTTCCTCTGATGAAATTGGGTGATAAAAGCCAGCTGCCATACCATGCCATGCTGCTAACGTTTCTCGCGATAATTAGTATGTCGTGCATTCATCTTAATGAGGTCCGCTTTCCAGTATTTTCTTATCCATTTCGCAAGGTCTTCTGCATCCTTAGCTGTTTGCACGCATGTCATCCTTGGTGACGTCAACCCATCATTTCTTGGGTCTTCCCCTTTTACCCGGACCTTTTTGTGAATATTTTAGTTTAGTTTAGTTAAGTAAGATCTTTTGGGTTGTAATTTGAATCTCTGATGTTGTTATTCGTTTACTTGTTGACTTTTTTGATATACACAGTTAACATGCGTAACGATTGCTTTATTATTATTTTCATTTTTCACAAAACCAAGGAAAATATATGTATGCGACAAATATTCTACTGTAGGGTAACACAAACAGGAAGATACTGATGCAAATATCTAATTAAAATTGACCTCTATAATAACCCTTACCATGTCACTGATATTATTACTTACGAAAGATACAATAATAGCCCCCCACAATCTACCTACGTACGTGGTAAGTTCGTTATGCAATTGAATTGCCCACTTCATCCCGTAACAAATATGAATTCTCATTGTTTGAACAAGTGAGCGATACAATAGTACACCCCGCAGAATGTAAGAGATAAAAACATAAGGCAGGAGAATTGTCCTCTTCATATTTTAATGAATATGAATGACTGTGTCACTTACTCGAGTAAGTTCTGAACGAGTGTTACATAATAGACTCCCTATTTAAGAATATATCAACGAAAGGAGAATTAGGATAAGCGACAGCTTCGCGGCGTTTAGTAATATACTTAATTAGAAGGCGCCCGCAAATTCGTTCGCGGAGGAAAAAAAAGTAATAACCCCTTTTTTTAGCATAGTTGGGTAAAAAGTATCCTATAACCATTTGAAGATACCCAGATACCCGTGTACCAAAAATAGTTGAAATCCGTTGAGCTGATTTAGCGTGATGAAAGCACAACGACACATAAAAACTTCAAACATTTCATTTTTACAACTTTTTAATAGTATAGATATAATTGAATGTCTCGAAAATGTCACATATATTTATTTTTGCTTTTGACCCTCTTCAGCTTTATTATATGTATAGATAGATAAATGTATCTACAACATTGATTTAAGAAACTAGGTACTATTCGCCGTGCCAAAATTGTGTTTGATCACTGTAATTATTCGCCGTGAAATTTACACTTCGTCTTGCTAATTTAGTGAATTGCTGATTCGAATTTTACGAGCTGTCAACTGTATCTCTGTAGGTAGTTTGGGCATATTTACGTCTGTCATACGCTTCTCAATCACATCATAAACGCAAATACTTATAAATAAACTAGAAGGCGCGCAACTTCGTCTGCGGAGGAGAAAGAGTCATACCTCTCTTTTTTTCGACAGCGTAGTCGGGTAAAAAGTATCCTATAGCCATCTGAAGATACCCATCTACCCGTGTACCAAAAATAGTTGAAATCCGTTTAGCCGATTTAGCGTGATGAAGCCACAACGACTCATACACATACAAAAAATCCAAAAAAATATAAATAGTACGTTACAATATTTTTTTTGAAAATATCTTCAATGTACAGACATTTCAATTTTACAACTTTATAATAGTACTAGCTTCTGCCCGCGACTTCGTCCGCCTTAAATTCGTTTATCGCGTATAAGGGTATTTTTCCAGGATAAAAAGTAGCCTCAAACCCGGGACTCAAACTATCTCCATACCAAGTTTAAGCGTGAAGAGGTAACAGACAGACAGACAGACAGACACACTTTCGCATTTATATTATGAGTAAATGAGTATGGATTTGGCAAAAAGGTATTAATTTTAGCGCCACCTGTTAGTTTAGCAAGGTACTCGATACTCGTGGGCTCGTAACACATGTTTGCACCTCCTTCCTAAGTAGCGCGATAAGATTCAGGTGCAAACTTAACTCAATCAAATGTAGTGGCTACCCCCCCTTTTAAGGGTTAAATTTTTATAGCCTATAACCTGGCCGGGGATTTTTTCGACCGACTACTAGCATCAAAATCTGTTCAGCCATTTTCACGTGATGCGCGCACAAATAAACAGACAAACAGATAAACAGACAAACCGACAAAAAACAAAAAACTGTTGGAACGTGTTCTGTTATTTATATTAAGTATCCGCGGCCATTTTTTTTTTCTAATATCTTCCATGTACAGACTTTCGACCCTCTTCAGCTTTATTATATGTATAGATAAATAGATAGTTTGGATTATGTTCGGTGATATCATTGCCATATAAATTATATATTATATATATTATATATCTTGGCTTTCAGGTGAACAACAGTTCATTAATAAATTAAACTTTCATCTGTTTTGTTATATAAATAAAATTATCGTTTTCTTTTGTCATTCATCTTGAAAATATATGTCTCTCGTATGGAACGAGAATAAATTAAAGTACCTAAATTATGTATATCACAAAGCTAGCGAAATGATATATAACTCAAATCAAATATCACCACCTAAGCATAACATTACGAACAAAATCAGAGTAGGTACACAACTGTAAGCGAGTGATATGATGGTAGGCCTCCAAGAATGAACGTTAAAGTATGTTAGGCAGGTGAGTCACCCTCCATACCATAATGAATATGAATACTCGCCGAACGAATGTCGCTCATTTTTGATCCGAACGCGGTTTCAATAATTATCGCTCGAATCATTCGTGTCATTATCGGGGAATGAGGAATCTCGTTTCGAATATTTTCTTTCATGATTTTCGATGCTGCTATAATGAAGTGTTAACAATTAAGATTAATTATTAAAAAATATGAGATCGCCTATTTTTTACCGTATTTTATGTTAAGGCTCTTTTATACTGTTACTGCTGTTGGTGTGCTATAAAGAATTGTTGTATTGTATGTAATTAAATTAAGTATGAAGCACGAGAATGTTCTAAGGGTTTGCTTAAAATACGCTGGTGGCGGTGCGTTATGGCAGTGACGTGACTTATGCGTCGCGATTTTACCGCATGCCCGTTACGCGGCTGAATGTATAAAAAACCGGCCAAGTGCGAGTCAGACTCGCACACCGAGGGTTTCGTAAAAATATACCTACGCTACAAACGGCCGTATCTATGAATATCCAGTGTAAGCAGAGCCCTACCCCTAAGCAAAATGTACGCGGTGCTCGATCAATTTATATTGGTTACTTACATAGATATAAAATTATACTGTTTTTAGTATTTGTTATTATATCAGCAATAGAAATACATTATCTGTGAATATTTGAACTGTCTAACTATCACGGTTCATGAGATACAGCCTGGTGACACACGGACAGACAGACAGACGGACAGCTAACCCTAAAAAACGTAACGCATAAGACATGTCACTGCGTGTACACAGCATTAAGCTTCGGTGTGGGAGGCATGTATAAAATATGTGACGCATAAATCACGTCACTGCAATAACGCACCGTCAGCGTATTTTAAGCATTGCTTTGGCCGAACCTTTATCGTGGAACTCTGTAAAATGTCGTAGTTCTTCAGCTGTTGTCACTGTACCTTCGTATTCTATTCCTATTAGCTACAATTAGTCACTTCTTTAAAAACAACTAGCATCTCTAAACAACTTCACGAAAAACGACGTAAAAGTACACACTAGATTCATATTCATTATTTAATGCGTACTCGTTTAGAGCAAAAGGAGATCAGAGTTTTTTTCAAATAGTGACTAATCGTCTTAAGGTCTGTGAGTGAGTGATTACTGCGAGTTCATACATTTTCTGCTTGCGTTTAGTAGCAAACTTAAACTATACAGTACTCAATCTATACAGTATATACAATTAATCTTATTTTGGCGTCGGTGCCATATAAAGAATGTGTAAACTATTGAAAATTGTCGATTTTAGTAAGTTGTGACACGATGGCACTGACTCCAAAATAACATTAATTGTATATACTGTATAGATTGAGTATACAAACGGTTACTTGTAAGTAATTTGAAGAAACTGAATAATGGCGTTATTTTTTACTTTTTAGTTTTTTTTGGAGTCGGTTTTATTTTATTGTTTAAAAGTTTATTTATTTTACACTTTTTAGTTAATTGTTACTTAAAAGTGTATCTCGTGACGATTCGAACAAGCCCAAACTCGGCTAGGATACATTATTTTATTACATAGATCTGGTGCCTACCTTCCGGCTCCATCATCAAATCAATTCGATGGTACCATTCTCATAAGGAACATTTAAATTTGTGACTATGAAGTTGCTTAGCTAAATTAATCAAGATATTTAGTCGCCACCCGTAAATCATTTATCATTGAGGAGTTCCGATGGCATTCTGTGGTCTTCTGCATCAGTTCCACTTCACCAATTTACACTTTTTGAACGCAAATGCTTATTATGTTTCTTATAATACCAAAATCGCTATAAGTATGCCTAAAATATTTGAGGAGTTCCTTAAATTCCTCATGGATTCCATCATCAAATCTTCACCAAAATTAAATAGGACCAACTAGAAAGTACCTTCTATAAAACAAAAAAAAAAATTTTGTAATCGGTCAAATAGTCTTTGAGTAATCGGCGAACATCCATCAAAAAAAAAGTCGGTTAATAATAACGCCTAGACTGATAGTTTCATACGGCCGACGCGCCAAGCGTGAGGCATAAAATGGATTCAGGTATTGAAATAAAACAATTTAACGGATTATATCGCGTATATTATCTCATTTTAGTTCCTGACGTTTCGGAAGCTTTCCAGCTTTCCATGGTCATGGTCCTCCCGTGACCATGGAAAGCTGGAAAGCTTCCGAAACGTCGGGAACTAAAATGAGATAATATACGCGATATAATCCGTTAAATTATTTTATTTCAATTAGTAATAATCGCGGAAACAGAAGAAAATATTATGGATTCAGGTAGTTGTGATCAAGTACTTACACGCGCCAATACGCATACAAACGCACCAAAAGTGTTGCTAGCGCAATCATATTCCCTGAAAATGTGTGATACGTTGCGTACCGGCCATGTTTTATTTTTCAGTTTTTTTTACATATGAATGTGCTCATATTGTACTATTTAGTAACTAGCATTCAAAAAAGTGTACTTTTTCATAGTTAACGAATAAACGAAGTTTAAATTGGCCTGTACGCAACGTACTCGTCTTGTACGGGCCAGCGGCTGAAGATTAAAATTTGAGTAACAGACGTCGATAAAAAAATCGATACCAAGAAGTCTTAATAACAAAATTTTAAAAATATGCTCCCGTCGCCGTTGATTGTAATTATAAGATAGCCGGTATGTACCGAGTACCTACGTTATATAAGAAACGAAGAAAATGTATTAATTGTAGTGCAGTTAATAAAACTCGAGAATGTCGGTTGACTAAGTGACAGATTTTATTGACTTAAACAGATTACACACATGAGTACACATTTACATAGTGAGCCAATAGAGGGCGTTAGTAGGTTCATAACGTCATATTTATTTAGTATTTTGATATTAATTATTAACACCCCCACTATATCAAAATAACAAAGAAACAAATAAATTGGTGTCTTTATAACAAAACAATAAATTTACTTTTTAACAACACCAAGTTTCTTAACAAACTCATTATGTTTTACCCCACATAGACCCTTGGTTAAAAGGTCAGCGGGCATATTGGTAGTTGGCAAATACCTAGTCTCAATAATATTATTATTTATAATATCTCTTATAAAGTTATATCGCTCATCTATATGCTTAGAGCGTTTGTGCGATTGGTAGGTGTTTGCCAGCTGCAATGCGCTCTGACTATCACAATGAACAGTAATAGTATCACAGGAACCAACAATTTCCTTTTCCAAATTTTTTAGGTAAATGGCTTCTCTACCAGCCTCAGACAAGGCCATATATTCAGCTTCGCAACTACTCAAAGCAGTCTCAGTGCGTTCCTTTTTGCTTTCCCAAGAGATAGCAGACCCGGCTTTCATGAAACAAAATCCAGTATATGACCGTCTATCTATAGAACAACTTGCCCAATTTGCATCTACAAACCCATTAGGTTTGCTCTTCCTTTGGAATACTTTAAACAATAGTTTTTTGTTTTAGACAAATACTTTAAAATTCTCTTAGCATAATTCAAATGCACATGTAAAAAAAGAATTGTTAAATTGACGTAGGTAACTGACTGAGTAGGCAATATCAGGTCGAGTCAGTACAGCCAAGTACATTAAGGTACCTATCAATTTTTGGTATGGAAATTTACTGTCACAAACATCAGATTTTTTTTATATCTAATTTACACTCAATAGGTGTGTCAGCTATATTACAATCAGACATATCAAACCTTTTTAACAATTGCTCAATATAATGCTCCTGATCTATAGTAATACAATTAGATTTTCTATCAACATTAATTCTCATACCTAAATATTGCTTGACTTGACCTAATTTTTTTATCTTAAACTTTTCACTCAATGCATTTATCAAGAAGTCAGTTTCAGTCTTACAGTTTGAGAATATTAAGAAATCATCAACATATATTCCAACAATAGTTTTCTTATTATTACTATGATTCTTTGTAAATACGCAAGGCTCCAGTTTACTCTTGCTGTATCCTAAACCACACAGTGTTTCTTCCACTCTTTGGTACCAAGCAAGAGATGACTGTTTTAAGCCATAAACAGCCTTTCTTAACTTTAATACTTTATTTGAGTCAGTAACAGGAAAACCTTCCGGCAAGTGCATGAATATGCTCTCCTTAAGATGCCCATTAAGAAAAGCTGTTGTGACATCTAGATATGTAACATCAATATCAAGTTGTACACTCAGTGCTAATAGTAACCGCAAGGTTGAATGACGAATCACAGGAGAAAATGTTTCCTGATAGTCCACACCGGCTTTCTGTGTAAAGCCTTTAGCTACTAATCGCGCACGGTATCGCAATTTATTGTCACAATCGAATTTCTTTTTAAGCACCCACTTGCACTGAACTACACTAGCGTTATCCGGACGATCGATGACTTCCCATACTTGGTTGTCATCAAATGACTGCAGCTCCTCTGCCATCGCCTGCAACCACTGTTGTTTCTCAGGACCACTGATCGCCTCTGCATATGTCAACTCATCATCTCCATTGTTGGTGCACATATTGGCAAAACCATAACGCTCAGGCTTCTTCCGCTGTCGCTTCTGTTTCTCCTCAATATCTGTTGGATTGATGACCTCCTCCTCCTGAGGATTCTGGTCTGAAGTACTTTCTGAAGGTAGCTGCTCTTCACTTGCTGCAGGCTGCATACTCTCGTCTTCCACATCCAAGTAGTCTGAGTCTGACTCACTGTCGTTCATGCTCGACTTGTCAGCTGGATCAGATTTTACCACAGATTCTACTCTTGACTCCCCCACTGAATCTGTGTTTTCTAAACAGACAGTGACTGAGTCCTCTTTCTTCTTCTCTAGTATCACTACATTTCTACTAGTAGTCACTTGATTCTTCACTGGATCATAAATCCTATAACCCTTAACATTTTCACTGAATCCCACAAGTATGTGTTTTCTAGACTTTTTGTCCCACTTGTTCAACTTCTCCTTGGGAACATGGGCCATAACTGGACTACCAAAGATACGAACATCCTGTAAGTTAGGTTTTCTGCCAGTCCACATTTCATATAGAGTTTTCTCTAGGCCTGTTGCTGCTGATCGGTTTTTAAGGTAAACAGTAGTATTGGCAGCTTCAGCCCAAAACTTCTTGTCTAGATCCGCTTCGAACAAAAGACATCTTGCTCTTTCGACAATGGTACGATTAGATCGTTCACTAAGGCCATTTTGTTCGGGCGTGTAGGGGTTCGTCTTCTGATGAATGATGCCCTCACTCTTCAAAAAATCTTTAAAATCCTTGGCACAATACTCCGTTCCATTGTGCTTCGAAAGATTTTGATTTTCTTATTTTGGATATTTTCTACCATTGACTTGTACTCTTTAAAACATTTTAATGCTTCACTCTTTGCCTTCATAAAATAGATATGGGTCATTCTACTTTAGTCATCGACAAACAGTAGAAAATATCTAGCGCCACCAATGGAATTCTTCTCCATCGGTCCACATATGTCGGAACAGACAATCTGTAATGTTTCTGTGGCGCGTGTACCCATAGAGAAAGGTAACCTTGACTGTTTTCCTTCACAACATGTCACACAGTTTGCCTTACTTGTCAAAAAAGTGTCAGGATATGTGATTCCATCAACCAATCCTTTCTTCATCTTGTTCATGTCATTGCTGTTAATGTGTGCTAATCTTCTGTGCCAGGTGTCACCATCAGCCACTGATGGCGCCAGTAGGCAGCTCTGCATTGTTGTTGTTTTTATATTCAACTTATAAACTCCGTTAACAAGATCTGCCTCCGCCACTAAATCGCCTGATTTGTTTTGTATAAGGCACTTGTTATGCTTGAAACGTACTGTGTTTCCGTTCTTTATCAGTTCACTTACAGATAAAAGATTTGTCGTAAGACTTGGTACGCACAACACATTCTTCACGGTAACTTCGTAGTCGTGCCTTGTTATAATTTTGACATTTCCAGAACATAAAACAGGTACTTTTGTTTTATTTGCGACAATTATTTCCGGCAAACTTAATTAATACACCGGATTCTTCAACCAATTCTCATTCGCCGTCATATGCAGAGAAGCTCCACTATCAACGTACCAATCATTTCTTGTGAAATTTCCGCTGAGAAAAACAACGTTAAAAGCGTTAGTCTGTTTCTTCTTGTCTTGTTTTTCTTGTAAAAATGGACATTGATTACGATAATGCGCACCTCCGCATTTATAACAAGATATTGTTTTCGTCTTCACAGAATAATTCGTTGAATTTGTTTTGACATTTGGGTTTGACATTGACGTTGACGTATACGATGTCTGAAGTTTATGCTTGCTAGTGTTGCCATACTTATTCTACCCTTTCAAACTTTTTGCAAGTAATGCCGAATTGCATTCCGTTTCACTTACTTGAACAGATTTCATATCCAGCAGTTTGGTTTTAATTGTATCAGCCGTTATACCAATCCCAGAGTGCTCAATAGCCATGATCATAGGCATGAAGCGTTCTGGTAAACCTGCAAGCATTAACAAACCAACCCATTGATCGTTAATTTCAAATCCTGTGCCTGTTAGTCGCTGTGACGTTTCGACAATTTGTGTCACATAATCCGTCATGTTTTCACAATTCTCTAACCTGATTGAGATGAGATGACGAAGCAAAGTAATCCTCCTCGAAAAGCCGGAATCGTCGAACAAAGATTTCAAAGTCGTCCACAATTCTTTCGTGGTCTTTGCATGCTTTATGTGCACATATAACGACGAATCTATCGTTAAAATCACTTTCGCCCGTATTTTCGCATCTGCCATATCTGCTGGTGGTGCTGGTAAGCCCGGTGAAGCAGCGGCTGCGACCGGAGTTTCTGTCTTGATGTATTTGTCCACACCCTCAAGGATCAGCAAATTTTCTACTGCGAACGCCCAATCGTCGTAGTTCTCGCGACCTTTTAGCCTCGGAACATTTGCCAGAAAATAAGAACTCATTTTGATAACACTGCGTACGAAACTACTAACAAAAAAAAACTAATAATTTCAATTTAAATTTGCGCTGGGCACATAACCTAATAAAACTCGAGAATGTCGGTTGACTAAGTGACAGATTTTATTGACTTAAACAGATTAGACACATGAGTACACATTTACATAGTGAGCCAATAGAGGGCGTTAGTAGGTTCATAACGTCATATTTATTTAGTATTTTGATATTAATTATTAACAGCAATACATTTTGGGTACAATTTTTTCACATCAACATTTTTGAGTACATATGTAAAAAAATCTCAAAAAATAAAACATGGCCGGTATGCAACCTGTCACACCTGAAAATGGGGGTATACTCTTGGTGACTGATAAAATAAAATAAAAATCATAGAACTATTCTTGACTTCAAAAATTATTCAATACATTAAACGTAGGAATATTTTATTAAATTATTAATTCACGTAATAATCCATTATTACCGTACCATCATGTTCATCATTAAGTAAGTTTATCATCAGGACAGAATTATGAGTAAATAAATCCGTTACATTGGCAAAATTACGTTGTCAAGCCGCTTATAGAAAATATGCAATTTAGATTACTGTTTTACGTAAAAATACGAGTTAAAGAATAATATTTACGAGTGAAATGTTATCTTACAATGTTTATCCTTCTTATCCGATGCATTGTAACACCCTTTCACTGCACAAACCATCACATTAATTGAAAATGTGGGAATGTTTGCACCTGACACGCGTCCTTGCGACTGACAAGCCGATCGGCGTACTTAGCCATTTATGGCCAAGTTTTGGTGGCCTCACCGTTGCGCGTGGACTGCGTTTCTAGGCGTTATTATTCTAAGGTAGTAAATGAATGAACTCGCACTAATCACTTATCAAGCTGTGAATAAACAAGTATTGTAATAGCAACACAATGCCAATGAAGAATAGAGCGTAATTCAATCATTTGCTGATTGCACTAGAAAGTAGGTAAATATTAAGTAGGATGAATTGTTGAATCAGATTTTTCAAATCTGATTCTAGAACTTAATGTTTATCAAGCATACAATATTATACAGTATGAACCACTGTAATAGCTCAAACAATAGGACATCAAACTAGGTGATCATAAATTAATGGATTTAAACGAACACTTTTTCACTCATTTTCACTCATTATCCTAAACAAACGGGACTTACTCGCGTATAAATATGGGTTATTTAATTACCTTTCACTGGAAATTCTTCGACATTTTGGACTTAGTGTTACGTCCATAGTCTCAAGGGAACTGGGGAGGCGGGTATTTATCAACATCTTCTTGCCTCGCGTGTTCTTCGACCCTACCCGCGCTTGGTTTTGATTGTTAATTTTAACACTCAAGTTGTCACTAGACCGAGACACTGTGTTAGTGTTACCACCAACGACACCAGCGAAAGGTAATTTAATAAGGGTTTTCTAGAATGGAAATATCAGCAGTTGGCACCACCGTGACATAAGGTCTAATTGAAAAGAAGTGTCAGCATCATATGCTGTGATTGGTGGATTTTGACACTTCTTGTCAATTCGACCTTACGTCACGGTGGCGCCGGCTGGTGATATTTCCGTTTTAGAGAACCCTCATTAATGAAATTAATCACATTTATACGCGATTAAGCCATGTTTGTTGTGTTGTGAATGTTGTGATAATGATCGCCAAGTCATTTCCGGAGTAGAAAATTAAACTCGCCTTAAGCTCGTTTCATAAAACTCGTGTTTTAAGGCCTCTTATTATCTATGACTTGCATAAACTACATTTTTTTGCTTCGACGTAGCTTTATAAAAGTCGCGCACCGGTGCTAAATTGCACTAGTTTGTAGTTTAGGGATCTCATCCGCCAGTGCTGTCACGTCGACGGCCACTTATCGTGGGACTCCGTAAAATAAAATAAATTGCGAGGCCGACGTGCCTCGGAACTTCGATACGGGTTATCGCGTGTGCTACGGATTTCAATCTTGTCAAACAAGTAATATAATTAAAACGCCACTCAGTCGATTAATGGTGGGATAAATACCCATACTGTAGCTATACTCGTAACATTTCAGTCTCGTGTGCTACCTGGGACTGAACTTGGGGTATCTATTAAGTGAATATTAATAAATAAATGGATATTATTTTTTAAAAAATACACAAATAGAACCGGTCCCATGATAAGCTCAATAAGGCTTGTTTTATGAGAACTAGACGACGATATATTTATAGATATATTTACTTATATACATAAAAATCATCCAATAGTCAGGAACAAATATTTATGCTCATTACATTCGAACCCAGGACCGTCAGCTTCGCAGGCAGCATTACTCCCACTGAGCTTAACGGGTCTTTAATTTAAGTATTATCATACTAATTTAAATGGGAAATACCGTTAGACTGACATATTTAGATTACCTACATTAGCGGTTACTCACGTCGATGGTTCACTCGTGTTTATGACTAAGGTCCTTGGAATGGACCAAAACATGTCGAGCAGTACTCGGTTTTAACGATGTGACTAACCGTTAATCAAATCTTAATATATGATCTCATACTAAATCAAGAGTGCGATTATTATTAATTTTTGTTCCTGGGTCTTGGATGCTATGTCGCGTCTGAGACTTCGTTCGCGGAGGTGAAAAAGTCATAACCTCTCTTTTTTTTCAGCAAAGGCGGATAAAAAGTACCCTATTACCATCTGGAAATGCCCAGCTACACGTGCACCGAAAATTGTTGAAATCTGTGTAGCTGATTTGACGGGATGAAGCCACAACGACACATACTGATACAGAGAAACTACAAAAAAATGTTTCTGTTCAGTGACCTCCAAATAGTCCGATACAATCATTAAATATGTTTTGAAAATATCTTCAATGTCAATTTCATTTTTACAACTTTATAATAGTATACATTATACGTAATTTATCAACCATAAGAAAACCATATGTTTCATGCTAGAACTAAGCATATTGCATATTGATGTTAGGCATCATTTCATTCGCGAGATTGTAGAGAATGGTGTAATAACTGTTAAGTATGTTATTACGAAGCCTTTGTGCATTGAAAAATTTCAACGTTTTGTAAGAAATTTATTTATGTTTAGTGCTACGTAGTAAAATAATTATGTACTGGACGGAATATATAGTTTAAGGGGTGGTGTTGGTGTTAGCACCTATATAAACTACATGTTCTATGTCTGGCTGTTTTTGTGATAACGTAACGTTAGTTTTCAAATGTGACGGTTGCTATGTACTGTACTTTTTACTCTGACTTCTATATCTTTGCTGTCCACGGATTAAACTACTCTAATAGTAATTGAGTGGTTTTACTCTAACATGTACGAGTCGATCGTCGCTCGGTACTCTTAGTACAAACATACAAGTTTAGTTTGATACTAGGTTGATTTGAGCAAGATTGTCCCTGATATTTACTTATTATTTGGCGTTGTATGTAATCTAGTAATATAGACAACCCTTCCTTGGTTAATTGGCTGAAAAGTAATTTAGTATTTACAGTTCTGATTATTTGCAAAAATCTAACCTAGGACATATTTGCTGAACTATTTTACTCTCACATAAACTATCCGTCAAACAGTAAAATCGAGGTCGAGTCAATCAATTCGAAATAATTCGATTCCGAATTCAAATATCGGCATCCGAGAAAAACAACAGCCGGTTGCGCCCAAAATCAATATGGCCGAATGGAAAAACAAACGTTACAATACTTTTTTTTTCAATCTGCAGGCATTTTTCCGATGGAAAAGCGTTATCCCAAGACTACGGTGTGATCTTTGAAGTCTGGAAAGAGGGTACTGATTTAGGACTCCCTCGGGAAGTGCCCGGATGAGGCAGACCGATAAGTAATATCTACCTACCGTCACATTTTTACAACGTTCTCAAAGTTCGTGCTTATACAAAGATTTGTGGTGGTGCTATTTATAAACGTAAAAGTAAAAACGTTTATGCACCAACTTTGTTTTCAGAGGAAAAAAGTCCTACGAAGCTGGCGGTCCCTGGTCCGAGTCCCGGCCAGAGCAAGTGTTTTTGTGATGAGCACGAATGTTTGTTCCTGGGTCTTGGATGTTTTTTTATGTATGTATTATAATTTATCTATACTTATATTATGTATATCGTCGCCTACTCATAGCACAAGCTTTGCTTAGTTTGGGACTAGGTCGAATTGTGTAAGATTGTCCCTGTGTTATTTATTTATTTTATATACACACTAGAGGATGCCCGCAACTTCGTTAGCGGAGGAGAAAAAGTCACAACCCGTCGTTTTTTCTTCAGCGTAGTCGGTTAAAAAGTATCCTATAACCATATGGAGATACCCAGCTACCCGTGTACCAAAAATTTTATAGAAATCTGTTTAGCTGATTTTGCGTGATGAAGCCACTACGACACATACAAACATACATTAAATCCAAAAAAAACATTTTTCGTTTTAGTGACCTCCAAAGAGTCCGTAGCAATCAATTTTTTGAAAATATCTTTAATGTATTATTCACTATAAAACACTAAACTGAAACACGGTGAGATTACTTATTATTACCGTTATACTTTTAAATGGCACAATTTGCCTTAAAACAATACAAATTTTGTCCGTTACCATCAGCAACTAACGGTGTCTTGCTACATATGAACAGCTGATTGGATGACACTGACAGCAGTCACGTGACCTATAAGAATTACCAACCAACAAATACAAATATTATGTTGCCAGTGGAAAACTTTAATGCTGCATGTTGACCACAACGCCATCTATTGACACACAAGTACACTGGCTAGTCTTATCAGTGCAACCCGAGTTCGCTGCCATACGAACGAAGCGGACATTAACAAAATTAACAAAGTAACACAAGAACAAAACGGACACGTAGTAAAAATGGCAAATTGCATGAAATGTAACCGAGTTATTGAAGGCAGACTGTTTCTCACATGCTCCAAATGTCTGTCAATTTTTCATCTTAAATGCACAACTGTTTCCGATAAGCTGTTCGACCTAATGAAAGCGACGGGAAGCAAGAAATGGAAATGTGACAAATGCCCATCCATACAAGATGACTGCAGTACTTCGTCGACAGCATCGTCTTTAACAAATATGAAACATTTACATACGCCCTCAAATTATGTCACTGAGCATGTAAAGTATAAAGTTAACGCATCTACTTCAAACTCATTTGAGTCACTACCATCAGAAGATAGCAGTGATGAGGACTGCTCAACTTTACTAAATAGAAGCTGTCCTGGTACTGGCTACAGCGTAAATGAACATTTGGAAGAATTAAAATGTAAGATAACTAAGTTAGAGTCCAAACTTCAAATAGCGGAAAATGAAATAGAAAATTTAAATACGGAAAACTATTCCCTTAAAAAACAAATTATGACGTATGAGAAGAAAACTGAAAAATTAGCTCAAATATGTAAATCAACTCCGATCAATACCAAGAAAGGACGACCAAGTATCAATAGAACGCGATTAAATTTTACTAATGCAGAAACCGTACTTGTGAATAAATCACTAGATTTAAGTACCATAAATTTAGAAGAACCAGTAAATGGAGTATGCGTATCTCAACCTGTTTCTGTATCAAATCTCCATAGTGAGTTGATCAGCCCAACTAAAGGTATTGCAGAAGGAAATACAGAGAGTAGTAAAGATGATGAGAATACAAAACTAAATACAAAACTGAATACGGGAAGTAATAAGGAGGATAATACAGAAAAAAAAGTAGAAGAGAATATAGGAAAAGGTGCCGAACATAATACAGAAGAGAAAACAAGAAGGACTACTGAAATAAGCATTGCAGCTTACTCTAATACTGAACAAAACATCCTACAACAGCGAAAAGTCATTATTTTTAGTGATCAAAATGGCAAAGGAATCCGGAAAGTACTACAGCATTCGTTAGGCGATGAATTTAATGTGACAGCAGTAGTTAAACCAAATGCACCACTGGAACAAGTGTTATTAACGTGTGAAAATGTTTGTAAAACCTTTACAACCTCTGATTTTGTTGTGATTATGGGTGGATCAAATGACCAAAACCCATTAAGGTTCAAATGTTTTCTCTACAGCTATTTATCTTTGCTAGCAAATACAAATGTTATAATAAGTGGAATACGATGTAATGATTATTTGAATGAGTATAAACAAAATGAATTAATACGCTTAGTCAGTTCGCAGTTTTCACATACTACATTTATACCTTTAGAGTCCTATAACCATAAATTCCACATAAGTGGATTGGTGCTGAGAGAAATACTGCGTATTGGCTATCGAAACAATAAAATAAAACAGCTGAATGTAAAAACTCAAATGCAAAAAACTCACCAACAACAAACTGATAAGAAGCTTATAACTCAATTATGTACAAACAAAAACCAAGCAGAAAAAAATATAACAGGAAAACCTAAATTACAATGTACTATCCCATTCTTATTTAATAAAATGAAATTAAAACAGACTGAAGCAAAAATCAAAACCTTGGATTCAACAGAAAAACCTAAATTACAATGTACTATCCCATTCTTATTTAATAAAATGAAATTAAAACAGACTGAAGAAAAAACCAAAACCTTGGATTCAACAGAAAAACAACAAAACCAGTCCGAGTTTTTTCGTCTCTCAAGATAGAAACATTAAAAATAGTTTTGTAATTATGCATCTGAATACGCAGAGTATTAAATCAAAAATAGATCAATTGGAAATACTGTTAGACGAAAAAAGCATAGATATCTGTTGCTTTAGTGAAACATTTTTAAAGGATGAGGAAGTTACAGTATTACAAATAGAAGGTTATAAAAATGTGGCTTTTTTCTGTCGAAAACGAAAAAAACGAGGCGGTGTTGCGATTTATTCTAAAAATGAAATTTGTTGCCGGGAACTGAAATGGGTAGCCGAAATGTCTATAGAACATCATTTTGAATGTTGCGGTACTGTGGTATGTGGACTAAATTACCTAATATTATGCATCTATAGAACTCCAAATAGTAATTTAGACATCTTTCTTTTGAACATGGAAATTTTACTTCGCAAATTAGTAATAAGGCCGAGGCACTGCTATAAAAACATTTTCATTTTGGGTGATTATAATGTAGACACACTTAAAAAAACTAATAAAAGCGAAATATTTATAAACACCTTTCGATCATATGGACTACACCCTAAGGTAACAGTACCTACTAGAATAACCGAACGTTCAAAAACATGTATAGACAACATTTTTACAAATAAAAAGCAGTGTACTATTGAAGTATTGGATATTGGTATGTCTGATCATACATGTCAGTTAATATCTACTTCAAGTGATTTGAGCTTCCTAGAACGGTACTGGTACGTTTATTGTAAAAATCCTGATCCATGTACGGAAATTTTCTTAAAATACATTTCCCAAATTAGTTTCGCAGATGTCTATTCTTCACCTGATTCCAACAGTGCCTACAAGAAATTCATCGAGATTTTCACCCTCGTTTTTAATCTTTGTGTTCCAACCAAAAAAATTAAAAAAACACATAAAAAGAAACAAAACTGGAAAACTAGAGGAATTGTGGTAGCAAGTAAACACAAAAGAAAACTTTATCTACAGTCTGTAAAATCAAGCAACCCACATATAAAACACAGATACAAAAAATACTGTCAAATAATGAAAGTAGTAACCAAACAGTCAAAACGCAATACAAATATAAACTATATAAACCAAAGTAATAATAAAAGCAAAGCTACCTGGCAGATAATAAAGCAAAATACATCACAAGTTAATACGATAAAAGACACAATAGACAATATAAAAAAAGATAATATATTGATTAGTAAACCACTCGACATTGCTAATACATTTAATGATTTTTTTGTAAGTTTAGATAATACTATAAATAATATGCCTATTAAACTATTGACCGAATCTAACATGAGTAGCATTTTTTTGACTCCGGTGAATACCGATGAAGTTAAAAGTGTCATTAAAGGACTAAAGAATAAAAAAAGTACTGGACCAGACAACATACCCATGAGTTTAATCAAATCTGGGGTTGAACACATAATAGAACCTCTAGTACATATTATTAATTTAACATTAGAGAGTGGCCTTTTTCCTGATGACTTAAAAATGACTTTAATAAAACCTCTTCATAAAAAAGGTCCAAAGCATGACCTAAACAATTACAGACCCATTGCATTATTATCAAATTTTTCAAAAATCTTTGAAAAAGTTATATCAAATCGCATAATGTCGTTCCTTAACAAAAACAATATATTAAATAAAAATCAATACGGATTTCAAAAAGGAAAAAATACGACGTCTGCTATTTTCCAAATTCTAAAACAAATATGGACTAGTGTACACAAAGACAAGACTACTATTGGACTATTTATAGACCTATCAAAGGCGTTTGATTGTGTCTCACATACAAAATTGTTACGTCTGCTTGATCATGTTGGGATTCGGGGTATAGCCTTGAAATTAATTCAAGACTATCTAACAAATAGAGTCCAAGCTACCGTAGTAGATACTTATGATAAAAATACAAAAAAATTGCTCAAAGTTCAATCAAAATATGAAAAAAATCTACAAGGAGTACCTCAAGGTAGCGTCCTGGGACCTTTACTATTTTTAATATACGTCAATCAGTTTCCTTTAATAACGGACCATTTGTGCGTTATGTTCGCGGATGACGCTACTATATTTGTATCTCAAGATAAAAATTCCGATATTGCTAATGAGATACACAATACATTAATAACTGCGATGAATTGGCTGTCATGTTTAAATTTAAAAGTTAATTTAGATAAAACTAAAATTGTAAACTTTGTTGGTCGCAAAAAAGGACAAAAAAACATCAATATAATTGTTGACAATAAAAAAATAGAACAAGTGGACAACTCAAATTTTTTAGGGGTCGCAATTGATGGAAAGCTAGATTGGAAAGCACACATAGAAAAAATAAATAAATCCATCTCTAAGAACTGCTATGCACTGTCATTGTTGTCCAATATAACTTCAGTAGAGGTCACTAAAAGTGCGTACTATGGCAATATCTACCCTCTATTGACATATGGTGTAATTTTTTGGGGCAACTCTGTAAATGTTCATTCGACATTTATTCTTCAGAAGAAATGCCTAAGAAAAATGTATAATTTAAAACAAACCGACTCCCTAAGAACTGTATTTAGAGATAAAAAATATTTAACAATGACGTGTATCTACATACTAGAAATTTGTTTATTTGTAAGGAACCATAGCGACTATTTTACCAAAAAAACTGATTGCAAAGAAAATTTGAGATCACAATATAAATATGATCTTTGTACCATCCGGCCAACTAGTTACATACTTAAAAAGAGTACTTATGCTACAGGGATAAGAATTTACAATCATTTGCCGGAATGCATCAAATCACAAGATGGTCCTCGATTCAAAAGAATACTGAAAGAATGGCTAATTTTCAAATGTTTTTATAATCTTAATGAATATTTTATGTAGTGTACGGTCCACATACCGCACATTGCCGTCTCAGCGAAATTGCCTCGAATCGCGTAAACCATTAAAGTACGCGTCAGTACACGTTTACCATTAGCACTCATCACGCGTGTCCTCATTCGCACTATCATTCATAATATTGCGCTTTTATAGTTAGTTTTACACAGTATCAATAAAGGAGCTATTTTAGACTATATAAGTGAGTTATTATTACATCATCAAGCAAGGAACATTTTATATACTTGGTGTATGTGGCACTAGCAGCTCGTACATCAATTTGGTCCTTCGAGCAAAAAAGTGAGTGTTTTTGAGAGTCTCAAGTGCAGTATCGATTCGGTTTGATTGGCCTCCCACAAGCGGGTCTCACCAGTCAGATTGAGAAGGCGTCTACACTGTACAGCGAGGCCCAGAAACACTGCTTAACCAGCACCAAACAGCATCAGCATCATACAGTTTACCAACATCAAGCATCAGCAAACTACAGCATAACAGCATCGTCTCACAGCATATCATCAGCATCACTCAGCTCAACATCAGCATCAGCAGTACATAGTGACAACAGATAAGCATATTTTTAATATCAAAATCGAAGCATTGTTGGATACCCAATTCCAACTTATGGAGGCTATGCAGAAGTTTCTTGAAAACTTCAAAAAAGACGGAGCAGACCGCAAAACACCAGACAGGATCCCGAGAAGATTACATGTACTCGACCAATATTGGACCGATTTTCAAGTAAACCACGAGAAACTTCAAAAAATATGTGAAGAAGAAAAAATTGATCATTCATACTTTTCTAGTAATCAATACGACGTCACTAAGCAATTTTATCTAACTACCAAGCAGTATGTTAGCTCCTTCATGACATTGGAACGTAAACCGGTGTCTTCATTATCAAACCAATCAACGTCAAGATCGGAACCATCACCCCAACCAGGTCCTCGTAGTCAGGTCCAGGACCGTGTAGATACACTTCGTCAAGCACCTGCCGCGGTAGATCCCAACTTGTTTCCGCCGGGACCAGCTCGCGGGGAAGATGCCGCACTCACTAATCCTGATACAGTATCACGCGGATCTCTCAGCAAAACGGACGAGATGTTACGTAAGCAGACCAGCAACTTTAGGGCATTCGCTAGAACTGTGTCTAACATTTCCTTAGAAAATATCAATGAAAAATGGGAGTTTGAGGATACCCTCAAGACTCTGCAAGCACGCTGGACAGCCATAGACACCCTTCACTGGGAAATTGACAGCATCCTGGAAACTAAGAACATCACATACGAGATGAATTATAACACCTACGAGATGCAGTTCAATCAAATCAAGAAAGATATCAATACTAAAATGTGGTCAGTTTCACATAGAGAAAAATCAACCCCTAAGATGGAAATTCCCATCTTCAGTGGCAGCTATCAGCATTGGACATCCTTCAAGGACTTATTTACCGAAGCAATTCACGCTAATCCTTCCCTTCCTAACGCTCAGAAAATGCAGTTCCTAAAGAGTAAGGTAAAAGGAGAGGCAGAAAAACTAATCCAGCATTTACTTATCAGTTCAGACAACTATCAAACGTATTGGGATATCTTGAACTATAGATACAACAACAAAAAGATGATTTTCACATCCCATCTCAACATACTTCTCAACTTACCCAACACACAGCAACAGTCCGCATCATCTATCAAGAAAATCCACGATACAACAAACGAATGTCTTCACGCTATCAAGAACCTAGGTGTGGACATAACATCATGGGACCCGATCATAGTCCATCTACTCTCGCAAAAACTCGATGCAGAGACGCACAACGACTACATAGAATCGTTGAAAATGCCACGCGAGTTACCCACCCTTGACGACCTTTTGGAGTTTTTGGAGAACAAATTTACATTAGAAATCTAACAATAACAACAGCAACCACGTGTCTCAAGAAGATTTATCAGAGATTCTTTTAGCAACCGCATTAATCAAAGTCAGAGCAATGGACCAATCTCAGGTGACCCTGAGAGCTTTAATGGATGCAGGATCTCAGACCTCCCTCATCAGCGAAAGAGCAGCACAACTCTTGAGATTGCCACGAGAACGATGCAAAGGAGTCATATTTGGAGTCGGCGCCAAAGAAAACAATTGCAAAGGCATCATAAATATAACATGTACCGCATTGGATAATCAGTACAACTTTAACACAGATGTTTACGTTATGCGGAACCTCATCAACAATTTGCCAAATAAATCATTCAAAAAACCATCATGGGAATTTTTAGAAAATATTGATCTGGCCGACTCAGAATTTTACATCAGCCGCCCAGTTGATATTTTACTGGGAGCCGACATTTATTCAACCATCATTCAAGAAGGTATAATCAGGCACAATAAAGGGCAACCTCTCGCGCAGCAGACACGGATTGGCTGGATTTTGGTCGGAAACGTCCAGCCACTGCAATGTAACGTCGTCCTAAACAACGTAGAAGATATTCACAAGTTTTGGTCGGTGGAAGATATATCAGAGACTTCGAACATGTCACAAGAAGATCTCGACTGTTTGAATTATTATCAAAAAACTACAACACGCAATGAGGAAGGCCGATACATCGTGAGCATGCCGTTCAAGCCGGATTTTGAAGAAAAATTAGGAGCATCAAAACCCATGGCTATAGCACAATTTCGTCAACTCGAAAACAAATTTATCAGACAGCCAAATTTAGCCGAAGCATACAAATCATTTATGAACGAATATCAATCATTAAATCATATGGTTGAGTGTACTAGCAACGAGACACCAAGTTGCTATTTTCCTCACCACTCAGTGGAACGTGCGGAATCAACAACGTCAGCACTTCGTGTCGTATTCAATGCGACGGCAAAAACATCGACGGGCTACAGTTTAAATGACCTAATGAGTCGTGGACCAAATTTACAGCAAGATCTAATGAGCCTCATCTTGCGATGGAGACAATATCAGTACGTGTATGTTGCTGACATTTGCAAAATGTTTCGACAAATATTAATCAACCCTGAGCAACAACAATATCAAAAAATAATATGGCGAGCATCACCGAATGAACTGTTGCGAGAATTTAAATTGGCTACGATCACATACGGTACACGAAGTGCCCCATTTCTCGCGGTCAGGACCTTGAAGCAATTAGCAATCGATGAAGGTCACAAATACCCAGCAAGCCGTGCAGCACAAGCATTACAAGAGGAGTTCTACATGGACGATCTTGTCAGCGGTAGTTTCACCTTAGAGTCGGCAAAACAACTGCAATCAGATTTAATACAATTACTTAAATCAGGAGGGTTTAACCTCCGAAAATGGTCATCGAACAAACCTGAACTTCTAGAAGGTGTTAGCAAAGCAGAAGATATTCAACCAGAATTCACGTTCAAGCAAATGGAATCAACAACAAAAACACTCGGACTAAAATGGAACCCTAATGAAGATCATTTTACATTTCAAATGAAAAGCGATATCACCGCAACCCCAAGCAAGCACACAAAGAGATCACTACTATCAGAAATTTCAAAAATATTTGATCCACTAGGCTGGTATTCGCCGCTCACCACCAAATTCAATCTCTTGTTCAAACAGACTTGGTTTTGTAACATTCAATGGGATGATGAGCTTCCCAGCGATATCAGAGCAGAATGGGAAACACTTCGGTCAGAGCTCCAGCATATCAACGAGTTCAAAATACCAAGATGGTATCAGTCCGGCGAGTGTGATAACATTGAATTACACGGGTTCTCTGACAGTTCAGCAAAAGCATTTGCCTGTATTATATATTGCAGGGTTAACAACAAAATCACACTCGTTGCAGCAAAATCAAGACTAGTTCCCGAAAACAAAAATCTCACCCTACCTAGACTCGAATTATCTGGAGGGCTTCTCTTATCAAAACTAATGAGCAAAATACAACAAGCATTGGCGGGTCATCATATCAAGGTCTTTGGATGGACCGACTCAACGGCTGTCCTTGGATGGCTCCAAGGAGACAGCGGGAAATGGAAACCGTTTGTAGCCAATCGAGTTAAGCAAATAACCAAAATTATCCCGCCGAGCAGCTGGCGCTATGTAAAGTCGTCTGAAAATCCAGCTGACTGTGCGAGCCGCGGAATTTCTGGAAAACAATTAAAACAACATACATTATGATGGAATGGACCCGCTTTCCTTTCATCATTCAATGAAGAGCAAGACGTAAATCGCCCTGTGTACGTCACTGATCAAGAAGTCCGATCGATAACGCACAGCAACGTTACAACGCGTCACAGCTGCGATGACGTAATACGACATATACTAAACAAATTCAGCAAAATGACGCGCGCAGTACGAGTACTCGCTTGGGTATTACGCGCGATAACACGTCACACAGAGCAAACTGCCTACTTGACTGTAGCAGAGTTAGATCAAGCAAAAATTAAGATTATCAAATACGTACAAGAACGCGAATTTAAAGAAGAAATCAACAGATTAAAAACAAATAAACAGTTACACAAAAACAGCAAGATTTTGGAACTGAACCCGTTCCTCGACGAATATGGAGTTCTGAGAGTCGGAGGCAGAATCAAGCATGCAAACATCAGCAAGGATAAAAAACATCCGTACATCATTCCGCACCAAGGCCGCTTAACAGAACTTATCATCGATCACGCGCACCACGCTATGATGCACGGAGGCGCGCGCCTCACATTATCAGAAACTCGTAACAATTGCTGGATAATAGGGGGAAACAGAGCAGTAAAAAAGCAGCTACGGCCTTGCGTGAAATGCAAGAAGATAAAAGCAAAAAGGCTACAGCAACTTATGGGAGATTTACCAGAAGCAAGAATCAACCCTTCGCGACCCTTTTCACATACTGGCGTGGACTTCACGGGGTTTGTCGATATCAAACTCAACAAAGGTCGAGGAGTGAAAACCACGAAGGGATACATTGCCGTGTTTGTGTGCATGGCGACCAAGGCCGTACACTTCGAACTCGTATCAGATCTGAGTACGTCAGCATTTTTGGCAGCATTAAAAAGGATGTCGTCTCGTCGCGGAAAACCGAGTCACATTTTTAGTGATAATGGCACGAATCTGGTCGGAGGGAACAACGTACTCCAAAAAGAAATAGCAGAGATACAGCAAATCTTCTGTGATGATCTTCTCGCAGAAATAAATGAGATGTCCATTAAATGGCATTTCAATTGCCCAGCTTGGCCCCATGCAGGGGTAGAGTGGGAGTCTCAAGTAAAAGGGCTTAAGTATCATCTACGGCGCGTTATCGGTGAGCAGAAACTTACATACGAAGAGTTTTATACAATATTGACACAAATCGAGGGATGCATGAACAGCCGACCTCTCTGCGCAGTATCAGAAGACGCAGATGATTTAGAATACCTAACACCATCTCACTTCCTCAATAGCGGTCCTATTCTTACTATATTAGATACGGAACACGACGAACGAACGAGGTGGCACAGGATACAGAAAATACACCAAGATCTGTGGAAGCGATGGCAAGCAGAGTACCTCAGTCAACTGTCGGTTCGAAGCAAATGGAAGCAACAACAAGAAAATCTCAAAATCAACGACATAGTCATCATACATGAACCCAATCTCCCATCCGGAAAGTGGGCATTAGGCAGAGTCACAGAGTTGCATCCAGGAGCGGACGGCCTAGTCAGAGTCGTGACGTTAAAGACCAAAAGTGGATTTATAAAACGCCCCGTCGTTAAGTTGTCGTTACTAACTACAGACTCATCATTAAACTCAGCATACAAGTCAATAGCGACACCCGACCAAACAACAAACACGGACGAAAACGATCAGAAAACACAACAAACAAGCATCGAAAAGGTAGTAGTGAACAGGAAAGAGGGTTCCAAGAAAGGATCATGGAAATTAAACTTAACGTCGATAGCCTTATCATTATTTTTATTCATGTTCGTCGTTTCACCGGGACACTGCTACTACAATATCACGAAACTGGGCAAATCACTTTATTTGGATCGAGTATCAAACATGCAAGTTATACGAGAAGAATGGAGGCTTGTCATATATTATGACATGAATCCGTATTGGGACGCCTCAGAGACGTTCGAAAAGTATTTAAAGCAAATCGACAACATATGCGCTAGGAAAGAAAGCAACCCTCTCTGCGACATCATATTATTACAATTACATCATGGCCACAACGAGTTACAATACTATAACAGCATGCTACTAAGTCAGCGTTTCGAATCACATGTACGGAAGCGCCGCGGCCTTGTCGACGGCGTAGGCTATGTTGCTAATAGCCTCTTCGGTGTCCTCGATCAACGATTTGCTGACCAATATGTGAAAGATATCACCCACATCAAAGAAAATCAAAAGCACTTGGCTTTGCTATGGCAGAACCAAACTTCAGTGGCAGAAGCAGAATACAATTTACTGAAACGAACAGAAGCGGCAATCAACAAACAACATAAAGTCATTAATCAACATTTAAACAGTTTAATTAACGCTAGCAACACGCTAAACAAGGAAGTTCAACACACAGAAGTCATGAATGAACTAGCACTATCAACAATCATCGCCAACAACATGCTTGTCAAGCTAAGATCAATACAAGATACCCTACTAGACACCATAACGGACATTCATCACGGCATGTTTAACATTCACTTGTTGTCACCCGAGCAACTGCGCAACGAACTCAGCATCATCTCAGGACAGCTGTCTCAAGAATTAGCGTTGCCCATCAATAACATACAAACCGGAATGGCGAAGATTTATCATTTATTAAAAGTTAAAGCAAGAGTTATGCAGCAATATTTACTCTTTGAAATTAAAATACCACTTGTAAACAGAGAAAGCTTCGACTTATATAAAATTATAACGATCCCGCAACAAATTAGAAATAAAACAATCAGCGTCGTACCAGTATCGGATTACGTTGCATTCAACTTACGCAAGGATACCTACTTAACTATGACAGAAAAAGACGTACAACAATGTCTCCAATATGAAGAATCTACCAGACTATGCCGCACACAAAAACCAATCTTTCATTTCAAGTCGGATGAAAGCCTCTGCATCAGAGATCAGAGCACAAATAAGTGTCAAACAATCATTACATCGTGCCAAAACAGTTGGACGGAGTTAAATAAAAGAAATACATACTTATACTATTGTTGCGAGAAGTGCACGCTACGAATCATATGCGAGGATCACGTTACTGCTACACAGACAGAAAGGGCCGGGGTTATCGTACTCGGTCAGAATTGCGTCATCAAAGGGGAAGACTTCACTGTAATTTCCCATAAAGATCAGCTGAGCGAAATAAAAACTACGTCGAATATTTATACACCAGAAATCAGTCCGATAAATCATATAATAAATATTTCACTCCCACTATCTGAGATCAACGTCACTGATAATAGAGTTGAACTTGACCAACTTAAGATCCAAATTCAACAGATGAAGAGCGAGACTCCTCTGAAGGATGACATATCATATCACGACGTGCATCAGTACTCTATTATCTACATCTTATTTATTGCTTTTGTAATAATAACAGGAGTAATGATTTGGCGCCGCCTACGCAGTCGCCGCAGCGGGAGCGCCGACCTACGTTCGAGACCAGAGGAACAACAGCCATCGTCCGTCGTGACCCACGCTCCTCAAATTCAACCTCGAGTACTGGACCGCTCGTCAAGACACGAGTTGCCCGGAACGGAACTAAAAGCAATATCCAGCATTCGCAGGACGACGCAAAACAAATCCACCTCACCTGGTTTGGATAAAACTGCGTTCGACGACAGCGATCGTCTATAATTTGAAATTTAATTGTTTAGCATTTAAGATTATTTTTCATTTGTATCAATTGCTATTATCATCAAATTTGTATCATTCTAATCTCACGCTTCTCTCATGGGGCAGCATGTACGGTCCACATACCGCACATTGCCGTCTCAGCGAAATTGCCTCGAATCGCGTAAACCATTAAAGTACGCGTCAGTACACGTTTACCATTAGCACTCATCACGCGTGTCCTCATTCGCACTATCATTCATAATATCGCGCTTTTATAGTTAGTTTTACACAGTATCAATAAAGGAGCTATTTTAGACTATATAAGTGAGTTATTATTACATCATCAAGCAAGGAACATTTTATATACTTGGTGTATGTGGCACTAGCAGCTCGTACATGTAGAAAACTGTTAATTATTACTATTTTCCTAATGTAATGCAAATCAATGTTGTACGTCCGAAATGGGCAAACTGTTGACACTCAACCATAATAATATGTAAGACCTTTTGTACACAGTTTTGACAATAAACGTTTATCTTATCTTATCTTATCTTATCTTATCTGTACAGACATTTCATTTTTACAACTTTATAATAGTATAGATATACTAGGTGATTTTAGGGTCATGAGCAGGAGTGACAGGGGTGATGGTGATAGGGAGGGTCACATTGAGAAACTTTTACTATGGGGCGAACCATGAATTCGAAAAAAAAACAGCTAAGTAAGATTTCATTGATAGCAGAATCAGAAATGTAAGGAACAGCTAAATTTTTATTCGCGATTTAATGGTTAGCCCCAGTTGCAATTGCATCAATAGGGAATCTACACGAATTTTTATTTTTGCAATATTAAAAGCTCATTGATGTAACAAACAGTAGATTTTTTTCTAATAACTGTAAAAATAACCAAGATATAAGCCATCAAACATTTCATTTTATCTCTTTTTAGCAAAACAGAATTTAATATGGAGTTTATATGGCTGGAGTGTACTATGACGTAAAAGTACATGTCGGACCTCTCTGTCAAATCGCTGGCTAATTAGTAGTTTAAAATGCGCATATCGTGCGTATTTCTTGGCCAATTTTAATTTTAATTTCTCTTTTTGAAATAGTTTTTAAGGTAATTTGAGATTTTGTTAAGAGCGATAGTAAAAATTCATGCATATTCCCTATTTATGTTTTGTTACCGGTAAAAATGCGCAGATAGAATCTCCCCATACTTTTTGCACAGTAATTTAAGATTATAGACAAATTCAACAAACCGGTCCTTAGCGAATTAGATATCTAATCATCCGTCAAGCACTGTCACATCTGAGTCTGGATTTTCCCGAGATGGTTTTTTCGCATCAAATTGTCGAACTAAACTTCAAGTCGATTTGAGGTACTTTAAAACGGTTTGGTCGAGTTCAGGTTTAACTTGGTTTGAACTTGCAAAGTGAAGTCTTAACAGCTCTAAGAATCAATTCCGTTTCTAATAGATGAGTGTTTCGTATAAAACCTTCCGTCAATAATGTGGTTTTCGACGGGAAAAAACCCGAGGGACTTGGTTCAATTAAATGAACACCCGGTGCGACCCGTAAAGCTTCGAACTTATGGTCCCGCCATAGATTTTGATTAAAACTGAGTCTTTTATTAAGCTACGTGTAAAGTAGTTTCACCGTCTGTATAGTTAACTAGTTTTTATACCCTGATGTGACTTTATTTTCAGGGAACCGTGTCTCCAAAAGAAAAAAATATGACCTTTGTTATCCTTTTTAGTCGAGCGTTGCCGCATCAGTTTCGTAGGTACCATTTTGTCAAATTCTTCTAGATTTTAACGCATTCACTGTCAGCCCGTCCACGCCCCCGCCTACCCCAAACAACCCGTAAGTAAAGTATTCAATTTAAATTGACTAGTTTACTGAGAATATGGCTATGAAGCTCTTGATTAAGGTCTAATTTTCCATCGTTGATTTAAACTTACACGACCTTCACTCATTATCACAACACGATAAAACGGGGCTTAATCGCGTATAAATATGATTTATTTAATTTCCTTTCTTGGTAACGCGACGTCCGAAACGTCGAAGAATTACCAACGAAACGTAATTAAATAAATCATATTTATACGCGATTAAGCCCCGGCTAATTTTGTATCATTTAAAAAAAATTACGACCCGATGACACCAGTTAGAATCGTCACGAGATACACTTTTAAGTAACGATTAACTAAAAAGTGTAAAATAATTAAACTTTTAAACAAAAAAATAAAACCGACTCCAAAAAAACTAAAAAGTAAAAAATAACGCCATAATTCAGTTTCTTCAAATTACTTACAAGTAACCGTTTGTTTACTCAAACTATACAGTATATACAATTAATCTTATTTTGGCGTCGGTGCCATATAAAGAATGTGTAAAATATTGAAAATTGACGATTTTAGTAAGTTGTGACACGATGGCACCGACTCCAAAATAACATTAATTGTATATACTGTATAGATTGAGTATACAAACGGTTACTTGTAAGTAATTTGAAGAAACTGAATTGTGACGTTATTTTTTACTTTTTAGTTTTTTTGGAGTCGGTTTTATTTTTTTGTTTAAAAGTTTAATTATTTTACACTTTTTAGTTAATCGTTACTTAAAAGTGTATCTCGTGACGATTCGAATAAGCCCAAACCCGGCTAGGATACATTATTTTATTACATAGATCTGGTGCCTACCTTCCGGCTCCATCATAAAATCAATTCGATGGTACCATGCTCATCAGAAACATTTAAATTTGTGACTATGAAGTTGCTTAGCTAAATAAATCAAGATATTTTGTCGCCACCCGTAAATCATTTATCATTGAGGAGTTCCGATGGCATTCTGTGGTCTTTTGCATCAGTTCCACTTCACCAATTTACACTTTCTGAATGCAAATGCTAATTATGTTTCTTATAATACCAAAATCGCTATATATATGCCTACAATATTTGAGGAGTTCCTTCAATTCCTCATGGATTCCATCATCAAATCTTCACCAAAATTAAATGGGACCAACTAGAAACTACCTTCTATAAAACCAAAAAAAAAAAAATTTGAAATCGGTCAAATAGTCTTTGAGTAATCGGTGAACATCCATAAAAAAAAAAAACATTCCGTCGAATTGAGAACCTTTGAGTAATCGGGAACATCTATTAAAAAAAAAAAGTAAATAAATAAACATTCCGTCGAATTGAGAACCTCCTCCTTTTTTTGGAAGTCGGTTAAAAAGGCTAGAGAGTTCCAACAAACTTCATGACTCTAAAAACATACTGATATTTCTTGTCATTCAGTGCGGTCGTAAGCTTAATAGGGTACTTCGAAAGCTATCATCAATTCATCATATCACGACTGTGGCAGTGAATACAGTGTTTACTAAAAATGTTAAACAAAAAAATAAAACCGACTCCAAAAAAACTAAAAGTAAAAAATAACGCCATAATTCAGTTTCTTCAAATTACTTACAAGTAACCGTTTGTATACTCAATCTATACAGTATATACATTCAATCTTATTTTGGCGTCGGTGCCATATAAAGAATGTGTAAAATATTGAAAATTGACGATTTTAGTAAGTTGTGACATGATGGCACCGACTCCAAAATAACATTAATTGTATATACTGTATAGATTGTAGATACAAACCGTTACTTGTAAGTAATTTGAAGAAACTGAATTATGGCGTTATTTTTTACTTTTTAGTTTTTTTGGAGTCGGTTTTATTTTTTTGTTTAAAATTTTATTTATTTTACACTTTTTAGTTAATCGTTACTTAAAAATGTATCTCGTGACGATTCGAACAAGCCCAAACACAGCTAGGATACATTATTTTATTACATAGATCTGGTGCCTACCTTCCGGCTCCATCATCATATCAATTCGATGGTACCATTCTCATCAGGAACATTTAAACATGTGACTATGAAGTTGCTTAGCTAAATTAATCAAGATATTTTGTCGCCACCCGTAAATCATTTATCATTGAGGAGTTCCGATGGCGTTCTGTGGTCTTTTGCATCAGTTCCACTTCACCAATTTACACTTTCTGAATGCAAATGCTTATTATGTTTCTTATAATACCAAAATCGCTATATGCAAGCCTACAATATTTGAGGAGTTCCTTCAATTCCTCATGGTTTCCATCATCAGATCTTCACCAAAATTAAATGGGACCAACAAGAAACTACCTTCTATAAAACTAAAAAAAAAAAAATTGAAATCGGTCAAATAGTCTTTGAGTAATCGGTGAACATCCATAAAAAAAAAAACATTCCGTCGAATTGAGAACCTGCTCCTTTTTTTGGAAGTCGGTTCAAAATGAATCGTTGATTCTTAATTAGTGAACAGTACATCCCTCAGACAATTCACGATCGAACTATAACTAGCTCGCAACATACCAGCACCTCTACCACAAATGTGATACCTATGCGATTCTATGTCGTGCGACAAATTTTGTTTGTCTCTTTCCTTTCAATACACAATGCGAGAGTTGTGCTAGACCGGCAGCACTACACATTTGCGTGAGTCAAAGCGTTGTAGACATGGAGTATAGAACTAAGGAGAACAATCTCTGTATATTATAAGTGTCCGTCAAAAGCCATTAACTTGGTGACGCCACTGTAATAAGTACGTAAGATAAATTATCATAATAATGCCAAAAAAGCACCACAACGATGCAAGAAAAACCACTTTGAACACGACTGAATATTTACATCAGAAGAAGAACGTAGGGTTGAGTAGCATATCGATAAAAATGTTTTGTAACTGATGCATCATTATCATCATCATTCGTCCACTGCTGGACATAGGCCTCCTCAATAGATTACCACATGTGCCGGATAGAGGCGACCCGCATCCAGAGAGCCCCCGCAACCCTAACTAGGTCGTCGGGCCACCTTGCGGGTGGCCTTCCCACGCTGCGCTTGCCGGTACACGGTCTCCACTCTAGAACCTTTCTGCCCCAACGGCCATCGGTTCTTGGAACTATGTGCCCTGCCCATTGCCAACACTGTAACTGGTTGTTAACTTCATACTAACTTGCTACTCTTGCGCCATTGTTCATTTAGTCACAGCACAATCCCAATAGTCAAGCTTAGGTCGACTTATCACTTTGTCATGAAGATATTCGGCAAATCTTACAAGGCCTCGCGACCTCCACATAAAAATGCAATAACCCAATACTTAATGCAATACGACTACCACGAGACGGAATGCCTTCTAAACATATTCGATAAGAAAACGTTTATTATATATAATGTATGTACTTATATTGTATCTGTATGTTTCTATTTATATACCATTAATACATAAATAATGTAATATGAATATTTGAATACGCTTATATAGTTGTACCTAGTATTTTGTTAGAACCCTACTATATACCTGAATACACACTAATGGTTAATACTCGTATAGGTATGGTTAGCTTAAACATTTAACTCTGTGCGAACGCTTGAATCAAATCACGCTTGATGCACTGGGTCCTGTAACTCACGGAATCCTTGCTCAAGACCCAAAGTCATATCGTTTATGTTTTGTTTTTGTTCAATAAAGTTTTTATTTTTTTTCACTTACCCACTGACAAGACTAAACCAAAATAGTCTTAGACTAGGTACACTATCGCTGGCTCACACGCTAGGTGCCGTGTCGGCCTACTGCCTAGCACATCGACAACGGTTACATCAGACATGATGCCGTCCAAGTTAAATACTACGCTATGCTAGGCCGCTGGACATTTTTTCATCTGATTTCCTTTATGAGTTTACTCCTTACCCTCTATACTCCATGGTTGTAGTCAGTGGCGTAGAGTGCCTTAGATCACGGGCCCTGTATCAAAATTTGAGGGTTCAAGTGAAGTGTGGAAAATTTCGGGCCCTTTCTGAGGCCGTTTTAGTCCAGGAACTCGGTATCATTGATAAATATCAGGGACTATTATTGTATCTCAAGCATGTCTTGACTCATGCCAATGTGTTGTGCCGGTACTAAGTTGCGTTTATTACGAACGTTATACCTGCACTACGCATTAGCGTGAGTCAAAACAAGGACGAGACATATCGCCGTTTTTAAAAACGAGAAGAACTGCAACACATTTATAATAACATCAATGTATATCGCTGCCTGGCCGCCACCCTCGTCAATCCCGGTCATTTGATTGCATCGAGTCGCCGCCGCCGCGCTCGCTTTTCATCTATCTCATTCATTTAACATGATCTGCTCGCTTTTAGCAAGCATAGCACTTTTAAGGTACGTTAATGCACAATTAACAACAAAGTAGCCACAAAGAATAAAAAAAAATGTTCCAATCCTACGCATGAAGTTGATAATCAGACTAGGCATTTGTTTTATATTTATTTATTTAATCTTTATTGCACAAAGGAAATAACTTATCGTACAAAAGGCGGACTTAATGCCATAGGGCATTCTCTACCAGTCAACCTGGAGGCAAAGCAGATAAAAGATTATATTTAAAGGTTTTGTTTCGTTTATGACGTTGAGTACTTTATAATGACACATACAAACATACAAAAAATAATAAAATATTTTTTGTCTACATTCAGTGACCTCCAAATACTCCATTATAATATGTATTTTTTTAATATCTTCAATGTACAGACTTTTATTTTTACAACGTTTTAATAGTATACATAAGAGTAGATATACAAATCGTAAATTAGTAGTTAGATTGCTACTGCAAAGGTTCATTAAATAAAACATAATAAGTTTTAAAAATTAACTGTTTTAGAACACAGTATATAATAATATACTGTGTTCTAAAACAGTTATATTTTTGCATTAAATACAGACGCGTAATTATTTAGATTTTCGCCATTAACAAATACAGTAAAACTTTTTAAATTGACTATATTGAGTGTAATTTTAAAGTAGTATTACGAAGCCCGGATACGGCTTACCCCAGAACATGGGAGCTGTGAGCCTTCAGAAGCATCGGGAACACAAATGAGATATGGACGTTGCATTTTTTTATTAAAACATTGCCAAGTAATTAAAATTTTAAAACAGTATTTAAAATCAGCGTTTAACTGCAATTCTCATATTATTTAATTTGCAAATGTGGTTCCAAAGTTATTCCAAATAATTTTTGTTGTAGCACTTATTGCTAAATAGCCCCAAATCATTTTTATTTTTGAATTTGTAGAATCCGATTCCTCTACTGTAGCCACGGGAAGACCACAATTTGCCAATTTCTGAAGAATCTCACCAATATATTTTGGTGAATGGATACTGTAAGCAACAGCACTACCATTTATAAGCGCTTTCGCAATGCTTAGCCATATTGATGCTGTCTTGGGATTGCTGACATTGGTGTCTATTTCAAATTCACTCCAGTAGAAACTGACAATAGGTATAGGTAAATTAAAACCTAATATCAAAGTTTTATCTTCTATTGCAACAAAGTCGCTGTCTTTTGATAGTGATATTTTACTCCCTTCTAAAACCTCTCCCAGGTTAACAGATTCGAATGCCTTGAGCACTTTATCATAGCGTTCGTTGAACTTTAATCTCATCCAAATATTTTGTCGTTGAGTCAGCTGTTTCACGATCGTTTCATCACAATCGAGATTTACATAATGATACGTTTTATCAAATATTGCCGGAGAAATCTTGTTTGGTCCTTTAAAATTGTAGTAATCGTTTATCCATATAATAGGTACGGTCACATTTAGTGCTATTTCGTTGGCTTCTGAGGAACCACTTGCCCATAACGATAAACAAAGACGCGCATGGGTTTTATTAAGAAGAGATAGTAATTCATTCACAGTTCTATAAGCCTCAACGAATATGATATGATCTTTCTGATTTTCAATTTCTTCTAAGTTTCCAGCATAATCCAAGTAAAATGTTTTCTTTTCAAATTTGAATGCATCAGTGCAATTCGATTTTAAACTTAGGCTCATGTTTGATGGTGATTTACATTTCCAAGCTAAAATAGCTTTTAATTCCTTATAAATGCTTTCTTGTACAAAGATGCGGGTAAGGGGAAATGGATGGTTTTCTGAATTGAGAAAAGTATCTACAGCTGAGTCTACATCAGATTTATCAGTAATGACACCAGTTACCTCTGGCAATAAATCATCGAACAACTTCTTATATGGTTTTTCATTGAAAATAGAATTCGTCATAGACTTTGCCTCCCCGATAAATAATTTGACACAGTTCAATCCAGCATTTCGACACAACTCTATGAAAAGATGACAAATCACAGCAGTTTCATTAGTAGCAAATAAATATGAGCAATCATACAATTTAAACGATCCCTGCAAACAACCAAGTGTCAGCAACGGTGTTTCGTTTTGGACAGAAATCATATCTTCATCATTAATTAGCTCGTTTTCAGCTGAATAAGTGAAGTGTTGCACAATAAGATGGATACTGTGTTTCGTTTCCCGCACAGGAATCTTTCTGATCAAATATTCCAATTGACAAATCAAGTCGGTCTCTTTTTCAAATTCGTGTGCAAGTTTTTTTAATCCATCCAACCGTTTCAATAATTGGTCGTCTTGGATAGGTTTCAGACGGGAAATATAAAGATTTTCGAGTTCATGATTTGGTAAACAAAATACTTTATTTTCGCAACTATCAAATGCAATTGTTTCAGAAGCACCAAGGCTGCCATCACTGCGAAATTCCTTGTGTTTCTTCAAGTACTCCTCGGCTTTAATTGTATTAACTATATTATCGTCCATTTTGAGATTCTTAAACAAGTTTGTGAGTTTCACTTTATCCATCGTGCGATTCACTTACATTTAAACTGTCAGTGATGGATAACACTTAAAAAGGTCAATGTTTATTATGTTACTGATGTAATTTTGTATGTTTATCTCTCTAGCATCGGCAGTTGCTACGCTGATAACAAACTTTTATCACTTATATTTCGTATTCACTGTCAATTGATCACAAGGTCACAAGAGCGGTAAACACGCGGCGCCAGCGCAATGTAATGTGGCAAACTGATTCATGCCTAACCGGCAGCCGGCAGCTGCCCCGTCCCCTCTACACCGCGCCGGCAAAGTTGCTCGCAGGGCGAAGCGTTAAGGAAAAAAAAACACTTTTCTGTTTGCTTTAGAGTCCTAAATGGGTTGATTAAAGGCGACTGTTCTAACGATGCTACCCTTGCGACCTTATTATCATTACATAAATAAAAGTCGCTGACTATTTAAAAATAAAATAGGTATTTTTATTTGTATATTTGATATCTGTATATCCACAGATGGTTATAGGATATTTTTTTACCCGACTACGCAGTCGAAAAAAAGAAGGTTTTTCACCTCCAAGAACCAAGCGGCCACCTTATTTTTTGTTTTTATTGATAAATATTTCTTTGTCTTTAGCAAAATGCGTAGCAAGTTAATGTGCACTTGCACTAACCTAACCTAACGTATGTAGCCGTTTTTGAGTTAAATTTTCTAATTATAATTTACTAAAAACAAACGAGGACGTTAGAAACCTAGGCAAATTAAATATTAAATTCTCAACTGTGTCCCATAATTATTATTGACATTATAAAACTAAATCTATACTACCTATTTATTACTTTGTAAAAAATAAATGGCTATACAATGAAGAAAAATTGTAAAGGACTATTTGGAGGGCACTAAAAGGAAAAAATGATTATAAGCAATATAAGCCAATAAGCCAATATAATATAAGCCAATTTCCACGGGGTTGCCCAAGGGAAGGCTTAAAACTTGAGTAAAGAATGCGCTTCGGCTACTTATTTCCCTGGAGCCACGCCTGTGGTACATGGATATTTGAGTATCCACTGATGGTTATAGGCTACTTTTTACTCGACTACGCTGTCCAAAAAAAGAGGGATTATTACTTTTTCTCCTCCGCGAACCAAGTTAGCGGGCGCCTTCTGTATGTCATATTGCTTTATAGTATTCAATCAAAGTATGTTCATAAAGACTACGTGTTTCATCGTCAAGTATTTGGGAAGATTAAATTTCTCAGATAAGAGGTGTGTATTTTATATGTTTTCCAGATACGACACGTTACGTGAATAGAACACTAAATATCCTTTTTTTTGTTAAATTGTTTTTTGAATATATATTTTTTAAACAAACGACGTGATATTTCTACAGTTCTCTAGTATGAATTTTTACTTTGGTCTACATTGATTAGTAAGAAAAAACCAACCAAAAAATTGTCAATAGATGAAAGACTACGATATGAAAAAGTGCACTAGCAAGAGCGTATGCATTGCATGGAGTATATTTGATGATGATATTTGTCATGAAATATATTTATTAGTTATTTAACTATAATATTAAGCAGCGGCTATGTCATCATCTTTTTATAAAACTGTTTAACACAAAAAGCCCGTTGTTTTCCCGTGTAACGCTCCATTATAAATAAATTGAACGAAGTGACCTATATTTTCCCGCCAATATCGCGCTGCTCACTTTGACAGTTTCCGAAAAATTCAGTGTTGCTATTTGCAAAAATGTATGGCCCATCCTATACAAGACACCTATACTCCAAATTTTATCAATATACATCATGTAAGTTTTGAGTAGAATTACCTGTGACATACATACGGACTGACATGATGATACTATAAGGCTTCCGTTTTTGCCATTTTGGCTACGGAATCCGTATAAGAAAAAAAAAAAAGTTAGCCGTCAATGTCATGTTTTTTTGTTTTAGTACAAGTCTATATAGACCCAAAGTAAAGATATATTTATACGAGGGAAACGTACAATTGTCACGACGAGTGCTTATAAAATTATATCTAAAAACCGGCTAAGAGCATGTCGGACCATGCTCAGTGTAGGGTTCCGCACCCGTTCATACAAAAAAAATGCACTACAGATGAAAAAAATATGATATGAAAAAGTGCACTAGTAAAAGAGGGTATCATATCCACGGCACTAACGAAAATTGTTTTTGACATGATTGAATGTACCGTTTTTGAGATATTGCCCAAAAATTGCGCTTCTCAGCAAAAGGACGTAAAGCCGAGGAGATACGCTCTTTTGTCAGTACACTTTTTCATTTCATGTTTTTTCATCAGTAAGAAGTGCATTTTTTTGTATAAACGGCTGCGGAACCCTACACTGAGCATGGTCCGACATGCTCTTGGCCGGTTTTTATTTTATTATTTTACCATCAAATAAGTAGTTTACACAAGGCATCTATACTCTAAATTTCATCAATGTACATCTTGTAGTTTTTGAGTAAAATGCCTGTGATATAAGGATGGACGGACGAATGGACGGACGGACATGACGAAACTATAAGGATTCCGTTTTTGCCATTTTGGATTCGGAACCCTAAAAACAGTACAATTTAAAAAAAAACTATTTGTAGATTCTCATTATTTAGGTTAAACGTTCTTATACTTGACACCCTATTAAAATAAGTGACAGCCTTTCTTTAACCTCTAATGCTATGGATTAAGATTCAAGGTACCAACTAATGGGTCAGTGTCAAACACTTGGGCATTTACCTTACCATCGAAAAAAAATTGTAGGCCTAATGCACACCTTTGAGTAACTTAATGTTCCCAATAGGTGAACCGAAATAAAAACCCCCAACATATTAAAAAAAAAGCCGATATTTTGCAAAAGGGTGCACAGATTTTCTTAAACAATACCTAAATAAGTACTTTTGATAAAGTAACTTTTCAAACGCAAAAAAACGGAATCAAAATCAGTCCATCCGTTTAATACATACACACACACATACTTATACGCAGACATACACATACACACATCAAACCTACAACACCCTCTCTTTTTTCATTTAGGGTCCAAAAGATTTTCGATCTCTAGTTGCAATAGTGTTAAGTCCACAAATCTTCTTTTCTTCTACCTACATCTATGTTTTTGTGCCCGCAACTTCGTTCGCAGAAGAAGAAAAATCATAAACCTCTTTTTTCTTTAGCATAACCAAGTAAAAAATAACCGTTTTTGGTACACGGGTTGCTTGGCATCCCCAGATGGTTATAGGATACATTTTAGCCGTCTACGCCGAAGCAAAAGAAAAGGGTTATGACTTTTTCTCCTCTGCGAACGAAGTTGAGGGCATCTACTACAGTTGTATCTACTGTAGTTACAAATAAAAAAAAAGAGTAGGTAAAAGGGTATAACAATACCTTTACAATTAAACAAAAAAACTCCGTGTAACACACAATTTGATTATTCTTTCGGCGCTTCTTTAACTTCTTAAGTAATCCCAAAAGTTTTTCAAGTAGAAAACAATACTAAGTGGTAAGTTACTTTTGTGGGTTCTTGTTGGTCCTCGTTACCCGGACTCCCTTTTTCTTTAACAGTTAATGAACTTCAACATGTAGATACTTAGGAAAACTAAGTCTGGTCACAGTGTAAATAAAAAAGTAGATAAGTATAAATAATTCTTCATCTATATTAATATAAAGGAGTTAGGGTCGTAAGGAACTGTACTGTACGGGCCGGGAAAAAATCCCAGTACTTACCACCAACACCAGTGGTACCAATCACATTATTGGTAACAACTTGGAATTTTTTACCCATCTGTTACTAGTGGTACCTACTGGGAAAAAATCTCAGTTAGTACTTACCAGCAATACCAATGGCACCACTCACTTTAGTGGTAACAGCTCAGAATTTTATTCCCAGTAGTTAAGAAAGTTGGAAAGTTAAGGAAATCTAAACTTCCTTAAACTTATGATTTTTAGATCATTAGATTTTGTGATATTGTCAAAAAAGTCCAGTGTTAAAGGTGCGTCCACATTTGTATCATTTGCCCGATCAGAGGGCCTACTCCGAAAACTGAAAAACGAAGTTCGTTTAACGCCATCCCGCTCGCTCAAATACAGCTTAATATCAGAGCAAGAGGGACGGCATGTTACAAACATCGTTTTTTGGGTTTCGGAGTAGCCCCTCTGATCTTCGTCGCGTGGCATGATCGCGTGTCGAGATCACGCGTTTGGACGTTGCGCCGAACCGATCGCTCGAAATGCCTGTTGCTACGCGTGTCACACACTTAGGTCGGACAAGTGACAGTGAGTGTTCGAGCAGCGCGATACGCAGTCACGCGTCGCCACGGTGATCAGATACGAGCAAATGATACAAGTGTGGACGCACCTTAAGAGATCTTAGAGAATTTAACTAATGAAGATTACACTTCGTGTCATAAAGGTGATATCAGACGGTTCACTTAAACAGATGTTCACCCGAATGAATTCATTCGGGATTTTTGTTTCACTTTCCGTTTAGACGTGTCACTTTGAGTGAAAGATGCAAAATGAAACAAGAAAATGAAAGGAAAGTCAACCGTCTAATGTCACCTTTACCGAACAATATTTTTATGCGTTTTTAGCGGGGGGTGAGTAAACATCTACAGCACATTACAGAAATATTCCTATTTCTACGAACGCACACAATTAAAAGAAATCATTTACAAATAAAAAACACCCATACACTGACAATTCACTGTATTAACTAATCGGAGATTTCGAGATTACTTTGGCTGCGGGAAATGTATTCGTATGACATCTCCTGTGCTGTGGTTAAATGCTTTACGGTTAAAGGTGCGTCCATATTTGTATTATTTGCCCGTATCAGATCATCGTCGCGTGGCGTGATCGCGTATCACGATGACGCGTTTGGACGTTGCGCTGATCCAATTGCTCGAAATCCATTTACTACGCGTATCACACACTTATATCGGAAGAGTGCGGCAAGATCGGCGCGCCGACAGTGAGCGTCCAAGCAGCGCAATACGCAGTCATGCCACGGCACGGTGATCGCATACGAGCAAATGATACAAGTGTGGACGCACCTTAAGGTGGCACGTTTACATTTTTGAATACTCCAAAACATTACAACTCTTTGTGTAGCCGTCATTACCTTTTGACCCTTGAAAATCGGCGTCTCATGCTTGACATTTCTATATTACATGACATTCTTTCGGGCCGTATTGACAGCTCCTCGCTGCTCGCAGACATCAAGTTCTCTGTGTCGGCAGTCAGGACACGCCACGCTGCCTTTCTAGCCTATATTAAACAATAAATATGGCCAAAAATCCCCATTAATGGTCTTTAGCTAATACAATAAACAATTTAGCAGTATTAATTTGAGCAGCATGTGAAATGTGCATTATTTTCTCATAATATAGTCATAGGCATGGTCATAAACATTAATTTAAAAAAAACTATATACATGGTGTTTGAAAATATATTGCGCTGCGGTAAGTCACAATTTAAATCAAAATTATGATCACAATAATAAATTACCGATTTTATATAAAATGTAGGTCAATAATTAATTACCTTGTTTATACTCAATTTTATGGAACTTGATTTGTCCCACTAAATTGTACTTTTGTGAACATCTGGTTCACGTTTTGTATTGCTGTTGATGCGTGGAGGTCACTGAATTGAAAAAAATATTTGGATTTTTTGTATGTTAGTATGTGTCGTTGTGGCTTCACCGCGCCAAATCGGCTGAACAGATTTCAACTATTTTTGGTACACGGATAGCTGAGTATCTACAGATGGTAATAAGATACTTTTTACCCAACTCCGCTGTCAAAAAAAGATGGGTTATGACTTTTTCTCCTCCTTGAACGAAGTTACGGGCGCCCTCTAGTATATAAATAAAATAAAAAAAGCCACGTCTGGACATTTTATAAAAAAGTGAACTGTGCAGTATATAAACGAAAATGTATTTACTATGCTCAAGTGTGAAGACGTAGGCGTTACAACGAAATAACTCCGAGGGTTGACTACAAAAGGGCAGTGGGAAGGTTCGCCGTAAGAGTTATTAATTTGGCAAACATTTGAATAGGAGGCAAATATTAGACCTTTCATTTGATGGGTGGTAGTCTTAACCATGTCTTCCCTCGTGGTTTTATAAAATAGTAGCTTATGCCCGCGACTACGTCCGCCTTAAATTCGTTTATCGCGGAAAAGGGTATTTTTCCGGTATAAATCCTTCCTATGCCTTCCTCGGGACTCAAACTATCTCCATACCAAATTTCATCCAAATCGGTTCAGCAGTTTAAGCGTCAACAGGTAACAGACGAAGAGACAGACAGACACACTTTCGCATTTATCATATTTGTATGGATATAAGGTACCGCTAACTTCGTCCGCGGAGGAGAAAAAGTCATAACCTCTCTTTTTTCTTCAGTGTAGTCGGGTAAAACATATCTTATAACCATCTGGAAATAGCTAACTACCCGTGTACCAAAAAAAAGTTATAATTTGTTTAGCCGATTTGACGTGATGAAGCCGCAACGACACACAAACATACAAAAATGGTATTTTTTATCAGTAGTGTATTTTTTTTTAGCAACGGTTGAGAAACCCGACACTGAACATGGTCCGACATGCTCTTGGCCGGTTTTTTTTATTTACTCGTATTATTGCGCCGTTGACGTATAACTAAACTTTGAGGTAATAAAAAACCTCTTGCTCTTTCAAGCCTTGGACTATTAGTTTCTATTTCAATACTTATAAAAAACTTACTTAGATGGACACCAAATGGACACAAGAAAGAAAACTCGTTGATTGTATAAAACACATACAGCAAGATTTCGCTGGCAACTAGAGTGATATGTCGACGGCTATTGGGAAACGTACTAACCGCCAAAGGAATCTATTGGCGGTTACTACGTTTCCGCTTTTGCCGTTAATATGTATCGTACCTACCTACATATTATACAAGACTGAAGGTGCCCTCAAAGAGTCCAACTCATATAAATAGTACCATGCAAATATTTAAATGCTATTTCTTATAATGCGCAGGTAGCACATGAACATAATTTTATGGCTAATGACGATTTTAAAATGATCAAAAACTAGAACTGGGAAATTAATTTTATACCATTGATTTAAACTTACACAATTTTCACTCAATATCACAACGCAATATAAATACTATGGACGTAACGCGTCATCCAAAACGTCGAAGAATTATCCACGAAAGGTAAATATAATAATTCATACTTATTCACGACTAAGTAAGCCCCCTTTTGTTGCATTGTGATAAAGCTGATTATATATATATACTATAGCATTATGACGTTATATTTTTTTCTTTACAACATCATATTTACTCCCTGAGTATGTTAACAGTTCGTAAAAGTCAGTCAAAGACCTATTCTCTTGTCATTATCGACTATTTGAAAGACTTAATCAGCCGTTAAATTAGCCGCCAGCACTAACAGAGCACGGTGAAACTGTGCCTTAAGAACTTTTCGAATAAAACAAGTGCCATTTGTTTTCATTTTAATCACTATTCTGTTACATAAGACCCGACGAGATAACAATAAAACAGCAAAGGACAGCTTATTAATGTTAGACCAATCAACAGAGGACCACGATATTTACTAAACTATTTTAGTAACAATTTAGCTTCGCACTTAGAGCATTTTCTTCTGCCAAAGTACCCGCGATATCGTGGATCGGTTTATACAATAGATAGACAGTGGGTGTTTTTAGGGTTCCGTAGCCAAAATGGTAAAAATGGAACCCTAATAGTTTCGTCATATACGAAACTATTAGGGTTCCATCCATCCGTACGTCTGTCCATCCGTCCATTCGTCAGTACGTCCGTCCGTCCGTCCATATGCCACAGATATTTGACTCAAAAACTACATGATGAACGCTTACAAAAAAATATTAATAAGCAGCCTTCCCGGCTAGTTTCTATCCTGAAAGTATAAACTTATTCTATACTAGCTTCTGCCCGCGACTTAATCCGCCTTAAATTCGTTTATCGCAGATAAGGGTATTTTTTCGGGATAAAAAGTAGCCTATGTCCTTTCCCGGGACTCAAACTATCTCCATACCAAATTTCATCCAAATCGGTTCAGCGGTTTAAGCGTGAAGAGGTAACAGACAGACAGACAGACAGACACACTTTCGCATTTATAATATTAGTATGGATATAAAACTTAACTAGATTCAAGAAAATCTTTTAAACTTAAGATTAGAGTGTGAGCAGAAGATTGTAGACGTTTAGATAAATGAACTGTTTTTTATTATATTTTACTTTACAAATTTTTCGTATAATCTAACATGACATTTGTTCATACACTTGTTTTATAGGTACTCTTAAGATATAAGAGGTATGTTATACAATATGATACCTCGTAACTTGGACTATTATTAGTATCGCGATTCAGAAGATAAAATGACCAACTCAGCTGCTTGTGCCCGCTTGCACTTAATCCATGACATCGTGTACGAAAGGAAGTAAAGGCCTTTGAAACTCATGCAATTTTATATTTTTTCATAGAACTGCGTGATAGCTATACGGTTCACTTAAGAAGTTGTCATTCTACTATTTGTGATACGGATATAATCTTATTTAAGTTCTTTCAAGGCATGGGCAATATTATTACTAACCTAAACTTAGTATGCTTTTTCTAAGGCAGGTATCAGTATTTATTTGCAGACCTATCGAAAGTAATATAATTAAGTGCAGTTATTGCATTGGCATAATAAAGAGAACACAAAATCACTCTGCATTAGTCAATGTAAACAGAATAGACGGGACTACCTACGAGTAAATTATGTAATCAGTCTGTTACAATCGTAGTAGATTATATTTTTAACTTTTAGGAAATTTAATGCTCATCAGCTTTGTCATGCAATGTGGTACCCAAAATGTACTTAGTTAAATATAACTCAACCCCCCCCCCCCCCCCCCCCCACCCCTCCCACTCCAAATTAACACAGGGTCGAGGTCGGAAACTTTGGATAGTCTTCCTAGTAAAACAACCTATTAATTTTCCATCAATTTCGGAATACTTTCCAGCTACTACCACCTTTTTCGATATATCTATGTCGTCGCATATAAATGGGGTGCAAAGTTAACGCAATCGTGTTAGTTATCGGGTAGGTTGGCAAAAAAGTTGTTTATGGTATGTTTTATTAGTGTTTGCCGTGGAGGGTATTTTTGTGAAAAAATATCAATGACCTTTTCAATCTGCATCATTTTTTTTTAATTTTTGATTCACAAAGTAGGACGTTCATTTTCGTATAATTGGCCATTTTTATATGTAAGGCCCTTCATGGAGCATTCGGTTTATCCACCCAATATAGGTGTATAGCCGGACAGACCTACTTCAAAAACTAGGTAGATATAGTATTTGTTAGGAGTACATAGTAACTTGTGCATATCACTCGTTTCCCACCACATTCGATATTATACCCACATGTAGCCCCGTACCGTATGTTATAAAGTTTGGCAAATATTACAGGTAACATTTAAATAAGAAGAAAAGAAAAGTAGTTTTAACAGTTTTGTAACTTGGTAACAAGGAAGGGTGATGGACGTGCGAAAGGCAACTATACTAATGGACATCAGTATTGACGCACGTCGCCCTGTCTTGTGAACTTGTTATATATGTGAATGAGAGAGCGGGGTTAAAAGTGTCGGGGGTAAGTTGTTCCGATGAGAATACGTACTATTTATATAACCCTGGGAACGCAAGTAAAATATGGAGCGAATCGTATGATGTTTGTCGTGAAACGTTATGATACTATGCCGTTGCAGGAGCCGTTTTAGTTCCATTATGGTAAAACTAGTAGTTATGGAAAACAAACAAAATCAAGAGAACAACAGAAATCTAGATCAACAAAAGTAACCCTTCGGAATAATACCAATTTCCCTTTATTTTTTTGTTAACTGTTGATAAGTACACAAAGAAATAAACACATATTTGACGAACTACAAAAGAAACACTCTTTTAGCGTATGTGAACTGAGATTCAATTTTGGAACAATAAGTTTGTACTTGAAAGATGGAACAACCAGCCCCATAGTGGGATTATTTGTTCCGTTCCGATCGATCTCATAAGAAAATGTAAGAAAACGGTTTAACAATGCACAAAACAATATCACGCTTCAGAAACGCCAATAATCATTCTTTAAAGATGTACGTAAGCCACAAGATAAGTATATATGTACACTATTATCATATTTCAATCTTGTTTTTTTTATGAAAATCGGTACGTTTAGCCCGCTCACCTGGCTGTACAGTTAGGTGAGCGGGGCTAAACGTAACGTGCGGGGCTAAACGTAAACAGACCTACACTCCTCCTCTCCTCTCCCGTAGTATATGTTATATAGTCACTCGTTTCGCACTCGTTCGATAGTATGCCTATACCTACCGTGTAGCCACGTACCGTAAACGTTATAAAGTCTGGCAAATATAACCGGTGATGTCGTTTAGCAACATTTAAAGACCGTTTTAACAGTTTGTAACTTGGTAACAAGGTAAAGGGTGTGCGAACGATACTAAAGCAAACTTTATGTTCGTGTTTATCTACATGGTCGGGAAGTCGAATGTGTTTTTACAATTTTAAACGCTGTGTTTGTTCAGTGCTTTTGCGGCGTTCTTTTAGGATTATGTGGGCGATATTTCAGGATTACGTAATATGAGCAGATAGCGTGTGAGGGTAATCTATACCTACCTAGGTATTTTAGGACGATATCGACGCTCGCTCATAGATATAACTGATGGCCAATGGGCCCATGAAGCTGGCGGTCCCGGGTTCGAATCCCGGCCAGGGCAAGTGTTTGTTTGATAAGCACGAATGTTTGTTCCTGGGTCTTGGACGTCTTCTATGTATTCAAGTTTTATAATTTATCTACATATTATGTACCTACATCGTCGTCCCACCCCAACACCCATAATATAAGCTTTGCTTAATTTGGGACCAGGTCGATTTGTGAAAGATTGTCAACGATATTTATTATTTATTTAATGGGGCCGAGGATTTCTTTAGTGGCGATGACATATGGAAAAAGCAGGATGGGTAGCCCTATTAGATGGAATGATAGTCTGGTGAAGGTTGTATTCTTTTGGGATTACGTGGGGCGCTATTTATGCTAGTTTCGGAGGAATAATTTACGAAAATATGATTTTAATAAAAAACGTCACGTGTTTCGCCTCTCTACGAGGCATCATCAGGAGATGCGGGAGATGTTAAGGTCTTGGGGTTTATTTTGCGAATTTTGACTTGACGCCTGTGTAATTGGGACGATAGGGTCCATATTGGCTCATATAATATTGGTCTTACGATTTTTTATACAAATAACGATTTGTGACTGTACTTATCATTTCTTAGAAATTTTTTTGCTCAATTTTTTTTTAATATTCATTAGTTTACTACCTTCATATTCATCCATAATAATAAATATTTCGAGTTTTTGTACACATAATGTTATTATTTATAAGTTATCTGTACCTGTAATGTTATTGGCAAGAGTTACTTAATTAATAAAGTTATTACATACAATCATTTTGCTCATAATGTTTGGAAATTATAGTATTTATTCCCAATATGTTTCGGAACACATACAAAGATTATAATTGAAATTAGAAGGTATACCTACTTTATTTCTATCCAAAACCGAATTATAATCATGAATCAGACGTGCTACAGGAAAAGGTTAGTTTGTATCGTCTATTATATATTCAATTTACCATGTCTATTTAGTCGGTTGATCATTCGATTTTCGAGATTCAGATTTCGGATTTTAACCCATTTTGACGCTCCGCTCGTTTCGCTCGCTCTGCTATTCATGGTCATAATACAAACCTTACCTAACCTACAGTTTTCGGTTTTTGACCCATTTTGTTTTTAGGGTCATAAGAAAATAACTCTAACCTTAGGTTCTGCTGACTCTGGGAGCCCCAATATCTAGAAATATTTTCTTTTCTATTTAGTCGGTTGATCATTCGATTTTCAAGATTCAGTTTTCGGGTTTTGACCCATTTTGACCATTATCGTTTTTAGGGTTATAAAAAAACCAACCCTAACCTTAGGTTATGCTGGCTCTGGGAGCCCCAATATCTAGATTTTTTATTGGTTTTATAATTTTGTTTTTTTTATTGCAGGCAGCTATAAATAAAATCAAAGAAGACGCATTTTGAAAATTGTATGATACTAAAGTTTATTGCTAGAAAATGTGATCTTGGAAAATTATATATGAATAGATTATGACTAAGCAGCGATATATTTTGAAATATAATATTACCCCAAATTTTATTGCATGAGAACGTTATATTGAAATATTACATATTCATAAATTTTGGTAATAAAGTTATTTATGTTGAACAACATTATGATTATAATACATTCGGAGTTACAATGACTATTAACTAAAAATAAATATGTACAATGATCATTAGGTTGTAAAATTGTATGAGATACATTTTCGAAGTTCCAATAATCTAATTGGCAATTTTATATGAACCTTGGCGCACCCGGGACGATATAGTTAATGAAGCAGTTTAAATATATATATATAAAATATTACTTTGTTAGTTACAATGTTCATAGTATCGTTAGTGAATATAAAGTCGCCGTGCAGCCGCTGCACTTCCACTGCACACTAAAAATTGAGCCTTTGCATCTTACTAGTAAGGTTCAATTTGGAGTGCAGCGGGACGTGCGGTTGTGGTCTGCAGCCCATCTCGGAATGCCACCTTAAGAGGGTTTAAATAATACAAACAGTATAATATACACGATACTATAGGTGCCTTGGAGCATTTAACCACTGGAGATGCCATACGAATACATTCGCCTTTGCTAAAATAATCGCGAAATCTCTGGTTAGTTTATACGGTAAATTGTGTGTGTCTTTTATTATTTGAACGTGATTGCCTCAGATCGAGAAAAAAAGATAGACATAACAGCACAAACAATCTAATGAGGCCGTTTAAAACCACGCCACGTTTAAAGTACTTACACCGCTCACACGCACATACAATCAAAATCACACCAACACCAAAGTACGCGTCGCGCTGCGGTGAAGCTAATATCATTAAGTCCTGTAGGAAAAATGGTCTACTGTGTTGAAAAGGGACTCAAACACAGTGCATCAATCAAAAAATCGGACAAAGTAACATTTTAGAATCAAAATAATACCTTAAATACGTTTTTAACAAACAAAACCTCAACAGCCTGTCAAAGTGACAAAGCATGAGTGTTACCTACCAGAGTAAGATTGAAGTCGATGTCAGCGCCATCTATAGTACCTTCTTTGATTTGCTATCTCTGTACCTAATTCAAAGTTTGTAAATTTTTATGTTTTAAACATTTAAGGTGCCAAATAATCACCAAAGTTATGGTTATCTTAAAATTTAGTGGACTGTGACGACTAAATGTTAAATACCCTATGATATCGCCCGGGGGAAATAAATACAGGGTGTTAATAAATGTCAATTACAGAATTCGCTCGAGGCCCCAAAGAGTGCTTAGAGTAATAGGCTTTCGCCGTTAAGTGCTGTGGCGAGGATTTGCGTTTGAATTGTACTTACATTATTTTTAAATCTAATTTGAATAAATTAGTATGAGATATTTCATTCGTAAATAAGCATTTACACGCGGTTTTGCTAGCATTTTAGGGAAACAAGTAGTTTATTTTTATATTCATTCATTATGGAAGCTTAATATAATACCGCTAGATGTTGCCTGTGACTTCGTTTGCATAGAAGTACAATTTATAGCCTACCTATGTGTTATTATGACGTCTAAACGACATAATCAGGAGTTTTTAAAATTAAGAGGAACGTACATACTTATACCGGCACAACATTATGCTTATCAATATTACTAACTATAGTCTGGCTATAATATCTTTACCCCACCACTTGGAATTGTTTTATCTGTGCTTTGGTATATGGCAACACTGAATATAGGGCTATAAATAGTCTTAGGAATAATAAATAGGTCACTAACACCGCATAATATATTCTCAGTGCACTTAAGAGGCTGCTAAAAGCTTAATGGCTTCTCTTGAACATTATTTTAACAAAAACCATATTGGTGTTATTCAAAAGTACTAAGATTGGTTAATCTTACCAAGTAAAGGCTTAATACAATTTAAACATTGCCGCTTTTCAGCCATAATCGCTTCTTGCTGTTGCTTTACAGCATCGAAAGCAGTTTTCGCTGACCACTTTTATATGATTTCCCTTAAACCGTTATTTTTTTTAAAACCAACGCACGTAAAGATTAAGTGAGAGAAGACACATAAACAACTTGACGTCTGTGACAAATACAAAACATTGCCATATTCAGTTTTTATATATTTGACAGTTCATTTGCTTGGAAGAGATAAAATGGTCTGACTCTATATCTACAGAGATACTATTTATAGCCTACTAGAAGTGCACCTTCTAGTCTTCTGTCTGTTTTCTATCTGGATATACCTAGCTACGCGTGTACCAAAAAAAATTTGAAATCCGTTTAAGGTGCGTCCACACTTGTATCATTTGCTCGTATCCGATCACCGTGCCGTAGCATGACTGCGTATCGCGCTGCTTGGACGCTTACTGTCGGCGCGCCGATAATCTCGCACTCTTCCGATACAAGTGTGTGATACGCGTAGCAAATGGATTGCGAGTGATCGGATCGGCGCAACGTCCAAACGCGTGATCGTGAGACGCGATCATGCCACGCGATGATGATCGGATACGGGCAAATGATACAAATGTGGACGCACCTCTAGCCGATTTGACGTGATGAAGCCACAGCGACACATACAAACATCGGTTCAGTGACCTCCAAATAGTCCGTATCACTTACTTTTTTGAAATTATCTTTAATGTAAAGACATTTCATCTTAACAACTTTATAATAGTATAGATGTTTATTCTGATGTCAAAATAAAATTACTAGAATGTTTCGTTGAGATCCGAGCAGTAGTTTATAAAAAGTAAGACGAACGTACATACATGCATCGGCATAAACTTGTAACTTCGTTCTCGGAAAAGAAAAAGTTCGACTCTCTTTTTAGGGTTCCGTAGCCAAAATAGCAAAAACGGAACCCTTATAGTTTCGTCATGTCCGTCCGTCCGTCCGTATGTCATAGGCATTTTACTCAAAAACTACTTGATGTACATTGATGCAATTTGGAATATAAATGTTTTATATGCAGGCCGCTACTTAGTTTGATTGTTAAATAATAAAATAAAAATATCAATTACAACACTGCATACATGTAACCGAAACAGAAAAAGTTTTTTCAGCAAATATCAATGTGTGGCACATACTTCGACTGATCTTTTTAAATTATATTTTCGGATATAATCACTCCGAAAGTACTATAAATTGTGTGTCCCTCTATTTTCTAAACGGTATATCCAAAAAATATATAAAAAAAATTATAATAAAATTAAGAAGCTTAATAAATACTTTCAACGAAAATTGTTTTCAACATGATCGGATTTTTTGAGTTACATGCCGAAAAACTGTGCTTCACGGCAAACGGACGTAAGTGCCGTGGAGATACGCTCTTTTGCTACACTGCACTTTTTCATATCGTATTTTTACGTCAGAAGTGCATTTTCTTGTATGAACGGCTGCGAAACCCTACACTGAGCATGGTCAGACATGCTCTTGGCTGGTTGTTTTTACTTTAGTGGACTTGAGTAAAAAATATCCTATAATCATTAGTGGATACCCAGGTTGGTATCGACAGATGGTTATAGGATAAAAAGATTTCAACTGTTTTTGGTACACGGTCAATCACTGCCTTGAAAGATATCTTGTCTGCCTTAATACACTTTTCTATATTCCAGGGATCATGTGTTCCAAATTAGCGGGCCTAAGACAGTCATAGTTATCTAAAGGTAAAAATTGTAAGGCTAAGCATCCGTTTCGGGTTTACAATACGTGTTAGAAAGTGACGGGTATTTATAAGATCATAAGCCCCCAGACTTGACAATAGTTCAATTGCTGTGCTGGCTATAGAGTATACGAGATATACTCGTCGACTTGAGACAGAGTTAAGTATAAACTTTTTACTTGTATTCATATATAAATCAAATTGTATGATAAAATGTCTGTACACTAGAGGACACTGAATCGATCAATATTTTTTCTAGATTTTTTGTATGTTTGTATGTGTCCTAGTGACTTCACCACGCCAAAATGGCTAAACAGATTTCAACTGTTTTTGGTACACGGATAGCTGGGTATTCAGAGATGGTTTATAGGATACTTTTTACCCAGTCTACGCTGAAGAAAAAGAAGGGTTATGACTTCTAGTATTACATTAAAAAGAACCCTAGCCTGGTTAAGTAAGGGATGAAAGATTGTATCAGAACTACTCTCTACTAACTTGCAACTCAATCAGCAAAAACACACAGAAGTACGTTGAACACAAACTATCTGGAGTAAACGTCGTCTGTCCTAACGGCGGAAAAACAAGGAGAAGATTTATTATACATTCTTTGGGGCCATGGAATGTAGCGCGGCGTCTCCATTTAGTAGCATACTGTATAAGGGTGATGTATTCAATCGTGTTTCACTGGGTTACTTACATTTTTTTAAGGAAAAGAGGCGTATTAACCTTGAATGTGAAAGATATTTATAGTACCTTGCTGAATGTAACAGCGTTAAATATAATGACAAATACGATTTCATAAAGAGGAACTCAATTATTGAAGACATATACTGATGTATGAAACGGCTAAGCCATACTTTTGAAACCAAGGTGTAGGGTTAGTAAAATCAGGGCTTAGGGGCATCAAGCCAGTTGAAGCCATTCTTTTTAAGATAAGATGTAGGGTCAGTAAAGTCAGAGCCTAAGAGGGCTTGGTTTTTCCTGGGATCTGATAACTTTTTTACAGCGAAAGTGTCATGAGCTTGTGAGTCTTGGCTGCCAATTTTACATGACATGTTTTTGGTACGATCTAACTTCTTTTTGTAAGGTGCCCTAGTTTTTTAAATTTTTTTGGGCTGTTGCTTTTTTTTTAGTGTCAGCTACTCCTTTTTTCATCGTCCACTCTCTATCTTTGCCTTAACACTGTAGTATCAGATCAGATCACTGTGTAGGTATCAGGTAAGTAATATATGTATTTTATGTGAATTGTTCAACCAAGTTTATCATTGCATTTTGGTAGGTATATAGATATTATGGAAGTAGTAATTGTGTATTCAAGAAATACGTACAATATCTTTAGATTTTAAGTCTTATCAATCATAAAACCATAGAATGCAAGTAGGTATTTATCCGGAACATGACATATTTTGGCTTTCTTTTTTTAGGTTATTACGCAATTTTCCTCTATTTTTAGGTGATTAAAGTTTTGGATCTATTAAGGAATTCTCAGGAACAACGATCTCAGTAGTAAAATTTCTTAATATGTTTTGTTTGACTTGGTGGGGGCACTGCCGAGTGAGTGAGCCAGTAACAAAATCGGCGTATTTTAGATATCAATAAAACCTAAACAGTGAAAGCAAGACCAAAAAATTTTAGTACATTTCATATGTTCTCCGACTACATCCTACCCTGTGAATTTGGGCTCTCAGGTGTTAACTGGGACGAAGATATGCGGGTTTGAAAATCAGACGAAACGGTTCGGGAAAAGGCCTACCTTGTGCACAAATCCTTCTTGCACCTCGTCATACCTGCGGTCGTCGTTTTCCACTCGGTCGTCACTGATACACCTTCTTGTCGGCTCGATCATGTCCCATTATCGCTAGGTGACCCAGCTAGGCGCAAAAATCTAAGGTCACTCTTTGTTTTTTTTATGTTATAGGCAGACAGATCGCCTGACGATAAGCAATCACCGTCGGTCGGCCATACATACCTTCAATACCACAAGCTCTGTTATACCTGTTTTGATTTGTCACCATACTATAAAGTAAAACAGTATCCATAGTTTTTAAGCCCGTGAGTCGTGACCCCGTACATTTGTTCGTTACATTGCATTGCAGCGCTGAAAATAGGGTAGCGAAATATTTACTAGACAATAGATTAGGGTGGTTCAAAATGTATTTTTTTTCGATTTCTGGTTGGAACATCTATTTAATCTGTTGTTTATGGCTACTGATTTAACATCCTAAAATATAGGCTCACTAATCGTAGTAGAAGTTGGTGATAATAGGTTGTTAAATACAAAAATTGTAGGAATTGTTTTCGGTGTTGCTCAGAAAAAACGCGTCTTTTAGTAATGTTTGCCCCATAGAAATAAAATTGGTGAGGTGTTTATTCAGATAAAATTTACGAAAAGTTGTTAAGTTGGCTAAAAATTGGTCTACCAGCCCTTTGAAAAGTAGTCTTCAAGGCGGGAAAGCCCTGTTTTCTTTCTGCTGGATTTCAGAATCTGGAGCTGTTGTATTATTTGACTTACATTTGACGTCTAAACAAGACCTTTAACTTTATTATTAGCAACTAAAAGTAACAAATAATGGGACCAATTCATCTTGACACTGTGAAACGTAGAGTAAGAAATCGATAAAATTGTTATTTCGAAGCCGATGAACATCACCTTCCAAAAGAGCTAGGATAACCAAAATTTGCACATGTAATTGCATATATACTCGTATAAACAAGACGAAGAAGAAGAAGATGGTGCCGCAAAAATTTCCTACAAAATATTTTTTCTTCCATACCAAATGTATGGATCAATTTTTTTTTCATTATTTATTTCCATTTTTTCTTCCTGTATATGCCGTTATTTTTGAAAATTTTCGTTAACCTAGCTCTTTTGAAAGGCGGTGCTCATCGGCTTCAAAATAACGATTTTATCGATTTCTTACTCTACGTTTTACAGTGTCAAGAAGAATTGGTCTCATTATTTGTTTTTTTTAGTTGCTAATAATAAGGTTAAAGGTCTTGTCTAGACGTCAAATGTAAGTCAAATAATAAAACAGCTCCAGATTCTGAAATCCAGTAGAAAGAAAGCAGGGCTTTTCCGCCTTGAAGACTACTTTCCAAAGGGCTGATAGACCAATTTTTAGCCAAATTAACAACTTTTCGTAAATTTCATCTGAATAAACACCTCACCAATTTTATTTCCATCGGGCAAACATGACTAAAAGACGCGTTTTTTGTAAGCAACACAGAAAACTAATCATACTGTTTTTGTACTTAATAACCTATACCAACTTGTACTACGATTAGTGAGGCAATATTAAAGGATGTTAAATCAGTAGCCATAAACAACAGATTCAACGGGCGTTCAAACCAGAAATCGAAAAAAAGATTTTGGACCACCCTACAATAGATGGACGAAGTGTCTGATTATTATTTATCTTTGTAGCCGTGCTATTTTTGGCTGGCTTAAATACTTACGTAAGCCAACTGGTGAGATTTGGGGTGTAATAAAGGTCACTCTTTTTTTGTTCGTTTTAAATGTACAGTCAAACAAAGGAATGATACGTACCATATACAAATATGCATGTGACAAGGTTTACATTTACTGTGTTTACTATGCATAGGTAGGATCTGGCAACTATCATTGACCGTTCAAAATGCTGACTCATACTCTACCCCAAAACTATACGACCCTACTTTGATTTGACTTTCTTTACAAAGTTTCCCTGTAGGTGGCATGTTTGCGAGGGTTCGTTATAATTTTTCCGTTTCTGCTATTGACGTTGCGTGACTGTTGGAACTTTTGCGCGCGTTTTTAATTAAATGAAAACGAATTGGACCATCAGTTTTGGCGGTGGTTTGACGACGACATACTTATATGACGACACGATTTGTCACGACACCCTGATTTAACAAGATCTTTATTATGATTTTGATCACATAGCCAGGAAAGAAGGCCACAATCTGGAACAACCGTCGTTACTGGCAAGGTGCTGGCAAGGTTGCTGGCAAACGACCTAGAGGTCGCAGCCCAACAAGATCAGGCAGATCAGGTCCATTCAACCCTGGACACTCAACCTGCATGTCGCACTAAACGATGCCAAGAACCGGTGCAGATGGTGGAACACCGTTAGAGAAAAGCTGATTCCACGGGAACTCCACAACCCTCAGCTATGAGGAACACGAAGCAAGGAGGGGATATTATCACGCGTAAATTAAGGGCAATTACTATGGAACTGCCCATATTCTTTACTTTAAATTAGTACGTTTATACTAGTCCACCTGCAACTTACGAAGGAACGAAGGAAGTAAACAAATCTTGCAAGTTTAATTTGACCCACTTCCCGGTTTCCAATTGATTTAACATTTGGCATAATTATATAAAGCGTACAATGCAAGATTCTGGTACTATCGAGCTGATCTGTTGATGGAGTCAAATAGTGGTCATAAAATCTCTGTAATAAAATAATCCGTCAGCCAATCGCCTCATTGAGTAACTGATGGATGTTAAAAAAGAAGTACAGTCAGGAATAAAAGACATAAAAAAAAATATTACAGAGACTTATTCAGACTGTTGATTACATCGCCATCCATGATTATACACCTGAAAGAACGTTCAGCTTGCTGCCAGAATTGCATTCGCTATGTGTCACTTTACTTAAGTATATTCCGTAATTTAAGGAGTCGTGATTTTTGGACAGACTGACGAACGGCCATATTTAAAATAGATTCCCATTTGTTACTTAGGATCCGAAACTAAATCCACCTTCTCCCATTCTTCAAAAAAAATAAGCACATAGATTTAATGCAGATCAAACCATTATTTCCTACACAAATATGAAATGAAACCGAATTCCTTTTATATAAACCGAACATCTAGATTCCCGTTTATTATTTAGGATCCGAAACTCTAAAACCTGAAAGTCCTCTTTAGACATTCTCAATCAAGATTTGAGTCCAAACATTATTTTCTACTCTAGCTTCATTTTATATCCAAAACTAAGTAGTCCATATTACTATTAACGCTTGCGTAGAAAATTGCACGTATGATAGAAAACTATGAGTAAAAACACAATCGTATCTTCAGGCTGGGACTGGCAGAAATATGTAGGGTGGACCAAAGTGGGTATGCTGAATTACCCGGAGCTAAAGCCTCGGACGACTGAGGTGAAATTCATTTCAGCCTTAGTTTATATGTAGTAGTCATCACTTATCAATACTTTTTTTGAAGTGAAAACTTCTTTAGCACATGTGCACTTTTTGTGATAGGGAAAAAATGTTAAACTGGCGACTGGTCACGTGACCGACTGATTGAAAATTCATAAGACGGACACGTGACCTGATCGAAAAGCTGTTACAATGTCATTGACAATGCACATAAAATGCACAACGTTAATATTCCAGTTTTCACTTCTGCCGGCACTCCCGGAGTGCAAATCGTTGTTTTTTTTTATATATTGTTCACCAACTTGTTCATCAATAAACAGGACACTCAAAGGTTAGCAAACTAATATGTCAAATAGTAGTGTAGTAGTGTTGTCTCGAACTATGTTAAAAAAATAGTCCAGATATCCTGACTGCAGAATGTCTTTCCAGTTTATTTACTCGGTTTTTTTGCTGTCGATCGAGGTACTAATAATTTGAAGTGAGGTATCAAATAGTAGCAAAAAGGTAGTGAATTTTGGTATTTTCTAAATATCTATACTGGTCTACGGGTTCTGACGCTTATTACTGAATTCTAGAAAGCCCTTTAGCTCTTTTCATAAAAACTTCTCCATCGCTACTAAAATGTGCATTTAATAAGTACCTAGCACTAATTCACATGTAAGAAGCCCAAAAGAAAGACCGCAAGCGCTGCAGAGGAACTTTCCTTCGCCCAACTTTGTTATTAAAAAATTTGGTATCAGAACTTTTCTTAGTTAATGGATTTTTAACCATCTCTATAAGTAATTAAGTTTCTGGAGGACGCCTTGTGCATTTTGCTAGCTCAGTTAGTGGAAACGGGCAGTTGGGGTAAATGGTCTAGGCGGTGACAAATTGCTATGTGGTTTTGATGAATTATCTAATTTAAGTCCTTGAAGCTGAGAGTGCTAGAAGAAACAGAATTTTAAGGACCATTATGTTTATTCACTGTAATTGAAGATAATATATGGGGTTTAGATCATCATCATCATCATTGTTAACGCCTAGTATGTGTGCGTTTTACCGACGCGACCACGCACACACACGTACGACAGCGAATGCAGAATCTACGAGCGGCGATCGCGCCTCTCACTCGTCCACCCACTGCTGAACCCGCCATACGTGCAACAACTTTATTGTATATATTTTTTATGGTTATTAAACCACAGTTTTTTTTTGGAAGGCTTAGTTATTCATTCTTCCACCCGTCAGACTACGTGAAGCTAAGTACCGGCGTTCCCATCTTGATCCTATCGAACCGAATATTTGGACTAGCCTACGAATCAAGAACAAAGGAAATACTGCGCTGACGTGTCGACGGCCATTACGTGGAACTTCATACATACATCGGGTTCAAAATTCTTCGAGTCATCTTTATTCTTCACGATATTACAACAAAGGGACAAGTCATCCAAATTTATACATAATACTTCTACAAGCGAAGTTATCATCGGAGAAATATATCGTGAAAACATCAAGACAATCATCGAGATAGAAATTGGAAATTAAAGGAATTTGCACCAACAACGAAGGTCATAAGTGAGATCCTGAGGGTTGCGTTACTGTAAGTTCGTTCCAATTTGTCCGAAGTCCCCTTAAATTTCGACCACAAATCCTTTATTTTGTGAGCAGTTAATTCAAATTCACAAATCTTTTATTTTGTGAAACTTAAATCTTTATACGCAAATCCTTTATTTTGCGAAAGTCGAGTTTATATCCATAAATCCGTTAGTTTGTGGAATTTATACACAAATCCGTTATTTTGTATTCTTTTGTAATTTCTGCAAATCCTTTAGTTTGTGGAAATCAAATCTATAGCCACAAATCCCTTATTTTGTGTTGAACTACAACATTATTCACAAATCCTTTATTTTGTGATCCATTTCATACTTAAATCGTTACAGATCCTTTATTCTGTTAACGGGCTTACTTATTATTGCATTGTGTAGCAATACCTACATCCCAAACTGATAACATTAGCATACGCTGTAGTAGCATATTTCTACATTATTTAATTACGCTCAGTAAAAACATATTTAACTTAATTTTGAGAGAAATAAAAAATATCTCAATCTATATACATTCTTAATCTTAAATCAATCGTGCTTCAGAGTTTCTAGATATTCCAGGGTGTATCGGTATGTGTAAGAAGTATATAACTTGAGTACTTTAACGATTATTATTTTGCATGTTCTAGTGCATTCCATCGACTTCTGCTTGCGCTCGCGCTGGATCGGGCGGCGGGCATCGCAAGGTCGCTGTTTACGCTCAGCTCATCGCTTGCTTATCGCACAGTTTTACGCGCATACCCTCACTCCGCTTCATTTATGCCAATTTAAGTATTTGTTCCGAATCTTTTTCTCTCTTTTAACTGAATTTCACTTAACGCTTTTGATTTTTTCTAGCAACTCATTGCATCGCATTGGCTGGTAATATAAACGTAATATTATTACTATTTAAACTCAAACTTACTTGCCTTTTTATTAGAACTTAAAACTTACTTCTGACCATTACATCATTTATTTCACCTCATTATGGACATTAAATCCTTAATTAAAAGGCGCGCATCATACAAGGCTAAGCTTACGCAATTTGAATCATATTTAAGCACTGCTGAGAGTTGTGAGCGCTTAAGTAGATTACAAATAAATGAACTGAATGTCCGCTTATCAAAAATAGAAGAACTATATCCCGAATTCGATTCCGTTCAGTGTGATATAGAAAATTTGACGGAAATTCCAGGTGAACAATACCAAGAACGCGAGAACTTCGAAAGCAAGTACTTCGGAGCCATCGCGAGCGCGCGCGGGCTGCTGGCGCCGGCCGCGGCCGACCCTGCGGGCAGCGACCGTTCGGAGACAGGTTCTTGTTGTACTGCGCACAAAGGTGGGCCAAAACTTAAATTACCTACTATAAATCTGCCGACCTTTACGGGTCAGTATCATGACTGGCTTGAGTTTCGCGACACATTCACTAGTCTCATCCACTCGGATCACTCGATACCTAAAATTAATAAATTTCACTATTTACGGGCCGCTCTTAAGGATAGTGCCGCTCTAATTATTCAGTCTTTAGATTTTTCGAGTGACAATTATGAGGTAGCTTGGGAGCTACTTTGCGATCGATATAATAATAAAAGGTCATTAGTAAACAATCACATAAAGGCAATTTTCAATTTGGAACAATTATCAAGGGAATCGCCTAGATCTTTACGCAACTTAGTTGACACGGTTAATAGAAATCTCAGAGCACTTAAAAAACTTAACCTCCCTACTGAGCACTGGGATGTACTTATCATACAAATCATATCAAATAAACTCGATATAGCTACGAGTCACAAGTGGGAATCTTATCGTAGTAAATTAAAAGAGTTGCCTACTTTCGCAATGTTCACCGATTTCCTGAAAGATCGTGCTGACTTTTTGGAAACACAGGATAATAATGATCACAAAAAACGTAGATCGAGCGATACTACGCACGTTCGCCACAAAACATTTATAGCCAACTCATCATATTCACCCCCAGCTCGTAATTATCTTTGCCCTTACTGCAAAAATAATCATGCACTTTATCTGTGTCAAAAGTTTAAATCATTGCCCTTAGAAACTCGAGTTGACAAAGCTAAAGCTCTTAAATTGTGCTTGAACTGTTTGCGTCAAGGTCACAATCATAATGTGTGTAGGTTAAATTCATGCCGTTCGTGCGGCTTGCGACGCAACAGTTTATTGCATGAGCATAAGGCTCCTACATCGCCTATTCCATCTACCAGCAACGTCATGTTGCAAACTTTGCCGGAACCTGACACGCAAGGACAACATCTTAGTCCTTCTCAAGACATAGCCTTATCAGCTATTCATAATAATTGTGTGTTGTTGTCTACAGCCTTAATTAATGTGACAGACCACAGCGGTAATAAACATAAAGTACGTGTTTTGCTTGATAACGGTTTAACTTCAAGTTTCATTACTGAAAACTTATGCGCTAAACTTACTTTACCTACTTCCTCAACTTCGACGACAGTCGAAGGGTTAAATTGTCAATCATCACAAGTAACAAAGCGTTGCGACGTACTTATATCGTCGCTTATCAACGATTACAGCGAGAAAATATCCTGTCATGTCGTTCCGCGTATTACTAAATTATTACCAACAACAAGAGTTGACTACAAATCATTAAATATTCCGTCTCACATTACTTTGGCGGACCCCACATTCCATAATCCTGGTCCAGTAGACATGTTACTTGGAGCCGATATATTTTGGACAATCCTTAGCTCTCAAAATATATCATTGAGTAAAAACAAACCTACCTTAAGTAAAACTAAACTGGGTTTCTTGATTTCAGGCCCAGTACAAATACAACATTCATCATTAATAAATACAGTCCACTGCAATCATCTTGCTTTAAAAAATAACGATAAACAACTGTATAATCAGTTATCACAATTCTTTGAATTAGAAACAGTTGCAACTCGTAAACAAATATCCAAAGAGGATCAAGAATGTGAACAAAGCTTCATAAATAATACCACTCGATTGCCAGATGGGCGGTTTGAAGTGATGATTCCATTAAAAGAGTCACCAAATAAACTTGGCGATTCTTACGAACAGGCTCTGTCCAGATTCTTATCCTTGGAGCGTAGATTTAAACGTGAACCACAATTTAAAGAGAAATATTGTAAATTCATTAAGGAATACATTTCATTGAATCATATGTCATTAAATGAAAATCCTGACAAGGATACTCATTCTTATATTTTACCTCATCACGGAGTTGTGCGTGACTCAAGTTTATCGACAAAGTTAAGAGTCGTATACGACGCTTCATCAGTAACGACATCTGGCGTCTCATACAATCAAATTCAAATGGTTGGTCCGCCAGTTCAAGATGATCTAGTCAGTATCTTAATTAGAATGCGCCAGCATAGGTTTCTCGTAATTGGTGATGTAGAAAAAATGTACCGAATGGTAAACGTTAAACAGTCACAGCAATCGCTTCAGCAAATCTTATGGCGTTTCAAACCCCATGAACAATTGAGGCAGTATAAATTGCATACAGTCACGTACGGAACTGCGTCTGCACCCTTTCTCGCGACAAGGTGTTTGACGCAACTTGGTTTCGATTGCCCTGATAAAAAGGTCGCAGAAGTCATCTTACATGACTTTTATGTTGACGATTTAATTACAGGGGGCGCCACTGAAGCACAACTCGTAGATATTTCTAAAGGTGTCATAAAACAGTTAGAAAGTGGTCATTTTCATCTACGCAAATTTCAGTCAAACAGCTCTCATGTTGTCACCGAAATTGTCGGTGAAAATAATACTGATAAATTACTCAACTTATGCGATAATGAATATTCAAAAACGTTAGGACTACTTTGGTCGCCTAAAGAAGACAAATTATTATTTTCCGTCAATATAGATGAAAATAAAGGTGTTACTAAACGTACTATCTTATCAATCATATCCCAAATTTTTGATCCGTTAGGTTTGATAAATCCATGCATACTTTTAGCAAAAAGAATATTACAGAGGTTGTGGGCCTCTCAAATTAAATGGGATGAAGCTGTGCCTTCAGATATTTAAAACATGTGGCTTAAATTTATTAAATCATTACATTACATAAACAATATTCGAATTCCTAGATATGTCTTAAGCAACTATCCATTTTCGATTGAGCTTCACATTTTTAGTGACGCATCAACTTATTGTTATTGTTCATGTGTATATATAAGATGCGTTAATAATAATTATAATAATAATAATGTATCTGTTCACTTAGTGACAGCAAAGAGCAGAATTGCTCCATTGAAACCCATCATGACGGTGCCTCGTATCGAGCTGTGCGGGGCTCTTCTGGCTGTCCGCTTAGCAGACAAAGTAAAATCATCACTCAGACTTCAAATAAGTAGTTGTACCTACTGGTGTGATTCTACAATCGTCCTAGCTTGGATAAAATCACCCAAAGCGCACTTACTTAAACCATTTGTGTTTAACAGAATTAGAGAAATAGTTGAAAAAAATGAGTCCGATAGATGGCGCTATGTGCCTACGAAATCTAACCCAGCCGATATTGGCTCACGTGGGGCAGATGCCAAGCAGTTAGAAAATAGCAACTTATGGTGGTCAGGGCCGCCATTTCTTATACAAGACGAATTGTTGTGGCCTAAGCAACCATCACACTTAAATGACACTGAATTGCCAGAGTTCAAGGTCAGTTGCAATTTGAATACAGACCGTACCGATTATATTTCGCATTACTCAAGCGTTATTAATAGTTTTTCCAATTTAAGTAAGTTACAACGAGTGATTGCATATGTACATAGATTTATTTTCAACTGTCTTAATCCTCAAAACAAACGAACTGGGTTTTTCAAAATTCATGAACTTAATTCATCTCTTAATTCATTGTGCAGATTTGTACAATTGGAAGTATTTAATCTAGAATACTACTTATTAAAAGAAAACAAACAATTGTCAGTAAACAATAAATTACTTAAATTAAGTCCATTCTACAACACAAATGACGAATTATTGAGAGTAAGTGGTCGACTCAGTAACTCATTTTATGATTACGACACTAAACATCCTATACTTCTCGACTCACGGCATCATATTGCCACACTGATATTCAGACACTATCACATAATATTACTGCATGCACCTCCGCAATTGCTACTTGCAACACTACGTCACAAATTTTGGTTCATAGACGGCCGTAATCTTGCAAGAAAAACTGTCCATAAATGCATTAAATGCTGTCGTTTTTCAGGAAAAACCATTCAGCCTGTTATGGGCAATCTTCCGCCATGTCGCCTGCACGCAGACTTTGCGTTCGCAAACACTGCTGTTGATTATGCAGGACCTGTTATGATACTGAACCGAAAAGGCAGAGGTGGCAGATTAATAAAATCATACCTTTGTATATTTGTTTGTCTGGCCATAAAAGCAGTTCATATAGAACTTGTCACCGATTTGAGCAGTGCAACATTCTTAGATGCGTTAGCTCGGTTCGTTGCCCGCAGAGGGAAACCTCTAACCATACATTCCGATAATGGTACTTGCTTTACCGGTGCATGCAATGAATTGTCCAGATTTCTAAAGTCGAATTCCGATAACATCAGCTCTAAAGCATCTGAGTTATCAATTAACTTTAAATTTTCACCGGCATATAGTCCACATTTTAACGGATTAGTTGAGGGTTCCGTAAAATCTGTAAAATATCATTTAAAGCGAATTTTAGGTTTAGCCAATTTGACTTACGAAGAAATGTATACAGTTCTTACACAGATCGAGGCTATTCTGAATTCTAGACCTCTCACTCCGTTATCTTCCGATCCGTCAGATCTCACGGCTCTCACTCCATCACACTTTCTCATTGGACGAACGTTAACGGTTTTGCCTTCTCCTCATCAGGACATTGACCCTGCGGTGATACCTACTTTATCACGATACATGAGAATACAACAATTAAAAGCCCATTTCTGGTCCCGTACTATATAGAATACATTACAGAACTCCAGAAAAGACAGAAATGGCGCAAACAAGGAGAGCAACTCCATCTTGGAGAGATGGTGCTGGTGAAAGATGACCGGCTGCCTCCCAACCGATGGCTGCTGGGGCGCGTGACGCGCCTGTATCCCGGCTCCGACGGCGTGACCCGCGTAGTCGACGTGCTCACCTCTTCGGGGACTCTTCGACGAGCCTTTAACCGACTGTGCCCGCTACCAGTTATAAAACAGAACTCCGTTCCTGGAGCGGCAACATGTTAACGCCTAGTATGTGTGCGTTTTACCGACGCGACCACGCACACACACGTACGACAGCGAATGCAGAATCTACGAGCGGCGATCGCGCCTCTCACTCGTCCACCCACTGCTGAACCCGCCATACGTGCAACAACTTTATTGTATATATTTTTTATGGTTATTAAACCACAGTTTTTTTTTGGAAGGCTTAGTTATTCATTCTTCCACCCGTCAGACTACGTGAAGCTAAGTACCGGCGTTCCCAATCATTTCAGACATAAGACGTCCACAGTGTCCAGCTACAGGCCTCCTCAATAGATTTCCACATGGGCCGGATAGAGGCGACCCGCATCCAGCGAATCCTCGCAACCTTAACCAGGTTGTCCAACCACATTGCGAGTGGCCTTCCCATGCTGCGCTTGCCAGTACGTGGCCTTCACTCAAGAACCTCTCTGCCCCAACGGCCATCGGTTCTTCGAACCTAGGGCTTAGATTTTGTTTTCAGTTTGTACAATAATCGATTTCTAAAAAAACCGGCCAAGTACGAGTTGGACTCGCGCACCGAGGGTCTCGTACAAAATATAGCCCACAAATCTAATGTTAGCAGAGCCGTACTCTTAAGCAAAATGTACACGGTATTGGATAATTGTTATTGGTTACTGACATAGACAGACGGACATTAAATTATACTGTTTTTTAGTATTTATTGTTATAACGACAATAGAAATTACATCATCTGTAAAAATTTCAACTGTATAGTTATCACGGTTCATAAGATACAGCCTGGTGATAGACGTACAACAGACAGACGGGCGGACGGAAAGCGGAGTCTTAGTAATAGGGTGCTGTTTACCGTACTAAAACCTACACTATTTCTTACAATTCTATTTAACATATAAAACAACTTAACCGAAATACCACTTCATTGATATGCAGGCAAAATGTGTTCCAGTACTTTACATTCTCGGTACAGTAACAAAATATTGCTTTGAACTGCAGCATACGTGCAGCAGAAAACTTGCGCGAGGTCTTAACCGGCGCCAAACACCTTGAAAGTTTAAGCTCGGGCACCTTAGTACTAAGTATGCAAAGTGAATATTTAAAAAGATGCGCTGTACCGAGCGTTCAGAGCTGTTAGAGCAGACGGATCACTTCTATACTATTACAAAATTATAAAAATAAATAAATTAATAAATATTACGGGACGATTTTACACAAATCGAACTAGTCCCATGGTAACTTGTGTTATGGTTACTAGACGACGATATAGTTAATGGATATATTACTTACATACATTGAAATCATCTAAGACTAAGGAACAAATATTCATGCTCATCACACAAATGTTTACCTGGATTTGAACCCAGGACTTCAGCTTCGCAGGCAACGTTACACCCGCTGAGCCAAGCCGTCAAAAATGTCTATTGACATGTATTTTTTTGAAAAAAAAAAGTGATGTGGACTTTTCGAATAAACACACAACAATGAAATACAATATTTTTATTTTTTGTACACGGCACCTACAAACATGCAAAAAATCCAAAACATATTTTTTGAGTCGATTGACCTTCAAATAGTCCGAATCATTTTTTTATACTATATCTTCAATCTTCAATATACAGATATTTCATTTTTAAAATTGGGATAAGCTACATTTTCGTCACATTGAATTATATACCTTGTAAAATGAGTTAAGTAGGTATATTACAAAACACCACCAAGTTGCCGCTTATCCCATTTTTCCTTTACACCGTCGACATATACTATTTTACTTATTTTTTCCCTCTTAGATCAAGTTTTTTACGATACGTCTGTAAAATACAAAATATAAAACAATAAATAAATTCAAAAATTTAATTTTTGATTTTTCATCTATGGTTCAAAGAAGCCGTAGTTCAGCCGTTTGAAACTTACTAAATTTTTTTTAATGTGTGGGGAGTGTTTTATAGGTTAACAGATTTTCCCCTTCTATGGACTTACTTTAAGCCGTACGCAATTAAACTGAACGCACAAACACTACAATAAAAGTATCTAATTAGATGCTTGTTGTATGTCCGAAACGAATGAAGTTGCGGTCTCCAATAACAACGCAAAGCTTGCAAAGCGCGGCATTGTTGGCGAGATTAGGTAAATTGCCACTGTAACGCAGTATATAGCTCTAGAACAGTAAAACATCCGTATAAAATACCAACTCCAAGATTTACGCACTCACACAGGCGCCGGATCCGCCGCGAATCTCGCATTGTTTTGATAAACACCGAAGCTTCGGGAAATCGGAACATGGTAGCAATATACGCATGTGCGTATATGCTTATTACGTATATGCTTAAGCATGTGCGTATATGCTTATTGGCACCCAAAAAGCACAGAATATTACAACAGTTATCAAGGAGAGGAGGCGCGTCCGGCTGACCGCTAATCTCACGCTAAAAATGTAGGCGCCGCAGTACCATAATGGGATCCTTTATGGATTGCCAGCTGTGGACGTATTTCTGCTGCTGATGGTAATAATGAAGATGAGGTTTAAGGGCCGCGGGTGTGTCACATCAACTAAAAAGAGACCCAGCTAATAAAGTTAAAATACTTTCGCCAATATATTTACTGTGGCTCCACTGTGGCTATCTAAGTTGCGGCCACTGCAGCTGCAAGCGATGATAAAACTGCCAGATGTTCTAATAGTTATTATATAAGCGCGTTACTCTGATACTTACGACCTACGAATTACGATGATTAAGTTAAATATATGACAAAGAGTTTCAATTTTATGTTTTTATGGTGGTATCGCTCGCTCTATTGCCATTTGAGTGACTTTAAGCCTTCATATGAGGCCCATTGTGAGTGACCACGTCTCAGTGCCGTATGTCATCATTGGCAACATTTCCTAGTTAAAAACCTTCGTCTTAAGACACTGCGGTATTTGGGACGAGAAAATATAACGTAGCTTCCCGAAAGCTGCCCATCTGAGTTGGATTCGACGAGCGATGGAGCGAGCTATGCTCGGAGTCTCATTGCGTGATCCAATCAAAAATGAGGAGATCCGCAGAAGAACCAAGGTTGTCGACATAGCTCAAAGAGTTGCTACACTTAAGTGGCAGTGGGCGGGGCAGATTGCTCGTAGAACCGATGGCAGCTGAGGCAGAAAGGTTCTCGAGTGGCGACCGCGTACGGGACGATGCAGCGTAGGGAGGCCCCGAACAAGATGGACCGATGATCTGTTGATGATCGCGGGAAACCGTTGGATGAGGGTGGCGCGCGACCAGTCGTTGTGGAGATCCTTGGGAGAGGCCTTTGTACAGCAGTGGACGTACCTGGGTTGAAATGATGATGATGATGATGAGTGGGTTGAAATGATGATGATGATGATGATGAGGTTGGTATCGATTTGCTAGCAGTACCGAAGCACGAGTAGTTGGCGAGGAAATCGTAAGCATCGTGCTCATGCAGCAACGAGAGATCACAGAGTTAGGGTGTTGATTTTTATTTAGGGTATATTTCCTATTCAATATATATCATGGGTCAATTCTACACAAATCGAACTAGCCCCATCGTCAGCTCAATAAGGCTTGTGTTATGAGTACTAGATGACGATACATCAAGATAATAGCGTACTCTATACTGAAAAGCTAGCAACACACTTGTGATTGTGACTTGTGACTCCCCTGTTGTTGCAAGCGACAGCGATCGCTTATCATCAGGCGATCCGTCTGCTCGTTTGCCCCCTATTAAATAAAATAAACAAAAAACAAATATTTATGCTCATTACACAAATATTTGCCTTTACCAGCCCTATTACTAAAAAGGGTTGGATCCAAAATACTGGTAAATATCATATTTTTGCGATGTGGCCAGTTATTCGTGGTTTGCCCGTGCCGAGTATGCTATAAGCACACCTGGAGTATTTTAATGAAGCGCGTAGTAAAAGTCGACATAAGTTGTGGCCAGTGATTAAATAATCTGGCCAGTTATTGGCGATTTACCATATGATGACATTGATGAAGACCTGGAAAAAGTAATTTTAAAGCATCATCTGGTATTTTATTTTAAGAATGAATACGTTGGCCTACGAATGATCTTGATATTTTATAAACGCGGATCTTTGTACCTAATGGCGATTATATATTACCAGATTTAGAAGGGGTCTATTGGCTTACTTTCTCTAATATTTACTGTGGCTGCACTGTGGCTATAAAGGTTGTGGTGACTGGTGTTGCAAGCGATGATAAAGCCGCCAGATACCCGTTATTGTAATACTTACGAGATACAAACGAAGTATAGCAAAAAGTTCAATGGATGCACCTAAGCAGTTGCCTTCTTCTTTTGTGACACCGACACAAACGCGAGATGTTAAGCGTGGGAAGCGTAAGCGGCGCATTATATCTGGGCTAGTTTAACATTATTGCTTACGTCAGAGTGGTAAAGTCTCAATAAAAGATGTTTAAAGTTAACTGTGATGCAATAGTTATGCCATAGAATGGGCGATAATGAAATAAATGAAATGGTTTGATTCTCCAATACCTATAACTTTATTGCTACTGAATTGCTAGTGATAAAACTTGGCCGAACGATATATGCCCTATTAAACTGTTTTCTCTATTATATACTGTGGTTGCACTGTAGCTATCTGAGTTGCGGTGACTGGTGCTGCAAGCGATGATAAAACGCCAGATGCACGTTATTCTAATACTTAACGACCCCACTCTTGAATGGGAATAGCTGTTTGCCGCTGACAGAGTTTGGATAACAGAATAGTTTGTTAGTTTGAGTAATCTTTCTGCTTGCAGAAAAGACAAGAGTTTGTCAATTTATTTTTTTGTGACGCTCTTTTAAAACCGATTGTATTTTGCTTTTAACATCCATCAACTAGCTTATCAAGACGAGACGATTACACAGCCCAAACTCGATAGAAATGCGTTATTTTATTACAGAGTACTACCTTCTGGCTCCATCATGAAATTTGGTGACAGTGATATCCTAATATTGCATTGTCACCAAACACATTAATGTGTCAAAATATGTTTAGCTCAGTCGGAAACCGGAAAGTGGATCAAACATTTTATACGAAAAAAAATATTAATGGTAATCTCCTTGTGTTATGCTTGTGTTATGTAATAGACGACGATATATTAGATAATTATATATTTACTTCAACACATAGAAAAATCGTAAAAGTAAGTCAAATAAACGTTTGTTATAATAATTGTACTACCCGGTACGTATGTTCCGCTACCACCATTCGCTCTGTTGAAGTGCATCGACAAGTGTAAACGACAATAATAGTTTTCGTATTTTAACAACAGCCGAAAGAAAATCTTAGCATTTGATAAAAAAGACGTCATTATTCCCTATTCTGCGCCACTTCACGTAAGTTGGACAGGTCCTTGATTGATAGTTCTATGTTGGTACACAAAATGAATTTAGTGACCATGATGTTAGACTACATCGTGGTACGAGTCGAGGTGGAGCTGAAGTGCAATGACGATATTCTGACAGCATCGCAGTCCTTCACGCGATTGGGATGTTGACTGTAGGTACTTAAAAATAAATAAAATTTTGATGCGCAATGGAAATTAAAAAAAAAAAATGTGTTCGATATATTGCGTGTAGCTTGTTTCATGAGCCTTTAAAGTTGGATGGGGAAGTCCATTTTTAAAGTATGAAAAAATTTAAAACAATACCATTGCGTAACTCGTGAAACCTATGGTAACTTTTGTAATAAAACCGTTTCGATAAACACAAGTTTAAACATAGCTGCAGAACAAAATTTTTAATTTCCCCATTCAAGGTAGTGTGACGTCACAGAGTCCAAAAAATATTTTTTTACATTTTCGTATCTCGGTAAGTTTTTATGGGATTTAAGTAGCTTTTTCACCAACATTTCTATTATTGAGACGTCGTTCTATAACATATCACAGAAAAACGTTGACAAAAATTGTCAACATCCCAATTCTCGCCTCCCGCCAATGTGTAGTTCTGGTATGACACGCAAACTAAGCGAATTTCCTTACTGCCCATTGACATTCCAAAATTTATCAGTAAACGGCCAGCTGTACCCTGATTCTCTCATCCGCATAAAGGACCTTTTTAAAAACATTTTACAATGTAAATAAACAGCCACGAAAATATTTACGTTCTACGTCGTCACAAACTTTTCGCCTTATCGCGGTGGGTAAATTTACTCGCGGCCTTTGTTAAACTTGCTTATATCCTGGCTACATTACTTAGCCGTGCTTATGCCGTCCCTAGGCCTTTGAACAATGATTTATCGGATGGATCGTGTTTACCCGTACTTTGGAAAGTTTGGCTATAACCGTCAGAAAAATGTTTGGCGAGCATATTAATTTTTGGAACCTTGTGAGCGTTAACGCCTAATTCGTTTGATAACAGTTCTGTTTGCTGTGGATTATTTGTGAAGTTGGTTTTTTAGCAAATGGTAATCAGAGTATCAGAGCATTTATTCTGTATACGAATAGAGACTGAGCAATTAGGACGTTTCTTTGCCGGGTGCAATCACTTGTGAAACTACCATACCTATATTGAAGTCCAGTAACACCTCCCGACCTTTAGCTATCAGTGTTACGTTTAGCCCTCATATGTGTCGCTATTTACTGAGGCCCATAAGGGGTAAGTCATCATCTTCTTCTTTGTCATCACACTCTTGGCAGAGTGGTCATGGTCGTCACATCAGGGTTTATGGCAAGCTTTACAATCCGTTGCCATTCTTCTCGTACTGTAGCTCTCTGTAAGTCATTATCTACCAGTGCCATTATCCATGAGACAGTTTTTACTTGTAGACGTCCCGATGTGTAAGGAATAACCCAGTATTTATATAGTATATAATGTCACTCTTTAACCTCCAGTTACCAGCAATCTGTAATAATCTTTCATCGAGGAAAGTCGTGCGGTCCATATTATGAAATTGACAGATAAGGCATCCGCGCAATGTAACGCTTGCATTTTGATAAATTGACAAAATGGCATTTTTGTAAGCGTTGACTTCGGCTTTGCATACGTCTGTCAGGGGTCGATGAGCATCATTGTCTCATAACGTAACGTGGATATTTTTGAATAGACGAATCTTGCATATCTTATTGCAGCTGACTGCACATAATAAATTATCATCATCATTCATTATTATTAGTGAAAATATATCAACTGCTGGATGGTTACTCCTTTTGGTCCTTGAGGTTTACCTTGGACAAACTCAATGTTCCGAATTCAACATTATAACAAAAACGATTATTAAAAGATCGTGTGATGTTTTCACGCTAAGAAAAGATAAGCAAAAAATATTATGTGATCACAGCGCCATCTCTCTCGCAAGCTTCACACTACAGAAACAGCAGTACAGCATGAAGAGTGCTGCGTAAACGCACATTCTTCGAGTGGTAAGAATGTGAAAACATCAACGTGGATAAGGTAAACCTTTTTAAACATTAATGCTTACCGAGGGTAGAGGATTGATTCGTTGTGAATCACAAGCGTTCTGATAGTATAACGAGTCTAATGGATTAGGACACTGTACCTATATAACCGAGACGCTGGTTGGAATCCGGCTTAGACTGCAGTGGATGGAAAATATTTTTTCTTTCTAATTAGATATTTGTATCAAAATAGACATGTCGAGAGTTACAGATCTGGAGGAACCAATCTGAAATCTACATATAAACAAGTATATGATCAGCAAAATCTACCTGAGTAACTAATCAAAATCGATCAGAAATGAGGAGATCCGTAGACGAACCAAGGTCACCGACATAGCAAACAGGGTAAGCAAACTGAAGTGGCAATGGGCAGGGAACATAGTTCGAAGAACCGATGGCTGTTGGGGCAGAAAGGTTCTCGAGTGGAGACCGCGTACCGGCAAGCGCAGCGTGGGAAGGCCACCCGCAAGGTGGTCCGACGACCTGGTTAAGGTTGCGGGGGCTCGCTGGATGCGGGACGCCTCTATTCGGCCAATGTGGAAATCTATTGAGGAGGCCTGTGTCCAGCAGTGGACGTTCTATGGCTAAAATTATGATGTTGAAGATGATGAAAATCTAACTACACCTCAAACGTCAAAATCCATCACGGTTAAGGCTGCAGGACGTACCAAATGTACACAATAGACACGCATACATACTCTCGCAAATCTAAACCCTCTGCCTCAGTCGGGTAAAAAAGCATAGCCTAACACATATTTTCGTGTCTAAATAAAACAATATTTACTTAAAGGCACTTAATACTAAGATAGTTATTAGATATTCATGAAGCTAAAAGTATTCCTTGGAAATCGGAGGGAACTCACATTATTGGAAATTCCTTTAGTTCGCAAAGTATGCAAACCACACTGCAAAATGTGGTAGCGCTATTTATATTTCAAAGCAGTGTAGTGCCTTGACTAGACATCCGCATATACATATTTAAATGAACTTCAGCTTGAATAGTTAAGTTAAGCTACACTTTTCTATAACAATAATAACACAGTGCGAAGTAATTTAAATATTGTCTCTTAACACGGTTTTGTTTACTTGTATTTACCTTAACCTTTTATTTTCTCAACAGCCTCACTTGATTATATCTATCTTTATATCAGCCACGGACGTCCACTACTGAACATAGGCCTCCCCTATAGTTCGTCACAGATCGCATCCAGTGATTACCCGAGACCCTTACGATGACATCCGTCCGCCTAGATCGGGGCCGTCCCACGCTGCGCTTTTCTATATCTTTTTCTAGTCACCACTCCGGGACTTTACTGCCCCAAGACTCTCACTCGTGAACAATAAATTAACCTTGGCCCTCTTTTTTTCAATATTTTTGTTAAGAAACTTCTGCTAGAAAGAATCGTGCGAACACGTTTTCATTTTCTTTTTTTCATATTTGCTGGGACGTCGATAACAAAATATGAATACCGAAGAAACGCTGAAGATTAGCCCAGCGAAATTGAAATGAAAAATATTAAACCAATAAGTAAAAAAAATATGTCGAGCGGGATTCGAACTCACTTCTCCAACTACTCTCTGGACTAATACGGGCGCGTGGGCGCCCTTGACAACTAAGTTATCGTAGCTTTAGGTTCTGAGCATCGAATATAAATCTATAACTTTTAAAATATATAACTGTTTAAACTTGAAGAATCATATAAGACAATTTTATCAAGTGTGCAAAGCTACGGGAAACACTTGTATTCTATTATACAATTGTTGATCAAATGAAATGTTTAAAATATTGACGATATTTAAAAAAGCGATGCGGACTATTTGAAAGTTATTGAATGTTTTTTTTTTATTATTTGGTTGTAGTTTCTTCACGCCAAAATGGCCAAACAGTTTCAACTGTTTTTGGTATATAAGTAGGAATAAAGGATACTTTTTACTCGACTACGCTAAGGTGCTCTTCTAGTTGATAATAAATAAATATTAGCGACAATCTTACACAAATTAACCTAGCCTCAAACTAAGCAAAGATTGTATATGTGAAAACGTGAAATTAGCTTTTCAAACCTTCGAATCAAAACCAGTGACAATGACAATGGCAATGACACTTTTTCTCCAGCCGGAAACTTTTGGACCGCACCTCGTATGTCGGAATAACTTTTTGTCATCATCATGCCAGACTGGTTGGATAGTTTTTAACAATTTGTATAATATGGGTCATCTTAGAAATGTTAAAGTATATTTTTTCCCTAAACTCAAGCAAAATAGAAGGTTATGTTTTTTTTTCTTCCACTAACGAAGTTTATATTTCAAAAACATTTCGCAAAAACAAATGCTCGCCTGAAGCTAAATAAAGCAAAATTGGTAGGTACAAAAGTTTGTCTTTTTATGTACTAAGATTGGCGAAACAATATGTCAAAGGAATATTAACAAAACATTCAATAAATGTAGAAAACATGATCCATATTTTATTCGAGGGCCCGAGAGCTAAAAAAAGCTTTTATTAAACCAAGATTTCACAAACACTTTATTATTATACAGCCTTGCTTGCTAAGGGTCGCGGTCTAAATTTTCGAGGGAATATAAAAAATTCTATCACGAAAACTATTTGTTTAGGCCCGGATATTAAAGCTTCAGCCGTCATGGTCAGGGTCATTCTTACACATAGTTTTTTATTCTGTGCTTACATTAACAATATTTACAGAGATAGGTAAGGGTGGATCAAATTTTTCTTGCCGTTATTCTGCCCGGTAACTGAGGAGACAATAGTGTTTGTTAGTAACGAAACATGGAATGTTATTCTGAAATAAATCATTTCAATTTTGAATTTGAAAAGTGAAAGAGTCAAAACAAGTTAGCCCTTCTGTGTTATAATTGCCCTTGAAAATTGTAAGTAAAAGAAAATATTTCTGTTGCCTTTATATATCGTTTATAATCGTTAATTGAAATAGTTATTATTAATTATTGTTGATTTGTGCGCCTTCTGTATGCCGCCTCGACCAGATTTGATCTATTATCTTCCATATCAGGTACTTCCGTACGTTTTTCTAACGTGGGGAAACTAATATAATCAAGGCAGAGTTGAAAAATAAAGAAGACAGCCTCTGCTTTAAAGTAAACCACATAAAATAAGCGAGCGGCTCCTGACTCAACTCGTACCGCAGTCGCCAATGTATCAACATTGTCACTGGATTCTTTAAGTAGACCTTTAGACGTATTTTACATATTTTGATTCTACCACAGCTTCGGATATAACACCCGGTGGGAAGAAGAACGGCAAGAAACAAAACGAGCTTGTTATCCATATAAAACATTTAAAATAACAATAACGACATTAGTTATTAAGTATTAATATTTTCGAGTTCGAGGCGAGACACATCATTTTTATGTCCTGCTCACACAATCTTTATTTCCATCACACTTTTGAACCATCCTGATAAAATTCAGTGTCAACTTGTTGGACGCTTTCTGCGAATAAAATATCAAAAATAATATAATCACGTCGTTATTAGAAATTGAATATATAAAAAAAACTCAGTATTTGTATGGAATGGATAACAAAAGCCATTAAAATGTACAGCTGATTTCATACGATTTCGTAAACAGATTCTTTCTGACAAAGTTTCTTAAGTTTGCCAGTTACATTTTATGTACTTCACGTTCCCCCAAATCCCATTTTAAATTACGCACCGACTGCGCCAGTAAATAGGCATTTCCCTTTAATCATTTCAGAGGCACAATAAAACACCTCCGGCCAGGAACGTCTCAATTATAATCCGCACCAACAGACAAAAAAGCGAACCAAAAATAATGAACACTACAAGCCCTCGAAAAACCTATGAATGGGCACAAAAAGCTTCATTACTATTATCCCCCGTTTTCTCTTAATGACGTCATTTTCTCTGAGGCCGTCGGTCACGTCCCCTGATTCTGACGATTCTGATAATTCTGACACTTGTGACACACAATGTGACGAAATGATAAACGAGCTTCGGCTTTATTCTAGTGTTTTAGTCGTAGGTTTAGTAGAAATGAAACACTGTTATTATACTCAAATACGAGATATGTGATATTCGTCTTTGAGATAGGTTTTGGCTCTTAATAAAAGTAATTAACACATTGATAACTCAAAAACAGGTTCTACTCACAATATCATCAGTTTTCCAATAGGGAGACCTTAGTTTCTAACACGTTTTTTGACTCCCGACAAAATACAGATGTACTAAGTTTAATAATGTGTAGTATGCGTCGTTACTCCTAAAATGGTTAAACCGATTTTGATTTATTAGAAAGGTGATGTGATCGAGAGCTTGACAAGAACGCATTTGACACGAATATCAAGTCACTACCTACAAGCTAAGAAGGGTGACCAAAAGAAAATGTGAGTTAGATCGGAAAGACTGACAATAAAACTAGATATTCTTCATCAGCGTACAAATGTACATCGAAAAGTAATATTTCTGTTCATGACTTAGGAATAAAGTTGTATTCTGAACTACACTCAAAGTTAAGACGATTCTGAAGGGACCGGTAAAAACGCGTTTTAGAAGGTAAAGCGTATTATACGGGTTTACCTATCTGAACTTTATTCTGATTTATTATAATTATAATATTATTAAGTTTAGTCCCGTATAGTTACCACAATAATTTGTACGAGTATTTTACTAGTTTTTTTTATGACATAGAAGACAAACGAGCAGACGGATCGTCTGATGGTAAGCAATCACCGTCGCCCATAGACACTTGCATCACTGGAGGAGTCACAAGTGCGTTGCCGGCCTTTCAGGTGGGAGTAATAACTTACTTTGTCATAAAGACGTGGTTAATCGGTCGTTACATCTAATTAAAATATTAGTAATACAATTTCGGATTCTTCTTCTTATTTATCGCTAAACTCTTAGCAGAGTGGTCGTGGTTATCATTTATCACCCTCGGCAGCTCAACTGTCAGGAGTCCCTGCACCTCTTCCGCCCCTTTGCCCGCTTGCAGTCATCCTGGTGCACTTATGTCCCAGCCCATTAACAGCCATATTTATTAGGTCTGTCCGTCGCATTGGCGTCTGCCCTGCGGCCTTTTTGCAGCCAAACTCCATTTTTCGAATGCGTGGTTATTCACAATAAACAAATAAAAAACTACCTAAGTAACACACAAGCTGTATTAGAACTCATACAGCCCTTATAACGCTCAAGCTGTATAAACCCTTATACAGCGTGTGCGCTACTTGGGTACACCTACCTTTTTCAACGTGTAATTTTAGAGGAGAGTAATTTGTTGTAATTCACAGAGCGACAGTTAATCACGCTTTGTCCTTGACATTTAGAGGTATTTACCGACTCCCAAGGAAAATCTCGAGACCTGAATGTTGATGAATAATCTAGCGTGTATACAAATGGCCTGCAGCCTGCGATAGGGCCATGCGGCATTAGGTTTTAACGGTATCCTAGATATTTGAGAAGGTTTTACTGGGGGTGAAATACTAGTACCACTTTTCATTGAACTTATAATAAATTTGGTGAACGACTTTCGACTACACGGAGATCTCTTCGAGCATTTAACTAATGGAGATGCCATACAAATACATTCCTCTCAGCCAAAGTAATCGTGAAATAGCCGGGTATTTTATACGGTAAATTGTCAGTGTGTGGGTGTTTTTTTGTTTTTAGGTGAATTCTTTTAATTGTATGCGTTTGTAGAAATTCTGTAGTGTGCTTGTACGTGTTTACCTTACCCCCCGCAAAAATAAAATAAAATTTGTTCAGTAATGACATGGCTTGCCTTGTTACCTTCATTAATTAAATGCTCTAAATCGAGACTGGATGAGTCGGGCACATGATCGCTAAAAGTAGAAAAAGAGGGAATAGGCATACTCCTAAAGCCAATATTGGATTACCAAAAGGCCACCAAGTCACTATGATAGTAAATTCAAAAAATGTCGATAAGTTTGTTCAGTTAATTTTAAACCAGCTTTTATTTTTATTTCTCAGCCGTACAAGAACTCTTTAATTGAAGTTATAATGATAAAAATAATAGATTACATGGATCCGTCAATATTAAACCGTAAAACTTCACTACCTATATTTGGGAATAAATTAAATTGGGTTTCAAATATAAGGCTTCACTTGCAACTTTCTGAATATAACTATTTATGTATACTAGGAATGTAGAACCGATGGCCGTCCTGATGTTTCTTGAATCAACTGCCTAAAGGGCAACGTAGCGTCGGAATGCCGCCAACAATATTGACCGACGATATATCAGGACTACGGCAAACCGTTGGATGATAGCGGTTGACGACCAGTCGTGGACATTTTTAGGGGAGGGCATTGTCCAGCAGTAGACGTTTATAGATTTATATGATGATAATAAATATACGGCAACTGTGTTTACACACTCAAAATTCTCAATTTCAACAAGCTTGGTTAGTTATTAAAGAGGTTAATAATATGACGTTACCCTTCATGTGGTTCACCTAGCCTTACTTTTGAAACTTTCGAAATAATACCCGTGTCTTATCTCTATATCGTCAACTACCATAAGTATCATGTAATTTGACGACACGTTAGGCTCGGTGGGTTGCACAACGGCCTACGAAGCTGGCGGTCCCGGGTTCGAATCCCGGCCAGGGCAAGTGTTTGGGTGATGAGCACGACTGTTTATTCCTGGGTCTTGGATGTTTTCTATGTAATTAGGTATTATAATTTATTTATATATTATGTATATCGTCGCCGACCCATAGCACAAATTTTGCTTCGCTTGGGACTAGGTCGATTTGTGTAAGATTGTCCCTAATATATTTTTTAATTATTTTATACCATGATAAACGGGCATTTGACATTAATCTCACCTGTTGTTAAGTGACGAAGCGGCCGAGGATGTATCATGCCTGTCTAGAAACAGCCTATTCACTCTTGTCTTGAGAGTCATCAAGATTCCGATATGAATTTGTCCACAATTACAACTGTTAAATAAATATACCTCTTTTTTGCACAAAGGATTCTAAGATTTTGTGTTCCAAATATCCCATTTTCGTTTTTCCTTCCATTCATTCCATAGCACGATAAAAAAAACAGGACCTCTGAAACATAATACAAGATATAAATGTATGCATAACACCGCCATTTTTTAAGGAAAATACATCATTAGCATCAGCTTATAAGAACCCTTGGGACGTCATAACATGCTTCAAATTTAAGGCGTCGGAAGCCGACCCTCCCAGATAAATAAGTATTTGCATACTCAGACACATAACTTATTCATACTCCATGAGAGCTGATCCAACAGATTTTTCGGGACAAAGTATTTCCCGTAACTGAGCCCAACTCTAACTAATCATCCCTTTCAGATATTGACAACAAAAAGTTTTCCCGTGATGATATGAATAATGACACTTCGTCGAGTAGAGGGTTACATTTGGTAAAGAGTTATGGGAGGGGTCGTGTTATATGGCGGATGAAATATGCGATAGTGTATCACGCAACAAATCATGAAACATAAAGAGCTGCAGAATAAGAATTTTTAGAACTACAACACACCTCTTTTATGTTTTAGACGAGTTATTTGAATATTTTGCCGACATAAAGTAAAAATTATTATACAAGTGTAATGTTTTCTGACAAAAACTACAGCATTTACCTAAAGGATATGACTAGCCGTGTCCTTACCAAACAAAATTTCATTATTTTTTAGCGGGGGGTGAGGTAAATACGTACAGCACGCTACGGAAATCTTTCTAACGCACACAAAAAAGAACACTGGCAATTTACTGTATTAACTAGCCGGAGATTTTACGATTACTTTGGCAGAAGATAATGTATTCGTATGGGATCTCCGTTAGTTAATTTTTTTAAAGACATATTATTATATTAGTAAAATACTACTACTAACTCCTTAAAAGGTTTGTCAATTTAAAATGTATTTCCTGTTAAAAAAAACTCAAATCTCGTTACTCATATAAAAATCATCTAAGTCGACGTAACTAGGTGAACTTCGAAATGCGTCGACAAATTTATAATAGAGAGGATGTAATCGTTATAAAATAATTACCGAAGGTATATCTTAAAATATCATATTCAGCCTAAAAAGGTAAAATAGAGAGAAAAAAAGGTTTCAATAATACAACGGAAAATTACCGATATTCTTCTTGTGCAATATTTTCATTATCAATAACACCATCATCAGGACTTCCACTGCTGGACACAAATCTTCCCCAAAGATCATCACCATGACCGATCCTGCGCCGCTCGCATCCAGCGGACTCCAGCGACATTCACTAGGTCATCGGACCTAGTGAATGTCAAAAAGTCAATAAAATAGTGAATGTCAAGAAGTATCCAACTAGTTTTAAGGTTTTCTATTTGTTTTTTGTAGTTCACAGTGCCTTGGTTATACTGTAATGCTGTGTAACTTTTTGAATAAATAAATAAATAAAAAAATAAATCGTTCTACCTTGTGGGAGACGCTGCGTCTTCCAGTACATGGTCGCCACTCGAAAACTCGTCCACCGCAACGAATATCAATTCTAAGAGCACTATGCCCACTTAAGTGGCTCCTAGCTCTGAATGACCTTCGATCCGTAGCTCTTCCCCTTTTCATGTTGTATATCACATCGTGTTGGCAACGACCGTCTACCAATATATTTTTTTAGTTTATGTTCACGAGACATCGAAACCAAGATAAACGCCATCAAGTTTACTTATTTATATGATGAGAAACCAGTTTCTGCTACTGTTCTTAAAAAAATTACGCTTATTTTTATAAAAGGCCAAGCGTGTTAGTTGTTTTCGTAATGAACAATGAGGCGTAGATTTTAACTTTATTAAAGGTGCTGGGAGACTAGATACTCAATCTATATTTTTATAGACTTCTATATTAAAATTCGTAATTATATATACAATAAATGTATACAATTTAGCGAATACTACTACTGAGATAGTAAAATATTGTCCCAATAAGAAGACTTAATGATCGTACATTTTCGCATGGAGCCTCTTAAGTTTTGCTTTTCTTCGAAATAACTATTACGTATAAAATTCAACGAATACCTACTTACTATAGAGGTAGTAGGGGTAAGTAATACGAGATATAAGAACTTATCATATAATATTTACCACCGCGGCTCGCTCGCTTCGCTCGCTCGTGAGGGTCGCAGTTCAACCTAACACTCCTCCTCGCTTCGCTCGTCGTCGTACCTAGCCTAACCCAAGTCGGACCTGCCTTAATATAATCAATCTAATTATGTTTATGTTTTGCTTTAGGCGAGTTCAACAATAAAATATACTTGGGGGAAAATATGCTATACGTCGTATGTATGATTGTTGTACGTTATGTATGTTATACGAACTAGAATAAGTTAATTTGAGTGTTACATAAAAAACATTATATAAAGTAAGTATTGTGTAATTTGACCGTTATTTCTTATAAAAGTATTGATTTCATTGTTATAGCTAACGTTCATTATATCTAGTGAACGTTATTAATATGAAATTATATATTTTGTTGTTATATCTCGTGAGATGCACCCAGGTAGTAGAATATTGTCAAAGTAAAGAATCTTAATGGGACTCGAGTTCGAGTGACAGTTGTTTCTCGCAATATAGTTCTGGCTCTTTTTAACCCACTGCAATAAAACCAATTGCGGACCATGCTCAGTGTACGATTCTGTAGCCGTAACTTTTTATTGCTATTTACAAAGAAATGCACTGAAATTAGTTCACGTCGTCCGATCGGTGGAACCACGTGGTCTAATATACGATAGTTTCTATACTGCGAGGGGTCAATCGAACCAACAGAAAAAAAAAAACATGTTGTCTTGTCCGATCAGTAATTTAGTAAGCGTAACGTTTGTTGTTTTTTTCGAATTTCGATTGTTTCCGAAAATATTCACTTGATCAAAAAAGTTGCTTAGAAACCGTTAAGAATTTTTTAATTAAGTGTCGAAATATGTATCAAAATCTAGAAGTACTGTTTTCTGTACTCTGTTTTGCTAGGACATACTTAAAGAGTTATTGTATTGTATTGAATCTTGTCTACATTTCTGTTGATTTTCTTCAGAGAAAACAAGTGTTCCAAAATATTGAATGGAAAAATTCTTTACCGAGCGTCACGCTCAAAACAGAAAAAAAAACATTCTTCTAGGATACATTTATCCAGCAACCAATGATATGTAAATACAAATGATATGGAATGAATACCTCAGTTTATGATGCCATCCACGCAGCCGACGATAGAGTGAGCTGGCGCAAGGTAGTCCACGATAAAATCGTTCAGAGAGGCCACGACCCTCAGCATTGAGGCTTATCGACACAAGGAGGAGGAGGATGGAATGAAAAAAGTAATGTACACTTTTTTGGAATAAAGCTCTTTGTAAGTTATACGAGTAAAAATTTACTTTATTGTACGTATTTGCCAATTACTCACACGAATTCCGAAAAATATGAATGAAGTAAACCTTTTAGTTCAGTACGCTTTATATATTTATATGCGAGCTCAGGATTTAGCTCTACTGGCCTCTCACTAGTTTTTTTTATATATTTTTCATTGAAAATGGTACATTTAGACGTAGTTATATTAGTTACGTTAGATTTTCATAAGTAATTGCAAGGGGATGATTTTCAAATTAAAAAGCATACCTATGAATATTCTTATAATATATGAATATAATATACATAACTCATTTAAATAAAACCATTTTAACGGATTATATCGCGTATATTATGTTATTTGAGTTCCTGACGTTTCGGAAGCTTTTCAGCTTTCCATGTTCACGGGTTGACAGAGTAAAGATATATTTATCTCTGTCAAAGTTACAATTTCTGCAAACTACCTACTTTGAGGAAACAAATAAAGGCGTACATCATTGCCCGATGGGCCTAATCTGTAAAGACAGTTACTCATGTGCCAGAAGGGCTTAATATATCCTTTCTCAGTCAACCCGTGAACACGGAGAGCTGAAGCTTCCGAAACGTCGGGAACTTAAATGAGATAATATTACGCGATGTAATCCGGTTTTTTTTAATTTAAATGAGTGATCATCGCGGAAAACAAAGAAAATATCATACACATACATACATAACGTTCAAGATGTAAGTACATAAAACTTAAGTATACATGTCGAAGCGTTGTGAATCCAAAATGCTGAGAACGCTTTACTATACCCATAAAATCTTACGCTTTTTTTGTATTTTCATGTTTTCACGTTCCCAAATCTACAGTGTCCTTTGTATACAATTTTCAATTTTACACATTAACACCTGTACAGATTCTTGCAACTCTAGGATTTGGATTTTGTAGTAATATAAATATCTACAAGTAGGATTATGTACCTAGTTATACTTTGTACAAATGGTAATGTGTAGTGATAAGGTATCTGTGGAATCGTAAATCTATGATGAAGATTTGTAGTTATTGGGACTAAACAGCGAATGGAAATTTTCAATTTCCATATCCATTGAATGTCTTGTCCTCATCATCATCACAACAACCGAAGAAAGTACACTGCTGGACAAAGGGATTTCTATAAAGACCGGTCATGCGCCGCCCTTATCCAACGGTTTTCCACAATCTTCATCAGAGCATCGGTCTATCTTGTTGGGAGCCTACCCCCGTTGCATCGTGTTGTACACGGTTGCCAATTGAGAACATTTCTGCCCAAGTTGCCATCGGTTCTACGATGTACACATCTTGTAGTCCAATGAAACGTCAAAAGCGCTACGCCACATGGAAGATCACCTACATATATGTATCTACATAGGTAGAGTCTGGCTAATGAAAGATAAACTGGAATCAACAGCAAAATTTAAAAATGAAGCTGCGGTGTGCTGAGCTGGAGGTAAAAAATATTGCTTTTGTCATTAATTATTAAGTTATTAGTTATTGAGAAAAACATTCAAATTTATTTATATGTAGCTCATACAGGCGCACCGCAGCTAGATTTTTAAACGCAGTTGATTCCAGTCTCATCTTTCATTAGCCAGACTCTACAAATAAAAAAAAATCAATATAATATTCTCCAATACTTTATCATCGAGTCCTAATAAGTGTAAAAAATATACCTTTCCATTTCCATCACCCTTTGCATGTGTTGAAATTGAATACCTCCATACATTTCTGACGCGGCTCCCGGTTCATCAAGACATCATCAATCTTTTCTTCACACGAGCCCAACCGTACCGAAGCGGGTACATGATATATTTCGCCTACATCTTTTGTGCACTGAGGAATAGTTTCATTTCGTATATGTACAGTGAATCCGCATTTGTAGTTCTAGTGGTCTGATTTGATATTTATGAACCTTACCCACATTTTAATGCAAAGTTATTATGTATATTGGTTTTCAAGTATACTGTTATAAAATTGAATAATAAAAAGAAAATGATATACAATGAAGATATTTAACAGTGAAACTTGCTTTTTGGAAGTCCTTAATAAAAATAGATAAATTTTTCACGCACACTGGAATAGTTTTTTATAGTTTTTTTATTTAGAAGGTGCCCACAACTTTTTTGGCGGAAGAGAAATTTTTGGTACACGGGCTGGATGACCTGCCCGTGTACCAAAAAAATGTTTACGTTTAGCTGTTTTGGCGTGATGAAGCCACATCTCAAACTTCACGTATTCAAGTATTTCTGGGGAATATTAGATCATATTTATGAAAAACTTACACCCATGATATTAAATCGCAGCTTTCATACTGGCCCAAACCAAGGGCAATCTGACCCGAAGACGAATCCTGACAAGGTCAAATGCCTTGAAAAGCGTGGTTCCGTTTAGTGGGCATCTACATAACCCTGGTCCGCCTCATGTGGAAAGACATTCAAATTGGGTCATGGTCCTAGCTATAAAACAACGACAAGAAGTAAATAACACGGGTCTCCTTCGGAATCCCTAATGTAATGTATGTTTGTCCTAACGCATTTTTTTCAGAAACCGTAAATTCTTCACGATTTTTTAAAAGATCATCCTATAGGTTAGGTTAGGTTTGTTTTATAACAATCCTGAAAAGTCAACAGTTTCATAAAAAAATTCGTTAGGAAAAACGATACATTACGATAAAAGACATTAAGGATTCCGATATAGATCCAAATAACACACCTTTGAGTTCAATAAAGCACTTTGTACATTTAATAGCCTTTTCAAAAACAAAAGCACTCTTAACAGCCGTTTTCAGCAGTTTAAAAATACCAGACATATTTCATTCAAGAACCTGCGAACGGCGGGCAAAGTGCCAGCTGTTTTAATCTGACATTAATTATTCCGCTACAAGGTGTCTCGAGCGAAGACATCGGGGATGACTGATGATATCGAGACATTAGGTAGAAGTTACATCTGTATAAAATTGCGCTTTTTTAGTTTCAACGCACGGTTAGTGGTTATTGTGTATTCTAGAAACATTTTCACATACATACACATACATAACTTGTCACATACGTTTGCCCCTCGTAGAAATAATATGTGTTATTTAACTACCAAACTACGCGTCGTCTTATGCAAGACTTACAAGATACCTACACTCCAAATTTGTAGTTTTTGAGAAGAATGCCTGTGATACGACGGACGGTCGGACGGACGGACGAACGCTTTTTGCCATTTTGGCTATGGAACCCTAAAATGGCTACTTTCATTATGCCGCTAAAATTTTGAAATTATCGCCATTGGATGAAGATTTTTATGTCGACACTAGTGCAATTTATAAATATTCTAAGCGTCTTTTCCTTGATCTTTAATAGGAACTTCGTCTGTATGAAGATGCGTATTTACTCCACAGGAAGTTAATATACAAAACTATAGTCAATTATGGTATAGACAAAATCAAGAACTAAGAAAATCTCACGCTAGGAATAGAAGCACATATCTATTTTAGACAATAGGGAACATGCGTGAAATTTTTTCATCGCTTTTCTTAACAAAATATCAAAATACCGTAAAAACTATTGCAAAAAGTGAACTTAAAATTAAAATCGGTCAAGAAATACTCATGATATAGGCATTTTAAACTACTAACTAGACAGTGATTTGACAGAGAGGTCCGACATGTACTGTTACGTCACAGTCTATGACGGTCATATAAACTCCATATTAAATTCTATTTTTGAAATAAAACAATTTAACGGATTATATCGCGTATATTATCTCATTTTAGTTCTCGACGTTTCGGAAGCTTTCCAGCTTTCCATGGTCACGGGAGGACCTCCCGTCCGTTAAATTAATTAATTTTAAGAGTTACGAGTTAATCCGTTAAATTGTTTTATTTCAATGAGTAATAATCGCGGAAACAGAAGAAAATATTAAATTCTATTTTGCTAGAAAGAGATAGAATGAAATGTTTGATAGCTTATATTTTAATTATGTTTAAAGTTATTAAAAAATAAAAATTCTCCACTGTTTCTTACATGAATGAGTTTTTAATAAAGCAAAAAGAAAAGATTATGCATATTCCCTATTGTTTACTGGAAACAGATTTCCTATAACAATATAGTGTATAGAGTGTAGCTCTTCGCGGATGCTGATTCACCTCAACGGGTGGCCAACGAGTTTGCAATAACAATGTTTCGTGGTCAAAACTTTATATTAAAATATTCCTCGATTTTTTCGGATCACCGCAAAAAGGAACGAACTGTTTTCCAAACCACAACTTAACTTTTGTTGTGAATTGGTAAGCGATGTAGAGGAACAAAGTTTGAGTTTCTGGTCTGACCACTGTTCCGGTTCTTTTGATATTGACCAAATTGAATTGGAATTTCGTAACTTTCAGCCACGAATTTGTTGCTTAAATAAAAGGGTGGTATTGCGCAACTTTACTTCGCTCTATCATATTAGAAAACAACATTTATTTAACAAAACAAACATTAAAATTGCATCACCGGAGGAGTCACAAGTGCGTTGCCGGCCTTTCATGTGGGAGTATGCTCTTTTCTTGAAGTCATGAAGGTCGCATCGGTCCGGAAATACTGCCGGCGGCAATTTATTTCTTAGTTCAGTCGTGCGAGACAGGAAATTTCTAGAAAAACAGTTAAAAGTTGTGGACTGCTAACCATCTAAGTGGTGAGGGTGGAAATATTGTCGCGTAAGACGATGGCGGAAAGATGCAGCTGGGATGCTCTGAGTGTCCTTGTATGATCGAAACAAAAATGTGGTGATCCGCAAAAGAACCAAGCTCAAAGAGTTGCTAGACTTAAGTGGCAGTGGATGGGACACATTGCTCGTAGAACCGATGGCCACTGGGGCAGAATAGTTCTCAATTAGCGACCGCGTGCTAGACGAATCAGCCTTAGAAGGCCCTTAACAAGATGAACCGATGATTTGGTGAAGATCGTGGAAAACCGTTGGATGAGGGCGGTGCGCGACCGGTTGTCATGGAGATCTTTGCCCAGCAGTGGGCGTCCTTGGGCTGATGTGATGATGATGATGATGATACATTTTCAAATCTCATATGCTCCAAGTTGTTTGAGGAAACGTATCTACAAAATATAAATGCTATTAAGCCACAGGACTATTATCAGCAACGCTTCTGAAACGGCTTCGGATATTCTAAAAAAGAAATGTTTACCTTGTAAAAGAAACAAAAAGCCTTTAGGTTACAATTACAAAGTACTAGTCAAGACCAAGCCTTTGAATTCCACCAAATTTTCAGACACACTGCTGCTTTTAATTTGACTCTGCTAGCTACATTTTCTTAGTGTACATATAAATGCGCTGTGAAGATCCAAAATTTTCCGCCTGCTTAAGCGCAAGATGTACACACAATTGTAGAATCCCGATATTATTTTGATCTTTTGCTTCATTATTCCTTATTATAAGGCATAAGATAGTCAAGATCAATCGCACTTTTTTTAATCCAGCAACCGCTATCATCGGTCATTGACGCTTCCCCACTTTCCGGTTTCTTCAGGCAGAACATCCCTAAAGCTAATTAGTCGACCATACATTTTCAAATCTCACATGCTCCAAACTGTTCCAGGAAACGTATCTACCAAATATAAATGTCATTAAGCCAAAGGACCCTTATCAGCGACGCTTCCGAAAGGGCTTAGAAGCCGTTCTAATGACCCGATTTCTGTCGTAAAAGACAACTATGTATCTCTCTAGTGCTCTTGCCTATATCTAAATTGCTTTGAATACCCATTTGGGATTTCGCTGTCGGAATTACGTACGTAGATCTGAAGGGTAATTTGGTTAATATTGAATTAGTAGGATATTTATTACTCCTTGTGTTTGATGTGGTATTTTGTGAAAGGCATTTTGAACGCTGAATGTATATTTCGGATTGTCTGTATCTTTGAGCTGGGGCTAATAATTGCAGAACAAGCTAGTTGCTAGTACTTGGTTAAAATATTGGGCACCTGAATAATTTTCCCTGCATTGTCTCTGACTTCAGTGTTCTACTAAGGGATGTTATAAATATCCCGAGGACTTGAGTTAAAACCTTTAATTAAATATTTACTAACCATTGCCCTAATGGATATCTCGCAATTAAAACTACATAGTCAAGTATCAAAAAAGAAACACAATCTTATTAAAAATATATACGGACAAGATGAAGATCATGTCAAACGTCTTGATAACTCGGTCCTCGAATTTATCGACAAATACGTGTATCTAATAAATAAATAAATAAATAACACAGGGACAATCTTACACAAATCGACCTAGTCCCAAACTATGCAACGCTTGTACTATGTGTAATAGGCGACGATATTCATAACAAATAAATGTATAATACTTATATACATTAAAAACATCTAAGACCCAGGAACGAACATTCGTGCTCATCACATAAACACTTGCCCTGGCCGGGAATCGAACCCGAGACCGCCAGCTTCGTAAGCCATTATTGTGTAACCCACTGAGCCCAACGTGTCGTTAAAAGTATCTAAACGTGTCGATCTAGGACAAACAATCCAGTTAGGCAGGTCCAACTTTGAGAAAGAGATCAATCGACTGATTCAACTCGAATGGGCAGCGTATAGGAAACTGCGGTGTGTTCTCGTTAAGGATACCTCAGTGCTTATAGTCGAAAGTCGACATCTAGTGCGTATTTACCAGTGATGACCTACGAAGCCGAGACATGGTTTCTAACTATGGGCCTCTTAAGGAAGCTCAGAGTCACTTAGCAAGCTATGGAAAGGGCTATGGTCGGGATCGGTCTACAAGATCAAATCAGAAATGAGGAGATCCGTAGACGAACCAAGGTCACCGACATAGCGAACAGGCTAAGCAAACTGAAGTGGCAATGGGCAGGGCTCATAGTTCGAAGAAGTGGAAGTGGAGACCGGCAAGCACAGCGTGGGAATGCCACTCGCAAGGTGGTCGAACGATTTAAGTAGGATTTTGGGGACTTGCTGGATGCGGGTCGCCTCTATCCAGCCCATGTGGAAGTCTATTGAGGCGGCCTGTGTCCAGCAGTGGACGTACTATGGCTGATATGATGATGAAGACGACAATGATTCCAAATACCTACAGCTCAACAGCTCAAAATAAAATTAATCAATGGAGCCATTCCACTGAATAGTCTTTCAGATAATATTCAACGCAGGCCCCAGTTAAGCAAATTGGATTTTATTGAGCACGCAAATTGCTTAATTGCAATTTTAATGAAAGCACGAAGAACATGTATGTTCGTGTTAATGATTTTATTATATTTAATGACGTTCAATTACTAGCTTTTAAGTTGCTAGCACTTAGGCTGTATAATAAACGCTACCCAATTACTATACCACTTGTACAGTCACCATTAAAAGTAAGTGATCATTTTAGTATGCAACTAGGAGCATTAAGTTTCTTAGAGGTACTCATTAATATATTTTTTCTCCATGGATAGCATTATCTATACTATTGTTTAGTTTTAACTGAAATGTACACAAATGTACATTGAAGATAATTTTCAAAGAAGTGATTGTAACGGACTACTTGGAGGTCACTGAAATGATTTATTTCATTTTTTATATTTGTCTGTTTGTATGTGTTTTTGTGGCTTCATCACGCCAAATTGGCTAAAGGTGCGTCCACATTTGTATCATTTGCCCGTATCAGATCATCGTCGCGTGGCATGATTGCGTATCACGATCACGCGTTTGGACGTTGCGCCGATCGGATCGCTCGAAATCCATTTTGCCACGCGTATCACACAGTTATATCGGACGAGTACGGCATGATCGGCGCGCCGACAGTAAGCGTCCAAGCAGCGCGATACGCAGTCATGCCACGGCACGGTGATCGGATACGAGCAAATGATACAAGTGTGGACGCACCTTAAGCGGATTTCAGCTGCAGCTGAGCGGTAGCTGAGTATCTCCACATGGTCATTGAATACTTTTTACCCGATTACGATGAAGAAAAAAGAGGGGTTAGACTTTTTTGCCCCCCGCAACGAAAATGCAGGTGTCTTCTAGTGTATCATATTGTTTCTTAGTTATCATTATTTAAATCCGGGACATTTGTCCATCATAATCGATTATTTACATTTTTAATTGGGTCTGTACGTATTAGAAAAAAAAGTTAGCTGGGTAAAGCCGGGTCCGCTGCGACGTGTTTTTGTGTTTTTCTAACACCTAACATGTTATTCTCACATAAAAGGGGCGTGGCCTAAATAAATGTTTTGGTTAGCAAAAACAATCAAACATGTTTGCCGCGACGGATGGAAAACCTTCCCCGCGTTCGCCTGCGGAAGGGGGTGCAACGTTCATTTCGTGTTTGACCGTCGTTGGGATAACACGTCTTCTATGTCAGAATTCATTGTGACTTTTGTGCGTCAACAATGTTTTGGCTCACAAAAACGTTGTTGCAACAGACGGGAAGTCTTGCTAACATGTTAGACAAACAATGTTTTGTTCGATTTTCGTGGCAGTGGACGCGCCTTAAGGTCACGGGCGTTTCAACCGCCGATGCTTTTGTGTGACGAATTATTCACAAATACAATAGTAAATGTACTGTAATAGGGATGTTGACAACTTCGTTCCGTGGTATGTTATAAAACGACCTTTCAATAATAGAAATACTGGTAAAAAAACTACATCAGTATCATAAAAACACCACGAGATACAACAACGTTAGAATGACACTTTTGGACTTCCCCAAAAACGCTCCATACTAAATCATAGGACGACGTGACGTCACACCTTCCTACTTTGTATGGGGAAATTAAGAAGTTTGTTCTGCAGCTATGATAACCACACCGCGTACATTTTGATTATGACGAGAACTCTGTTAAAATTGCATTTTCATAGATACGGCCGTTTTTAGCGTATATTTTGTACGAAACCCTCGGTACGCGAGTCCGACTCGCACTTCGGTTTTTTTAAAGATAGTGCAGAGTTGGTCCAGTCCAACCTCACCTTCATTTGATATATCTCTTGAGTAGTAAAATAATATTTTATTTAAATGAGTAATAATCGCGGAAACAGAAGAAAATATTAGTAAAATAATATTTCATCTTAAACCAAAAATTGGAAATTTGTTTTTTTTTTTAATGAAACCAGACACTTTGTGGCGTAGCTATTCATCCAATGAATGATTGATGAAGCAAATCTGAACTGACGTGTTGCTCCTAAAACACCGTTATGGTTTTAATATTATTTGACGTCTCCATTGTTCTAAGCTGATAATATTTTAGCCCCTTCCGACCGATTTTAGATCCTTCCCGGGATTACAGTTAAGATATTGAGAGATAAACTTTTCCGTTTTCGAGAAAGCTGACAGCTACAATAGATTGAATAACTAAGTATGACGGAGACAGTATTTTGGAATCCACCAGATTTATTTAGTGAGCAATTATATTATCAGAGTTCTGAAAAAACCCGACGAAAAATTATTATATCCGACTAAAGGTGCTTGGTTCACGAAAGAGAAAAAAGTCCTTCTAATTTACTTCAGCGAGGTCAGGTAACAAGTATCCTATAACCATCTGTGGATACCCAGCTACCTGTGTACCAAAAATAAGTAGTTGAAATCCGTTTAGCTGCTTCGGTGTGGTGAAGGCACAACGATACATACAAACATACTAAAGATCAAAAAATATAATAGTTTTCGACTCTGTGACCTTCAAATAGTTTGCTGTAATCATTTCATTTTTACAACTTTATAGTACAGATGTCACTGTCACAATTAAAACAAATCTAACGACACCTCACTCTCACTAAATACCCATGGCATAAATAGGTACTCTCGAAAAACACAGCAATCAGACGTTGTCGGATAAAAAACAGCAACCCACCAGAGATACTTTTCTCTGCCTAGAAGACAGTGGTGCCAGGGTAACAGGCTCAGAGCTGGCAGCGGACGGTCCAGAGACTTTCTACACAAATGTGGCTAGAGCGCCTCGCCGGTCTGTGAGTGAGGAGCTGCGGTACAATACGTCAAGCACATAACGATTTTAAGCTAGTCGCTACCATATGTTAAGATGGGACCGTTGGGCGTAGAAAAAAGATGAAAGTTTTATACTTATATATTAAATTTATTAATTAAAATAAAAAGTACAATGGTGTCGACCGTGTTGGAAACCAGATACAAGAGAGAAAGAAAAGGGAAGGGCGCGTTCTATAGGCCCGTGCTTATGTACACTCGGAAAGAGCCATCTATCGGTGAAGCCGTGTATTAGTTACATTATACAATATCTAGAATCTAAGCTACTTGTATTACGAACTAGTTTGCACATAATCCGTTAGATGCTCTATAGTATACAGGCGTCCTCTTTCGGATTACGGCCGAATTAGATTGATGTAATATATGGATTTGGGAAATATACAAACAGCCCAGATGGCGCCGTTATCAATCTTATGTTGGTAACAAACAGTTCGCGATAAATAACGTGCAGCTTGATTCTTCAGGAAGGCTTTAGTATGTATTTTATATCTATGTATTAACACCCGTTTAAATCACTAAGTATTATAAAACGACGTCCCCTGTCGCGTCTGTCTGTCCGTCTGTTGTCTTTTTATTATTTTAGAGATAAATAATGTAGTAATGTAATGAATTTATGGAGAATATACATTTATTGCTCTCTATATTTAATGCAAAAAATAAATGGGGGATCATTATTATTTTATTTTTAGCCCTTAGCAGCCCTCACTGTCGGCGACGCGGCGAGTGAGCCAATTCATATTCACCGTTCGTACACAGCCTTAACGTTCCCTTTGGCTTGCGCTGGAGTCGACGACGTCAGAGGGCCATAAATCATAATGTTTTTGCTAAGAAAAAAGCGGATTTTGTAAAGATCAAAGTAGTGAGCCTTCTCTACTTGTACCATTATCTATTCTGTGACGTTGCGTAACTCTGAGTCGCCTTATGAGTCCCATTGTGAACGACCATGTCTCAGTTCCGTAGGTCATCACTGGCAACACGCACTGTTCGAAGACCTTTGTCTTCAAGCACTGGGGCATGCAATAGAATGGGCTATGCTCGGAGTGGGGTTTCTCTTCGTGATAGAATCAGAAATCAGAATATCCACAGAAGAACCAAAGTGACTGACATAGTACACAGGATTGCATCGTTGAAGTGGCAATGGGCGGGCCATGTAGCCCGGAGAACGGATGGCCGTCGGGGCAGTAAGGTCCTGCAGTGGCGACCACGCATAGGAAAGCGCAGCGTGGGACGGCCCCCAACTAGGTGGACGGATGTCCTTGTAAAGGACGCCGGGAGTCGGTGGATGCGGTCTGCGCGGGATCGCACCCTGTGCCGAGCTATGGCGGAGGCCTACGTTCAGCAGCGGACGTCCGTGGCTGATAGATAAATGAATAGACACATTGTATAATCACTTGTGTGAAGTTAATGCATGATCCTCACCACAAAACCTTAACAGATACCTGTTCTCAACACTAATGCCGCGAATAAGAGTGCTAGTTTCTATTTGGACCGATTTTGAGTTGATTGGTAGAATGCCTTAATCACTGAGTCCGCTTTTTGTACTATCTCGTATTGCGATTAAGTTTAAATAAATTAGTAAATAATAAATACAATGTATCTAGACGTTAACTACGAGTAAGGCTGGGCAGTCCGGTAACAAAACTATTTACAGCGGCAGATAAGGCTGTTGTTTATAGCGGAAGTGTTTAACGCCGCTCGTCTTGTTACGCGACAGGACATTTGCATTTGCTCAATGTTGCGAGATTGCAGATATTTTTCGTAAATTAAGTGAATAACCTTACTAATAATTTTTTTTACGAAATTAATATTATGGACTCTGTAAAAAAAAAAACAACGGGTTGCACTCCGGGTGTGCCGGTAGAAGTGAAAAGTTGAATATTATACTCCATATGCATTATACTCCAAATTTGACTGTTATTTTGTGATAAAGTGGAATAGCATACACATGAATTGATTATTGTATTTAATTTGATTTATGACATGTAATTTATTCGAATTTAATTTTGTTTTCCTTTTAATTTAATTTATTTTAATTTAATGTAATGTAGTCGCATATCTGTATTCACTCACATAGTTTTTTAAGAAATTTGTTACTAACAAATATGGGTCAAAAAGCCTGAAATAAATTTTTCAATTTCAATTTCAATTTCAATTAACGTTGTGATTTTATTATGTGCGTTGTCAATGACATTGTAACAGTTTTTCGATCAGGTCATGTGTTCGTCTTATGACAGATCACGTGACCGACAGATTGAAATTTGGCGGTCACGTGATCTGTCGCGAGTTTAACATTTTTTTCCTGTCACAAAAAGTGCACAGCGCCGCGAAATAAATTTTCACTTCAAAAATATTTTTCTTGTTGATTATATATGCAATATAGTTTTCATAGAATAAATTTGCGTGTTATGACGAATTGTTCACAACATTAATCAGTGTTTTCTTAGTGATATTAATAAGGCAACAAACACACAGTTACTATTATAAATATTTATTTTAAACCTATTTAGTTAATGCAGGCTAGTTCTTAGTTGCATGCACTTTAGTAAATCACTCTCAAATGTTATGCGTTAGTTCTAATCGAGTAACAAACACATCTTGAATATTGTGTTCTTTAATTAATGACTAATTTTGTGACTTGTAACCGTGCTTTTTCAAAAATTATATTTACCCGACTACGCTGAAGTAAAAAAGACGGTAAAGACTTTTTTCTCTTCCGCAAACTAGTTACAGTGTTTGTAGAAAAAAAAAAAATTTTTTTACTTTTTCTTTAGTTTGTCGTGCCTTAATTACTTACTTATTGAACTAAGCGTTGGCAGCACTGCTACAATAGTACATTACTGCAGACGCCGGGAAAGAATGGCTTGCGGGGTGAGTAGGTATAGACGGATAGTGATACGAAGCCGGCAAGCACTTTTCACGGCCAGAGGCATGTATAGTGCTTTTCTCAAACATATGCAATGAAATAAAAAATACACCACTGAAAATATTACACGACAAAAGTTTTTCAATTTTCCATCCTCCATCCTCCATAATGTTTTTTTTTTACGGAAGTCGTCCGTATTTCGCGTGTGTAGTGTTCGAGTAGACCCTATTAGGGCCGTTATATACAACGTGATAATAAGAAACCTAATTTCTATAATAAATAAAATAGATGCGGAGGATTTTGAAATATTGTCTATGGTCTCTGGTGACTTACGTATAGACAATATTTTAAATCTATTCACAGAATATGAACCATACAGATTCGTGTTCTTAATGTCAGTTCGTGTGTAATAGGCATTAACGCGGATATTTTTAATCCGATAGCTATTCAGCCAAGGGGAAAATTAAAAAAATATAATTCAGGTATTTAGCCTGTTCATGAACACAGACGCCATGTTTACAACAAAATTAAAAAAAAATACTTCCCGGCCTAGGCCTTCAATTTTGTATGAAATTCCTATACAGTTCTCTCAAGTTGATACGCCCAAAACGTGATACTTTGAAGCCTGTTTTAACGAACGTAATGACGACATTTCATTGCATGTTTGAGAAAAACTATTTCCAGCGGCAGATAGGCGCTTGTTTATAGCGGAAGTGCTTTGCGCCGCTCGTCTACGACTGCGTCTGCGACACTCAAACATTGTCATTTGCTCAGTGTTGCAAAATTGCTACTTCATCTATACTATTAAAAAGTTGTAAAAATGAAATGTTTCTACATTGAAGATTTAAAAAAAAAAGTAAAACGGACCGACCGCGGCCGGACGAAAGTGATTTGAAGGTAACAAAATTTTATATGTTTGTATGTGTAGGCTTCTATCACGCCAAAACAGCAAATCAGATTTAAATTATATTATGTACACGGATAGCTAGGTACTTTTTATTCGACTACGCTGAAGAGAAAAAAGCGCTACTTTATTCATTTACGCAAACCTGTAAAAGAAAAAAACATAACCTTCTCACAAAACTCATATATGTATGTCAACTAAACCTCGGCAGTATGGCAACAAAGCTAATTACAATGGCAGATAGGCGCTTGTTTATAGCGGAGGTCTTTAGCACCGCTCGTCTGTTACGGCTGATTCTGTGACACACAGACATTTGCATTTACTGAATGATGTTAGATTGCTTTTAACAATGAGCTGTCGCGAAATGTAAATCCTTGTCATTTGACTTTCCAATTTACTAATATAAGGGTGAAAGTTAGTTAAGTGGATGATCCTGACAAAAGACGTCAAAAAAGTCCAATTTCTTGAACCTACAACCCATCAAGATCTCGAGACTTGGCACAAAAAAGTGAGAGGAGTTCAGAAAATAATGGGATAAGGAGATGAAGATAAAGGTGTAAGCTAGTGAAGATATTTGGATAATTGTTACTTAATAACGCTTTAACCATCGAACGGATTTGGATGAAACTTGACACAAATCGATAAGATGGTGGATTGAAACATAGGCTACATTATCCCTACAGTAAAAACGATTTTAAAGACCATAAATATAAATTTATATAATAGGGTTGTTGAGTAATCACAAAATTGGTAAAAAATATATAAGATCCATAAAACAAGCAAAATAGGGAACTAAGTCCAAATTTTGAATTCGATACGTTACGTGTAGCTCATTTTGTGAGCATTTGAAGTTGGGTGGGAAAGTCCATTTTTAAAGTATGAAAATATTAATAACTAATAATACCATTGAATAACCCATAAAACGTTAGGTAACTTTTGTTATGAAATCGTTTTGATAAACGCAAGTTTTATAGCTGCAGAACACTTCTTAATTTCCCAATACAAGGTATTACAGTGTGACGTCACAATGTATTAGGCTTTAGTATGAAGAGTTTTTGGGAAAGTTAAAAATGTGCTTTTAACATTGTTTTATCTCGGGGAGTTTTTATCATTTTGAAGTATTGTTTTCACCAATATTTCTATTATAAAGACATCGTTCTATAACATACCACACAATAAAAGTTGGCGAATACCCTTTTGTAACATTATCTTTTCGCTCTGCCGTACCTAGTCAATTAACATGTTAACCAAGCCTCGGCAGTTCGGCAACAAAACTATTAACAGTGGCAGATACGCGCTTGTTTATAGCGAAAGTGTATAGTGTCACTCGTCTCTTACGGCTTTTTGCATTTGCTCAATGTTGCGAGATTGGTTTTAACAATGAGTTGTCGCGAAGTGAAAATCGTATTTTGTTACTCGTTAACGCTTTAACCCGCGAAAAATTTTGGATTGATACCTATAAAGTCATGGATTGAAACAAAGGCTACATTGTACCTATAGTAAAAGTGATTTTATATTATACTAAAAGGTGCCGCAACTTGGTTCGCGGAGAAGAAAAAGTCATAACCCGTCTTTTCTTCTTGAGTGTAGTCGTGTAAAAAGTATTTTATAACCATCTGTCGATACACTACCTGTGTATCAAGAAAGGTTGAAATCCGTTTAGCCGTTTTGGCGGGACGAAGCCCCCACGACACATGCTTTTATTCGATTTAATGAACTTCAAATAATAAATATCCCCAATAATATATATATATATATATTTTAATATCTTCAATGTACAGTTATTTTTTTTTTACAACCTTATAATAGTATAGATAATCATTAATATAAAATAACAAATAAGTTAAATAGCAAAAAAGTTTAAGTAGTAGAGTCGGTGACAGTGAAAAACAAAAAAAAATTGAGCAAGAACACACTGAAAATGAATTAAAAGCACCTTAAAAGAGTTCATTAAACTAAAATTTACTCGCCTTGAAAACAAAATATTTTTTACAAAACTTATTTAAATTCTAAAAAACTACCAATGTTTTGTGCAGTATTGAAAAAGAAATCATGTATTTCAATAAAATCGTGCACGAGTGTTTCCTGGAAGCCAGTTATTGAAGTTTTCGCGCTGATATTTCAGTAAGTTATTTGTTTGATAATGTAAGACACGAGTGAACATAACTTAGGCGGTTATTGCACAATTTTTTTCTACGGCAAAATTCGACGTGGCAAATAGTCATCGACTTTATTTTGCCCGAATTTCCCTCGAATTTCATTTGCCCGAATATCATCTGCACTACTAATCCACAGCCATAAAGTTTTTTCTCATAATTTCATATGCCATACTCATTGTTTACCATATTAATCATTTGCCAAAATCTTTGTTTCCCGTAATATCAATATCATAATCTCATTTTCCATAATCATTGTAATCCATAAAAATCACATGCCATAATGTCATTTGCCATCCATCTTAATTGTTCAAATTGTACTAAATGGAAAATGGGTCCAAAACCGAAAACTGTAGGTTAGGTTAGGTTTGTATTATGACCAAGTATAGCGGAGCAAGCGAAGCGAGCGGAGCGAGAAAATGCTTGCATGCTTTGCTTGCAACTGTGACAAAATGGAAAATGGGACCAAAACCGAAAACTGTAGGTTAGGTTAGGTTTGTTTTGTGACCAAGTATAGCGGAGCGAGCGAAGCGAGCGGAGCGTCAAAATGCTTGCATGCTTTGCTTGCATATTTGCTTGCTTGCCTGCTTTGCTTGCAACTGCGACAAAATAGAAAATAGGTTCAAAACCGATAACTGTAGGTTAGGTAGGGGTTTGCATTGTGACCAAGTATAGCGGAGCGAGCAAAGCGAGTGGAGGGTCAAAATGCTTGCATGCTTTGCTTGCATATTTGCTTGCTTGCCTGCTTTGCTTGCAACTGCGACAAAATGGAAAATGGGTTCAAAACCGATAACTGTAGGTTAGGTAGGGGTTTGCATTGAGACCAAGTATAGCGGAGCGAGCGAAGCGAGTGGAGCGTCAAAATGCTTGCATGCTTTGCTTGCATATTTGCTTGCTTGCCTGCTTTGCTTGCAACTGCGACAAAATGGAAAATGGGTTCAAAACCGATAACTGTAGCTTAGGTAGGGGTTTGTATTGTAACCAAGTACAGCGGAGCGAGCGAAGCGAGCGGAGCGTCAAAATACTCGCAAACAGCGAACTATTGCTCGAGTATGTAAACAATTGACAATAAATATCAGTCAGTTTGTGCTTGAACAGTTGGAGATAGTCAGGTACAGCAATAGAGGTTTGATCATTAATGAACAACTTAATGTTACGTCATCACCTTTGTTACGTGTTTTTCCATCTCTTTCTAGAAATCCTATTCAGGGTATAAATAGGGCCGACCGTTTTGGACAACTCAACAAGCCGCGGAAGAGGCTTAATCGACGGCAAGTCGCTCCCGACAAAGCCGAAGACATAGGCCTCCCCGCGACAATGCAGCCAAAGCCGGAAGCGGCACTAAAAAAGACACGCCCGTTGTAACGGGCGGTGAAGAAAACCGCCAAAGAGGGCCCAGCCCTGATATGGCATCCCCACGCCAGAAAGGTGTGAGAAGACATTTCGACCGGACAACTCATTTCTCGGGTGGACGCAAGACCGTCAACATCTCCTGCATCTCCTGATGATGCCTCGTAGAGAGGCGAAACACGTGTCGAGGATTATACTGTTTGGTGTTGGTTTGTTGTGTTTGCATGCGTATTATTATTATTATTTTTTTGGAAACACAATTTATTGTCACATCTAACAAAGACACTAGTTCGCGGAACAGCAAAGGAACTATAATCCATTGATCTAGTATGGAATTCCGCAAAGTAACGCCTGAATCTATCAATTAATAAATATCAGTTGCAAAATCCACTGCATACCCACCAACGTATTAAAAACACTTATCCACACCGCAATACTGAACAATTTTTGAGCGCCTGTAGAAATGTAATAGCAAGCGCATAGCCAGGATGAATTAAAAAAGAAACAATATTTAGTATGAAGTTTGAATATTTCATTAAATAATGTTATTGCACTTAATTATATGGAAAACAATACGTGGGTCGGGCCGCGGAGCGTTTCGACCGCCGCTACTTTTATGTAACAAATAACTGGTGAATAAAGTGAAACGCATCAAAGTTTTTGAAGCATAAGGTAGGCAAGGCATCATTTTTTTATTTCTATTCAATTTTTTTATCGAATTTCGTCACGTAAGACGTAAAAAATTCGTTACATAAAAATGCAGCGGATGAAACGCTCCGCGGCCCGGCTCACGTATGGCATTCGATTCATTCTGGCATCTAATATTCGAGAATACAAGAGTATGTCAAATAACTTATCTAGTAAATGAAGCATTCGGGCCACTGAAAGTCGCTCAAATGAAACACGAGCAAATAAATATTATTTCATATGTATGTCGGGCAAACAATAGATAACCCACCACAATATGTATACTTTATCAATCTGCTTTATTCGAACTAATCGATTTTTAATTCAGGTATTTTATTATTTATTACAGCTTATAACCTAATGCAGCTCGAAAAGCAAATCAAGATGTTGGCCGTGATATGTCCGGGACTTAATTATGCTTACCGACTCAAAAGTTAATTAAAAGATATCTGGAAGGAAATAAATAAAATAGACTAGAAAGTTCAATATTAGTAAGGTATAACTAGGATTTCCAGAGGCTTCACCCGCGTGGCGTACTATTTTATTTAACCCTTAGAAATCGTGCATTATAAATAAATAAATAATTATTACGGGACAATTTTACACAAATCGCTCTAGTCCCATGGTAAGCTCAATAAAGGCTTGTGTTATGGGTACTAGACGACGATATATTTAATAGATATATTACTTATATACCTATAAAACATCCAAGACTCAGGAACAAATATTAATGCTCATCACACAAATATTTGCCCTTACCGGGATTTGAACCTCAGCTTCGCAAGCAACGTTACTCCATGAGATTCGGTGACCCCCAAATTGCATGCATTTTTTTATATTTACAAAAAAATGTTTCCACATATAATGCATACCTAAGTTTAAACGTAGGAACTTCCATATTGAGATTTTTATGCCCAACCAGGACACTCCTTAAATTTCTATATATTTTTCCGGTTCGTGATGCTCCGATATTATTTACGTTAATCCTGAGTTGTAAAAATATCGTCTAATATAACCTTACAAAATTAGGTCATCGCGATACCAAGGTTGTTCCCATCATACATAAAAAACAAAGCATCGTCCCTATTCATCACTCCGCAGCGTGAGAAGCAGTTTAGGAAATTTATAATACAAAGGAGAACCCAGGACCGTTGACCCTTACGTATAAATCATCGTGAGGGAAATTTGACTTGAGATCCAACCCTGGAGCTGTAAATTTCCAAAATATAGGTCAGATTGATGCTATGTATAAATAGATGGTATTTTATTCATAATGCATACATTACCTATACTATTATAAAATATTACATAGTAGGTATATCAGGGGGCACGGCAGTGCCCCCGCCAAGTCGAGCGCGAAGCAAACACTGCCGTACCATCCTTTACTGGAACCATTTCGCCGCATTTTCAGATCCCTATTTGAGAACTTTTGGCTAAGACCAGAACGCAGAAATTTTCGTCATCCAGTAAGCTATAATTACATACTTAAAATCCAAAATTACAAGTCTGTAGGTCATTCAGTTCCGAAGTTAAGCGAAATAGTAGATATAGATGGGAACTAGTTCGGGCCGGGTTGAAATTTAATTTTCCGGGTAGAAAAGTTAATAAAATTAAGTTTTAAGTTCAATTTATTAGGTTTATGAATTCAGTGACTTTCTTCTGACCTAGTCTGGCATGTTACGTACTAAGTTCGAGGCCGGACCAAAACCAATATATTTCTGTCTCGAAGTCTAGAACTTTGAATGAGTTTCTGGGTTTCATAATAGTGCCGCAGCCACAAGCCGTGTATGTTGTAAGGGCAAAGATTGTGTATATTGGAAGAAGTAATCTTACGTAGTACCGTAGTAAGCGACATAGCTTGGAAATTGCAAAACTTAGGCGGCATTGGGTAGGGCACATTGCTTGTAGAACCGACGGCCACTGGGGGCGGAGGAGTTCTAAAGTGGCGACCATGAACCGGAAGACGCAGCATGGCTATAACCAGGGCCCACAAGGTGGACATATATTTATTCATGCCACATTTAAATAAGTTATGCCTTGGTTAGTTATGCTTTTTTAAACATTGCTTGCATTTTTTCTTTGAAATATCATAAGTTTAAGAACATAGCTTGCATTTTGTCTTTCAAAAGTCATAACTTTGTAGTTCGAGTATATAACCAGCCACCAGTGGCATGACGTCCATATAAGCCGATTCCCACCGGGTTGCCCAAGGAAAGGACAGACATGTATCGAGCATTACGAACGTCAGAAATTATAGTCAAAGTCAGGTAATACCTGCCGAATGTCATAGAATGGGCATAAGCTATGACGTCATTCGTTAATAGCCTGCAGTAAAGTTATACTGTATAAACTAGTCTTTATGGTTGTAAAAAATTACGTTTAAGTTCATAGTTGTTGTACTTTTGTTTCTTCATTCAATTGACAAAAAAAAGATTTCAGTATTTAATTTACTATTGGATGATTTGAAGACAAAAAGGATGTATTGATAATGCAATATCTTTATAAATAAATTACATGTAACTGTGGATGTCAATTGTATTGTGGTAATGTGGAGTTTTCGAACCTATATATATATACAGTTATGATTATTTTTATCTTTATACAAGTTCCTCAATATCCCGGTTGACGCTACGCATAAGATCATTTTCTTACCCTCATTCCTTTTATTTGGAATCGTCACATGCTTTTTACTTCCATCCCTCTCTATACGCCATCACATTTTATAGAGTTCTCTTTTCCATATCATCTTTCTCACAATCTAACCATTTTTTCCTCGGACCTCTTCTATGACCATTAATTTCATATGAATTTTCAGCAACGGTATTTAAAAACACATTCTATTCGAGATATGGAACCCTAAAAACGCTGAATGTGCTCTGAATGAGACACACTTAAGGGTAAAAGGGGCCGGCACGGCACCTATTTGCCCGTCCCATCAACAGGGAACAAACGGCTTATTCAAACAAAAATTTGTCTTTTATTATAAAGGTTAACCAAAGCAGATTTCAAGTTATACGGAATTTTATTTCCACCTAAAGCGCTTTTAGAAGGGCTGAAAAGGCTCTTTGGATCGGCACGGACGGTGTTGTTAAAGAAAAATATACTTACAGTACTTTGACTGTTTACAAGTTTATTTTTATTAAACCTGACTTCGAACGGGGTATTTACCGGTAAGTCATTCAACTAGCGACGTTTGAGAAACAATTGACGTAAAGTGGTATCCTAAATGTATATTACAATTTTATAATCTAGCAGTTATTTAAATAAAGAACTTAAACAATTAGATGGTAACTCAACTCGAAACTTATATCATTAAAATAGTATTTTTAACAAGTCTGCTCCATGTGCTTAGCTTTTTCCTGTGTTTTGCCAACTTTCGGTAAATATTTATCAGAACTTTTTGAGCTTCTACATTTTCTAAGAAATTTACCTATGAGGCGCATTTATTTCAAGTAGTCTTAAAACTTTGTCTATGCCGCTGAATCAAAAAATGACCCTATTTCTAAATGCTGCGTCGCTATCCTGATGCTTGAAAGGTAGTCTTACTTCTGTACTATTAGACTTCTGTAGTAAGTATCAAAATGGTCCAGAAACAATTTGCATAGCCTTGTATAATTTTACATATTCGTATTATTTTCATGCTGTTACAGAAATTTCAGTTGTATTCTATAGTTACAGAGTTGTGTTTGTACATACATTTTTGATCAAGTTACGAGCATATGAAAGTTATACAAAACGCGGAGCTTGGAGTTGACGTGTGAAGAAATGTGAGAAACGTGGCACGAAGAAATATTATTATGTCTCGTTCTTTGAAGTACACAGGAAGTGAGACAAGTGATGAAAAAGAAGAGATTGAATTATAAGACAGCTTGAGGTTTTGTTTCCATTCCTCGGTTTGACGTTCGTAGCAAGGCTGCATTGCGCTAAATAATATTCATTCAAAAATTATTTTTGGTAAATTTCTCCACTACTTATTTTTGTGTTTTGTTTGTGCAAATCCAGGGGCATTACGTGCATGACGACCGGTTTGGCTCAGTGGGAGTAACGTTGCCTGCGAATTCGAGGTCCTGGGTTCAAATCCCGGTAAGGGCAAATATTTGTGTGATGAGCATAAATATTTGTTCCTGAGTCTTGGATGTTTTCTATGTATATAAGTAATATATGTATTAAATACAACGTCGTCTAGTACCCATAACACAAGCCTTATTGAGCTTACCATGGGACTAGAACGATTTGTGTAAAAAATTGTCCCGTAATATTTATTTATTTATTTACATTTATTATGTGCGTGTTGCCTACCCTTTAAGAACCTATTTACTCCCCTTTTGAAGAAGTATGGGGATACTTCCAGGGAAAACCGTGACAGAGAGGTCATTCCACATTCGGAGTGTCCATTTAATATGACTAATACGAGTATGTAATATTACACTATACTATCCTACAAATAAATACCTATTACTAAGATCCATTAAAACAAGGGGAGTTTTATTCTCCATACCTATTTTGCATCATGCCCCGACTATGTTTTCACGCTTCCTGACATTTTTCTAACTTAAACGGCAGCATGTTTGCTATAACCGTCGTGTCGGTGAGCTAGGCAGCAGGATACCACCATGCGTATAGGATCCTACGATATGGCACCTAGCGTGTGGGATATGGCACCTATCGTGTAGAATATGGCACCTAGAGCATGGGATATGGCACCTAGAGCATGGGATATGGCATCTAGCATGTGGGATATGGCACCTAGCGTGTGGGTTATGACACCTAGCGTGTGGCATATGGCACCTAGCGTGTGGGATATGGCACCTAGTGTGTGGTATATGGCACCTAGCGTGTGGGAAATGATACCTAGCGCGAGGGAATGGCATCTAGACAACGCTTGTAAAGTTAAATAATTCTTAACCATAGATGGCGTTGTAAATATCGGGAACGGCTTTTTGTATGGCAATTGACAGTCCTCTTATTTTAATGGTTCTTGATATTACTATGACATTACTCTATACATAAAAAATTTATAACATACACACATATGTATTACGTATTATGTATTACGTACGTATAAAGACTGCTAAAATCATAACCTTTCATTATGTGCTTACCGTACTTGGGATTTAACAAGGAAGGTATTAACTGTAATATTACATATTTTTACTGAATGAACCCTTATTACGCATTCCGATTCAAAGCTGTTCCAAGTTTTACGTGTTTACGTTAACATTTGTATTTCCTAATGGAAAATAAAGACAAGCTCTGAGAAACAGCTTACCTAAGTTTTCACAGAAATTATTTACATTTAAAAATAACAAAGTAGAGAGCAGTGTCAACTAGAAAAAGCTTCTTAAAGCGCAAATATATACCTATATCAATATTGATATAGTTAAATTCGTTTTTGATTTATATAATACCTGTAATGAGTCTGTGTCATCATTTTCTTTAGGGTATTATATCTGATCAATTTTAATTAAATATTCGTATAGTATGGATCCGGGTTGAAAACAGTAATAGTCATCATCATTACTGGACTGGAAAGGCCTTCCCCAAGGACCTCCACAACTAGCCGTCGTACGTTGCCCTTATGCAAGGCCCAAGTAGCACACACGCTGTATTGTTTGTACAATTATATCACACTGAAAAGGATGTATAATGATTTTATAATCCGTATATGCAAAGATGTATGTCTTTGATTGCAATGAAAAGGGTTATACTCGGAGTAAAAGTCTTGAAAATAACTAAAGAAAGTGATCGACGGGCCATGTAACCCGAAAAACGGCGGACCGTTCGGGCAGTAAAGTCCTAGAGTGGCGACCACGCATAGGAAAGCGCAGCATAGGTCGGCCCCCGACTAGGTCACCGGATGACCTCGTAAGAACCGCGGGGAGTCTGTGTATGCGGTCTGCGCAGGATCGTACCCTGTGGCGAGCTATAGGAGAGGCCTATATTCAGCAGTGGACATCCGTGGCTGATAGATATACATAGATAAATGTCTTTGATTGGTTTCGTATGTGCCATGGGCCGCCTGATTAGAAAAAAAATCACCATCTTATGTGCCCATAACTAGATTCAGGATTTAGGCCTAGGTCTAGGCTAGGCTAGGCCTGGAGTATTCCATATTCCTCTTGTTAAGAAAACGAATCGACTAAAATATGTTTATAGGTATACAATACGTTGTTCCTTTTTAAATCAGGGGGCATATATGAAGCTCCTTAAATGCTTGTGAGCTACCTGGGAGTAGACCTATGATCTGGTCAAGATGGCTGGGATCCGTTAGATGTTTGTTTATCATTCTAATTTAACAGCCAGTCTGAATGGGTATGTTTGATTTCGTCGTTATATTATAACTTTTTCCTTCTTTACGTACTAAATAGCGGGCGCCTTCCAGTAGTAAATTTATAAATATGAATAGCTTACCTACACAAGCTGTACGTCTTAACCCGGCTCTCTTATTTTAGTCATAACATCTGAAATCCTTATTTCACCTGCCATAAAGTTTTTGATCATAATTATCTTTTGTCCCAACGATCATTTAACATAACATTCCTTGACATATTACTGCTTGTCAGAATTTCGTAAATAATAATGATTAATAATAATAATATCTGTAGTAATATTTTCTTCTGTTTCCGCGATTATTACTCATTGAAATAAAACAATTTAACGGATTATGTCGCGTATATTATCTGATTTTAATTCCCGACGTTTCGGAAGCTTTTCAGCTTTCCATGGCCCACCCGTGATATAATCCGTAAAATTGTTTTATTTCAATAATATCTGTAGTCTTAATTTTTTATAATCCTAATGTATCACCCGTCATAATTCATTTTAGTCATAATGGTTCTAGTCATAACATTCAGTAACAATCTCATTTCTTTGTCATGATATCGATTGTCCTAAAGCCATTTACCATAACACTTTTGCCATAATGGTCTTAAGTCATAATGTTAAATACCCATATTTTTTCCTAATCCTTATTTATCACACGCCATAATTTATGTAAGTCATAATGATTCTGGTCATAATATTTACTGCGAATTTTCTTTCTTTCTCGTATTATCGATCGTCCTAAAGTCATTTACCATAACACTTTTGACTAAACACTACTTTTCCGAAGTTTCAAGCATTTTTAACCAAAATTGACTCCGCCTTAGCTCTAGCGCTGCGGAGAGAGCAACCCTTCCGCCCTTGCGTGACAAAGCACGGACGCCCGTACACCGCTCCGCAGCTGCTCTCCCTCCGCGCCTTCGACTCTGCAAAAACACTCTAGGGTGCTCTGTGTCGGCACGCGTCCTAAGTTAGGACTCCTAACCAGCGAGAGCGCTAGATTCGGACTTTCGCCATAACCATCAATATTTCATAAATGACTGGCCTTTGAACCTTTACCTTACCTTTGAACCTTTACCTTTGAACCTTTTTGAAACTTTATCTCGGCCATCTTTGATTTTAGAGAAATGTTTATGTGACATTCTGTGCTTATTTTTGTATGTTCTATATCATAAATTAACAAAAATTATATGTTATATTGACACCAATTTCACGTTACCAAATTTTTGAAGTCCTAGACCCGACCAGTCCGAAACCTAGTCAAATAATAAATGAGGCCATATCTACGACTTCTTCATCAGTTTTACCACACCTGCCCTCGACCTCGATGGCGAATATGAAACAAATGATTTACCGAAGAAAAAAAAACTGCCTTTAAAATAACCGAACCTAATCTAACCTACTTTTCTGGTAGCAGTTCCATTTATGTAAAATATGTGCATAGTGTGGGTGTGAAAATAACTAATATTTTATGAACATTATAATGTCATTTGTTAATCGATTTTAGTAAAAAGTTACTATCTGGGTGTTTGTTTTTACAAAATGGGCGGCTCGCTCGTTAGGATCGCAGTTCAACCTAACACTCCTCCTCGCTTCGCTCGTCGTCGTACCTAACCTAAACCAAGTCGGACCTGCCTTGGAACTAGGTTAATAGGTTATAGGGTTTTTAATCGTGACGGTAAAATGATATTACGGAAAATGAGATTTCGATTTTACGTAGCATCGGAATTATGAAAAGGTGGTCAACAAAGCAGTTGTCAAATAATAAAATTGGCAATCGCATGGCGAGTTTCGGGAAAACGTTAATGTGGGAAAACTATCTGGCGACATTTCAAATGTATGGTAAACAAAGTATATGGATTATAAGAATTTGGTTAACTGTTTTCGGACAAGTGTGTGTCGGAACTTCGATAGGTTACCGATATTATGACATAGAAATGAACCCCGTGTAATTAATTAGGACCCATGCAGTTATGATTAATTTAGGACAATAAGTATTATCAAAATATTTAAAGTGTTGTTTCAGATAATAGGATTTAAACGTTATTATAAGCACAAAAAGGACATTTTACAATTAGGACAAATACACTTATGACTCAAAACATTTAGGCAAAAGTGTTATAGTGTAAAGACTTTTGGATAAATGATATTATGACAAAGAAATTAATACCCACATTATTAATTAAGGCAAAATCAATTATGACTAAGTATATTGATTTAGGACAATTGACATTATAACAAAATAGTGTTATGTTTACAGATATTAGGATAAAAACGTTTATTACAAGCCAAATTAGGATAATTTGCGATAAGAACAAATACAATTATGACTACAATAGTTTAGGGTAATCGATACAGTATGTGAAAGATAAAATATGGGTATTTAACATTATGACTCAAAGCCATTATCGCAAAAGTGTTATGGGTAAAGACTTTAGGACAAATGATGTTATGACAAAGAAATGAACCCCGTCCTAACCCTTATGTCAAACAGAAAGGCCGCTCCCAGAGATAAATATTTTCAATCCAAATGTTCCTTTCCGCACACGAAATTGGCATAAAAAAGCGTGCGTTTTTTCCTATTCAAAATTCCACTTTTACAGTCCGCCAAGTTGTTATTTCGCGAATTTATTGCTTACATTTTACGCGCGAAAACATTTGTAATTCTACTAGCGAAATGAGTTTTATTTACGAATAACTTGGCATTCGGTAGATGGCCTCGTAATCGTAAAATGTAAAGGATTAGAATGGCGACGAATGACGAGAGCCTTTATGTAACATTTTTATCCAATATGTCGGGATATTATTATTTTAAAAGCTGTTTTTTAGCGGTAGCGACGCTGCTTGCGAAGCTGACGGTCTTGGGTTCAAATCTCGGTAAGGGCAAATATTTTTCTAATCAGCATAAATATTGGTTCATGAGTCTTGGTCTCGCGACTCGGCAAACGTAGTGTAGGACGCGCTCCGGCCAGGTGGGATGACGATTTGCAAAAGACTGCGGGCAGATAGATGCTGGATGCGTCAAGCTCAAGACAAAGCGCTATGGCGCTCATTAGCCAAGAGGTAGAACGGGACCCTGTTACTATGACTTCGCCGCCGTCTGTCTGTCCGTCTGTCACCAGGCAATATCTCATGAACCGTGATAGCTAGAAAGTTGAAATTTTCATAAATGATGCATTTATGTTGCCGCTATAACCTCAAAGACTAAAAACAGTATAATATTATGTCTGTCTGAACGTAAACGAAAATTATTTTCTAAAGCTTATTATAGCACACAAGACTACATGAATGATGAAGCCGCGTGGGATTAATGTAGATTATAGCGTCATGTAGGTATATGAATAATTATTTTAACGAATACCTAAGGTATTATTATTATTTTAATCTTAATTGTTTTATATACTCTGACATTTAGAATTTTATTCTACACACATTCTAGATTATTTATTGACAATCCTTTTGGGATTTATCTTATTGATTATTTTAATTTTAAAAATGATGATTTTATCAATAATATTACACTTAAGTTAAATGATCTGATTAGGTTTTTCTGGGTTTCCCTAATCCTTGCAGCAAATGTTGGATCATATTGTATTTCTCCCAGCAAACATTCACTCTCATGTAACTGACATTTCGAAAGTGCTTGTAACTAGGCCTACTTGACTAAAGAATATTTTGATTTGATTTGATTTGATTTGATTTGTCTATGACAGTAACCAATATAAAATTACCGAACACCGCGTACATTTTCCTTAGGAATAGGGCTCTGCTAACACTAGATTTTCATAGATACTGCCGTTTGTAGCGTATATTTTGTATGGAACCCTCGGTGCGCGAGTCCGACACGCACTTGGCCGGTTTATACGTCAAAGATAAGGCCAGAAGCTACAAGTTAAACCGGATATAAGGTGGAAGGTAAACGAGATTATATTCAGATAAAAGTGAAACAGCAAAATATTATATCAATGTACCGTCCGGTTAAAACGAAACCCTAAAAAGACTGTCGCTTTTACAGACTTGCATGCTCCTCCAAATAATTAAATAACTCCGAGGGATTGAAGCCTCAACAAAAGCTAAATGTAAATTGAAATCTTCAACAATGTTACCGCCCTGGTCCCTCGTACCCGGGTTGAGAGGACAGTCCATTCAAACTTTCATTTGGTTAATTAATTATAAATGACTGGTTTTATGTTCGTCGCTTGTTTTTTTAATATCTTAGCTTTAAATACCTATTTCGTTACATTTTACCGGAGAACATTTTGTTAACGTGTGTTATGGGTAAAGTGAGTTTTGTTTTTTTTTTTAAACGAATTGAATTTATTCCATATTTGTTGATCACATTGTTTCAATGTCATTCTGCCACAGACCTCGGCCAAGGCCAGCGCAGCGGCGAAGATGGCCCAAACGCGTAAATAATTAGATAACCAGGGTCTCGGCGTTACCATTTTATGCCATTAGGCGTCGAGTTCCTGGACTCGTGGGTCCATGCCCCTGGCTCCTTGTTAAAGAGCTATTAAAACGGCTCGTTGACACCTCAGGCGAGTAAAGGGCTGGCAGCTTCCTTGCTCAGCATATCTGAATCGTATCGCCATACAGCGAGGAAACGCTGCCAGCATCTTTGGTACCATGCCACGGAGGCTCTTTAATAGAATAATTTAAAATTGGATCTTTAGTATCAGATTTAATTTTATTAAAATTAAACTGTTATTATTATAAACAAAGATCAGAAACAAATGAAAAAAATTTTCGACGATACTGGACTTGAACCAGTGCCTTGAGCCAGACCGGGGCAGCACGCTCTACCATCTGAGCTAATCGTCCACACCAGTAGTCGACGAATTTTGTCATCTGTTCTTGCTTATGGATCTCTGTATGGTGCATCCGACTCTTTAGCCGTTAGCGCCGCCTAGTGCAGAACTATGAAGTTACTGTCACCCCAAGCAGATACCTTTACAGGTACCATTGCTCGGCGAGAGGTGGCGCTATTATCAAGACTGTACTTTTTGTTTTACAAATATCATGATAATAATATTTTTTCATTTGTTTCTGATCTTTGTTTATAATAATAACGCTAGTGGAGTGATCCACTAATAAATTGCAAAAATTGTGATTATTATCATGATATTTGTAAAACAAAAAGTTAAACTGTTATGTTTTAAATAAAGCGATAATACAATTTTTTCTTCCTCAGAAAGCATAATTATTTCAGATTGAATTATGTTAAAAACCAGATTCCAATTAAATATTTTGATAGGATATACATATGAATAACCTAACATACTTGATAATATTTTTACTTCAAAAATTTGAGACAGTAATGAGAAGCATTTGGAAAATGTTGCAATATCAATTTGTAGGAGCATTTTTAGCGCTCACACGGCAATGTAATCTACGAAATCTATTTTACGAAAATAAGCTCTAATCGTAATAAATTGCTATCAATAGAATATTTATGGAACTTCACAGGTCTGTCTGTTTTGTATAGGTACATTTATTTTCTCCAACTTGCTCGGAAATGTTCCCATTAATGTAGAAAAAACACACCGCGAAGTCCACCATTATACTCGTATGCGTTGATGCGATAATAAATTTTAAAAAAGTGAACGAACATGCCCGGGAAGTGTACATTATTGTGCAGATTTTTACTTTTTTATGTCATCCAAGATTTTGAAAATTCACCATACGGCTGTATGGTCACGTACAAAAACCGAGATAAATAAAACTTTCATTGTTTTGCTGCGTTTAGTTAATGCCAATAATAATAGAAAAAAAAACAATAATGATTGTGTGCAAATCATTATACAGTTTTTTAGACTTAATGATCTTCTCGGACTGATAAATAAATTGTAGCAAAGGTATGTTTTTTTTAATGTTGTGCGTTTAGGAATTGCCGACTTACCTAAATGTAGTAATGCATTTATTTATATTTACTTTTCCTATAGGTTTCCTTTTTATTTATTTTCATTACTATATTTTATGTGGAACCAAATATACAATTCAGACCCAAAACTTTGAACTTTAATATCCTTAAAAAGAATTAAAGCGGGAACATGCATTTCATTTGTCAGAGATTGTCTGCCGTGTTATTTTTACGAAAATAAGTTATATTTAAACATGTCTCAAATTTCCTCGCATATTTGGAGAAAAGCAGTATACATGCCTCGGGAGGAATGTCATTTCGTGGATTCGTATCTACTCATTCACGAAAAATTTTTTCCCGAACTCTGCAATAATATACTATTAATCCTTGTACAAAATTGAAATTAATTGATCATCATTATCAGTAAAAAGACGTCCACTGTTGGACATAGTCTTCGCCCGAAGTACTGCTGGACATAGGCCTTTCTCTAAAAACTCCACATCACCGGTCTAGCAGTCTAGCGCCGCTTGCATGTAGCGGTCTCCAGCGACCTACACCAGATCATCAGTCTACCTTGTGGAGGCCTTTCCCCACGCCGCGTGTTGCGGTTAGGAATAAGGGTGATCCGTAGAACAACCAGAGTAACAGTCATAGCTTAAATAATTTGTTAAACTTAAGTGGCAGGACACATTGTTCGTAGAACCGACGGTCACTGGAGCCGGTAATTTCTACGCCCCTGAAAGTTGATTAAAAACCTGTCATTTATACAAGAGACCAAGAACATCTGCTAAGGCTTATTGAGTTGAAAGACTTAGGTCGTAGTGGTGCTTAGAAATGGAAATTCCTCGTAGAACCAATAGCCGTTAGGGCAGAAAATTTCTTGAATGACGAAGGCGTACAGTTAACTCGTTGTGTTCTGAGAATTTATTGAATATAAGCTGCTCATATATTTCCGTCAAACTGGGTGTTCAGATGTTATTGGTCACATCTAGTGCTAGGAATTTATTGAAATTTAAGACTGCTCAGAAATATTTGAGTACCTCACCCGCTACGATATATCTGAACGCGACTTTAACGCAGCTTGGCGGCCTCCAACAAGGTGGACGAACAATTTGGTAAAGATCGAGGGAAACTGTTGGACAAGAACAGCGCACGACCCACTTTGTTCAGCAATTGACGTCTTTCGGCTGATATTGATGACGCTGATGAAGATCTTATACAAAAATATCACTGGTGACCTAAAACAAACGACATCGACATTTTGGGTGAGGATCGCGGAACTTTGAGGGTATCGGAGAATATCGTTGAGTCAAACCTACGCGACCTTCAAACTGGCAACTGGAGAGAAACGATGCAAGACCGGGACACATGTGGCGCAAACTCGTGTCGGAGGCCAAGACTATATTTGGGTCGCTGAGCCGTTGATTATTAGCCAAGTAGAGAGTTAGCATAATTTTATTTACACATTTGAATAAGTCGTCTTGAAAGAGATAAGGTTCTTATCTCTGGGTTCAGCTCGTACTTAATTTACTTGGTTCCTCCGGAAACGATAAAAAAGCTGATAATAATTGGATGTTTTTGTCTCGCATAATGAAACGCTAATAAATTACTTTTTATGATATGCTAAACTTTATGTTCAGTTCATAAAATCATGTTAATGACTACTTCCTTCTATTTAATTTGCTGTATTTTAATCACTGCAAAAAAGTCGAATATCCTACCGCGATTATTTGTATCCCAAAAAACACACTACAATTATAAGCTTAGGACCAAAAGTAAGAATTTGGAAACATTTTTACGGATATAGATTCTCGTATATTCTTGAAGATATGGAAGAAAGCAATTTTCTTAAGTTAATTTACTTAATTAATTTGGGTTGAAATAAAATACAAAATATTGTTAAAAAGGATCTCCTTTCCTAAAGAAAAGTACCTATTAAGTTTTTTAAAGACCACTTCTTTTGACACTATCTGGTGGTTGTCGGAGGTCAGTGCAAAAGGGGTTTGACGGTTCGTTGAGGAGATCTTTGGATAAGGCATACTTACCACTTGTGAATAAAACCTTTAAAGGTAGGCATTTTGTACGAGGTTTTGCGTCGTTATTACGTAACTCGCACCAAAAGTTCGCTCCCTGTTCATTCACAAAACCAAATGTAATTCGAAAGGCGCGTAGGTGTTTGAAATGCTATTCCAATGGCAACAAACATTCTCGAGCAACTAACGAACTTCAATTTTTGATTTTCGGACTAACCCCTCGGTTTCCGCGTACATTCGTACAAGTGCTACGTAAGCTTTGATAGCCAGCTTAAGGTAAACTCGACACTAAATACTGCAAACTTATTGTTATTTCTGTGAACAGTTTTCGACCATTGAACCGATAAAGTTTGTTTAGAAAATGAAGCTTTAAACTATTTATTAAACCTTTTTCAAGACGCGATAAGTACTTATATTACACAAAGTCCTAGTTAATGTAACCGCCACCCCCCATATGAGCCTCCAGAACTCTCCAGAGGGTTCCAATTCGCAAGTTGTAATTCGCACATCTGATACGAGTACCTATTATTGACCTTTCAGTTTAAAAGAAGGATGCTGATTTGTAAATATTACGTAAATCTTGTTATATATCTCTATAATCTTATTAAATCTCAGAGGTCCGGTACTGGTTAACGTTTGCCATTTTCAAGAGAAAGAGAGAAGGCGTAAGGTGCGACAGAGGCGGGTTTAGTGGAAGTCAAACAAAAACGCGTTCTCTGAGTTTACGGTTTCCGTTTCCGCGTACAAGTGGACAATGTGCTACGTAAACTCTGTTAGCCGGCATAAGGTTCTGCGCCCATTACACGGGCCGCGAACTGCGTGATCCGGTAGCCAGCGATGTAATTACTCACGTCATAAGACACTAAAAATAGTAAACTTATTTTTGTGAAAGATTCTTTCGCCCGTTCTCTCGACCGTTCTACTCAGAGACTCAAACGAAGTAAAATGTTTAAGATACAGATGTCTTTACGTACGTAAACATTGAAATTATAAGATTAATTTATCGGTCTCAACGTTAGGCACTAAACTTTTTCCAATAGTAGCGAGAGAGAGGGAGAAAGAGAGAAAACACATACTAAGTGATCCTGATGGTGGAATTCAAACAAAAACAATCTTAGACTTTACAGTTTCCGCGTACAAGTAGATAATGTGTTTTACACAAACTTTGTTAGCCAGCAAATGTTCTAAGCTGCGCTCATTACGTACACTGATTGCGAAATGCATAGTCCAGTGGGTGGCGGCATTCTTCTTTTTTTTCTAAATATCATAGCTGAGGGTTGCGATCACTTGGGGCCGCGATTTTCCAGACCAAGGCCTTCCTTAATTGGAATAAACGCCTGTTCGTTTAACTCGCACGCTTCCTGTATTTGTCTATCGGGTTGGCAAGAATGCACGCTCTTTTTTGCTTTCAGCTTGACCAACCACACTGAGCTTCTCGGTATTAAATGTAAAATTAAACAAATAAGTCAAAAATTTTTTTTTACACACACAAAAAAATAGGAAATATCAGAGACCGTTTCCTTTTCAAGCGTGAACGTAATTTTTAAACAAGATTAGAAAATTTCACTCCCGATAAATCACTTTGCATAATTAAAACGATAAGTACCTAATGTTACTTGAGATAATAAGAAGATATCTCTAGAATTGGTAAGACAAATGTTTAAATTTCAAACGACATAACTAAGTGTTCGTTTGGTCCCTGGACTAAAAGGCACCGGGGAAAAAATACCTAGGAAAAGTACAATTTGAAAAGTGGAAAAATTTAAATGAGGTAATTACGTGAGATGTTGAGCTCTTTTTAAAACGGGGAGGAGTTTAACTAACTCCATTTCCACGGCTATTCATTTAATTATAAGCAATAATTATTATTCATGCTAAGGTTTAAAAACTTAAATTATTCTTTTTAGGTAAAGGTCTAAGGATCTATATCGAAATCCCTAACGTCATTTGTCGTAATATATCGTTTGTCATAACGCATTTTTTAAGAAACTGTAAACATTTCAGGATTGTTACAAAAGCAACCCGATGATCTATTAAAAAATCCTGAAAAATGTACTGTATCTGAAAAAAATGCGTTATGACAAACGATAAATAAGAACAAACGATACATTAAGAAAAACGACATGAGGGATTCCAAAGGAGACCCTTAATGCTAATCCTTGTTACGGGAAATCCACGATCTGATTTATGGGTGATTTGCAGAAACAAAAATCCCCAAAATTTTGTAGGGAAGAATATTTCTCAAGTGAAAAAAAAGGTACCATGACTACAATAGAAAATGTGTAACATAAAACTGTCCCATAATTTTACATACTTAGAAAAATATTTCTCAGGTGCGTTACGTTCATAGACATTAAAAAAAAAAAACACTTTAACGGTCAAAATGATAAAATGCCCGTCCACTTCTCACTCCTCTATATACTAGTTGACAGAGTAACGTCACACGTGTAGCGCGATTTGTATGGGGCGTTTTAACGCCCAACCGTTATGCCTGACTTTGAGTCTCGATTTTAACGTTTCTAGTGTATCATATGTTAATGAGCGCTTTATCCGTCACGAAACTGTCCTCAATAGGGAGTGGAATATGAAATTGTACATACTACCTAAGATTAAAAATTAATAAAATATATATAGGTTAATCAATTTCTTGGTAATAAGAAACCAGATCGATTCATCTACCTGCCCTTATCCCACTTATGAAGGGTTGGCACAACATGTTTCCTTCTTCCATTCATCTCTTTTATTTTTCATTTCAGCGCTTACTCCTCTCTTTTTCATGTCCTCTCTCACGCAATCCATCCATCGCTTTTTTGGCCTACCAATCGCTCTTCGTCCTTCGACATTCATCCCTAACATTATTTTACCAATATGACGCTTATCCCTCCTCATTGCATGCACATACCATGCTAACCTACTGCTCCTCATTTTGTCCGTCATGGGTGTTACTTTCAAACTTCTTCTTATATACTCATTTTTAATCCGATCTTTCCTCGTCACTCCACGCATCCAAACATTCTCATCTCGGCTGCGTGCACTCTTCTTTCGTCCGTCACTTTCGTTGCCCAACATTCTGATGTATACATAACGACATATGCATCTTCCTTTTTATCACATCTGTTTAACCCCCGACGAAAAGAGTGGGGTGTTATAAGTTTGTCATGTGTATTTGTATTCATGTATCTATTGTGCCGTCTTAAGCATTTTTTTAAAGCTGACTTGATCGAGATTACAGTTATGATTTTAAAAAATCTACGTCTGTTACAAACAGCGCCATCTACCCGACCTTTGTATTACTCGGTACCTTCATGGCTTGATTAGCATAGTAAATCAAATCCATCGATCGTTAGGTTAGTAGTTCACAGCGTAACTAATAGGGGGCGCTGTAATAAAGACCCGTACCGTACTATAGAATTTAAGTATTTGTATCGATTTCTGAATAAACGATATCATAGCTAGCACACGGTGTCTCTTCATTGCCCCCAAAAACAACCCCTTGTCAAGAAGACACTGTCGTTTGAAGATCGTTAGCTTTTTTGTAGTGTCAAAGATAACTTATTCAAAGTAATGATAAATAATAATGTACAAAAAAACTTGTGTACAACTGATGGCTTTACAAATTGATTCAGCCTCTTAGAACTTCACAAGACATCACGATCACTCTTGAAATTTATATTCGACTCTTTAATTTTGATAAAAAGCGATTCAAGTCGCCATTTAATTAAAACGGGAAATTTCTTCTCTGAGATCTTGTGAAGTTGAGAAGTTTCGCAAAACTTGAATCATTGTCGTTAATTAGGCTACTCGAACTTAGGATAAGTTATTTTCTTTGCCCTCATTTAAGTTGTTCAGGTGCTCTTATAAATTATATTGAAAATAGTGTCGAAGCCGCTCTATGTAACGTATTGCGACTTTCCTAAAATTCTCTTATTGCGTTAAGAATCAACCGTACCATCCATTTAGTTCCAAATTGTAACGTTCAGTTATAATAACTAGGGTTTTTTCGATTTTTTTTTGCATAGCATCGGCACTACATATCTATGTCATAAGTAACAGGTTTTCAGTGCTTACAGCCTTCAACCAGTGTCTTAAATTTTTCGTACAGAAAAGTTTTACCGCGATTTTATTTCCTATTCTTTTACTTCAATAATTATTTTGTTTATGTTTTTTGCTTCTATATGAGGACGACCTATATTTTTGAATTTAAAGTAAACATCGCAAGTAGGAACCTCTGTCTACGTTTAATCATATACTATTTTGATAATATTTATCTCAGACCACAAAAGATAAATTTTACTAAAAGTCAACTCGTATCTGAATGAATTAATCCGGGTCAAATCGTAAACAATTTCGCCCCTTGAATTCTTGACACAATTTGCCATTCTCCGCCGAAATAAACCACACGTTTTAGTCCATCATTGTTGCGATCCTTACAGTAACAAAACTGCGTTCTAACTAAAATAAATGAACATGTCTTTCTCTCATATCTGACTGTATTTTTCGTCAAATTATTTATAATATAAATTACCTGTATGATATGTGGGAATGTTGGAACAAAACTATGGTGTAGTTTTATTCCAAGTGTTACTACACCCTACCAGGGTCCATGTTTGTGCTTAAATTATGTAATTAGTCATAAACATTTATGCAATGAATGAATAAATCAATAAAACCAAGGTCGAGGACACAACTTAAAGTGTTGCTACAGTTACGTGGCAGTGGGCGCCATATTGCTCGTAGAACCGATGGCGATGGCCACTGGGGCAAAATGTTCTCAAGTGCCAACCGCGTACAGCACGACCCACAGGAGAACAGAATGCCTCCAACAAGGTGGACCGATGATTTGGAGAAGATCGTGGAAAACCGTTGGATGAGGGCGGCGCAAGATCGATCATTGTGAAAATCCTTGGGCGGAGCATCTGTCCAGGAGTGGACATCTTTGGGCTGATATGATGATGACTTGAGAAGCAGTGTCTGGACAGTAGTCTGTATAAGTACTTCGCCAAGACTTGGGCAAGGTTTTGATACAATACATCGTCCTGCGACCGTCCGTCCCACAAATCTAACTGGAGTCCGTAATAGTCAGAGGTCAGAATAGGCCTTTTTACCTAAACTTCACGGGAGGATTTAATTAAGAGCGGTTACAACCAAACCAAAAAATAATGCTTGATTTTAATTAAATGAGGGATTTCCCGAATTATGTATTTATTACTAAGACATCACTCTCAGGGACAGAATTTTCATGAATAGAAATTTTCTGATGCAGAAAATTGAAAAACTTTGACAAACCAAAAGTGATACTAAGACATAGTGATAGGACTGACCCCGAGAGTGTATTTGTGTGTAATATTAAGTTGAATCTAGCATTAAATAAAAATTATTTATTAAGACCTTTATACATATTTTTGAAAGTATGTAGTGTTTTAGATATTAGTTCCTTTGACTGTATCAAGGCCTGTCTTAATGAGAACTACGATATTAATATTACATAAACAGCGCACAGAGTAAGGATGATTTATTCCCTAATGAAAGTGTATAATATAAAAATAGTTAATACATTAGCGCCCCTGTGCATTTGTACGACCAGCATCGAAACTTCTGGAATTTCCGATACTGGCCATACTAACCAATTCCGAAATAGCAAGCCCTATTTAGTGTCGTAATTCCATCGAAATTTGGCAGTTGAAGTACAGACAGTAGTTTATATTTGTAGCACGTCGGCATTTGAAGCATACTGTTTTTGAAATTAAATGAAAATAATGTATTCCAGAACTGTTCCATATTTATAAAGAATAATAACGATACGAATAAACAATCTCAACATTAACACACAAAAACCACAAAAAATATAGGTATTCCGTTACCACGGATCACCCAGTCCCCGCGGTTACCGGTTTGTGGTTGCCCATCCAACGCTCGTGAAGTGGGCTGGCATCTCACTCTCTCACTGCCGTGAGCAGAGTGTGTGAGGAGCTGTAGATTGCCCTCCTGGCGTTCGCTGTCCTCGTGCACAGCAGTGCGGCTCAGCCCTGTGCGTGGCCCTAAGCGAACATGGCGCTCGCGCTGCACCAGCGCGGCAGAAGGAAAATGGCGCACCACGCGCTTTTACATTATATTGAATCTTGTAAATAAATTGGCTAAATTCAGGGCAAATTCTTAACTTGTCTCGCTGTCGTCCGACAATCTCACGTATGTCTGTCATCGGACACGATCCTTAAACCAACAAACTGCGCTCAAACAGAATAAATAAACTCATGTCGTCCCCCGTGTATATTTTTCGCCAACAGCACCCAGTTTACTCCACTTGTTTTCGCGAGTACGATGAGAATTTTTGAATTATTCAACTTAGCGAGTGTTCTGGCCGTTCTGAAGAGCGGGAATTATCACGGACAGCGCGCCATGTGAATACAGTTACGTTTTCTTTGTAGTTAGAACATGTGGAGCGGAATTTTAAAGCCAACATTTCACGCCTAGGCACAAAAGGACGAAAAATTTAACCTCCGCTATAAAGACTGAGGTTTTTACAGAGTTCTCGCAGTTTCTATTGTAGTACGTTCTGTGCTAACTTTTCCGTCGCACCCAATGATTCCTGGTTAAACGTTTCGTGAAATTGGAATAGGTAATTTGTTTTGCTGGTGAAAAGTAATATTTCAGTTTCAGAGTAATTAAAAGATATTCAGTGGCCGGCGGGCTTATAGGATGCATATTCTCTACGTAATACATAGTGACAGGGTTTTTATTGATGTTCTTTTATAAAAGACACTTCTGAAAAATCTCTCTCTTTCAATTTAATTATACTATTTTAGTATTTAATACAAATTATCTGTAATTGAGTGAGATTTTCAATAAATATAATACGTGATTAGTTCGTATTTATATGTGAGCAAAAGCTCACCATATCAAACGAGAGGTGTCCTACTTAATTTTTCATTACGATTTTTATTTAATTATTTTTTATCATAATTTCTTTGGGCCTCATATAGGGACTCGAAGTCACTCAAAGGATAAGAGGGTGGCATCCCAGAAGGTGGACCGTTGATCAAGTGAAGATTTAATACCTACTTACTACTGCTACCAAGGGTAGCATTAAAATAATGCAGATTTTCTGGTTTTCACGGCCACAGAATAGTGGAATTTCCTTTATTAATGACTGTTATCAGTATCTTACTAATAACAGTCATTAATAAAGAAAAATTCACTATTCTGCTGCACCCGGATCAGTCCGCGTTTACGATAAAGGTGTACTCGTAGTAGCGTACCTACGCGGTTTTTCTAAACGCATGGTACAAATACAGATAAATATTGTTAAAAAAGTAGTCTATATCACTTTTCAGTCTTTATTTTATCTAAAAACTGGCCAAGTGCGAGTCGGACTCGGGCACAGAGGGTTCTGTACAAAATATAAGCTACAAACGGCCGTATCCAAGAAAATCCAGTGTTAGCAGAGCTCTACTCCTGAGCAAAATGTACGCGGTGTTCGGTAATTTGATATTAGTTATTGACATAATTAGACAGACATAAAATTATTCTGTTTTTAGTATGTATTTGTTGTTATAGCGGCAATAGAAATACAAACATCTGTGAAAATTCAACTGTCTAACTATCACGGGTCATAAGATACATGGCGATAGACGGATGGACAGCGGGATCTTAGTAATGGGGTCCCGTTTTACCCTTTGGGTACGGCCCCTAAAAATAAAAAAAATCACATCAATCCGTTGCCTTGTTATCACGCAAAACTCGCAAAAGACAGACACACCACCTAATACACTAAAGCAAGAAAGGATTAAATAATATTCCAGATCTTTCGTAGTCTCATAAACAAAATAAGCTACAAGATAACCGACAACCACGTAATGGAATACACAACTTGGCATCCTCACAAAATGATACCCACAAAAAGCGTGAAGCGTTTGTTCTAAGTTTATATTTATATGTATTTATTAGAGTAGCGTTTATTATAATAGAGAAAAATCACGATATTGTAATACCACATACTTTCATTATGTAGTGCTGCGGAGCTACTCCGAAGCTCGTTATTATCTACCGCAATATTTCATCCGTTAGAGTCAAATTTTCTTCACATTTTGCAGAATACCGATGCACGATGTTTATAAGAGTTATACTTACGGTGGCCGCAATATCCCCTGCACTAGATCGCGGCAGGGAACACTCGCGATATCATAACATCACAATCATCGAGTTAAGTATCATCGAGATATGTATTATCAACAAGATTATTGATTACCGATACGGCAAATTTTCTTCATATTTTGCAGGGTACCGATGTTTATAAGGGTAACATAACATAAGGTTGCCGGAACCTCCTCTGCAATAAATCGCGGCCGGAAACGCTCGCGATAGCATAACACCACAATAGGCTCCTGAAAAAATATAATTAGTCAGGCAATTAGATTATTAGAAAATATTGGGTACGTATTTTTTCTATTGTCAGTTAAACAAAAAATTATGAAGATACAGCTCGTTAAAGATCCCCATGACGTTACGCCGTGCGACCATTTTTTGCACGGCATGGCGTGACGTCATGCCCCCCACTCCCAAACTTTGATGCGCTTTATCTTTGTCTGTTTTTATTTGACAAAACAAAATTATAGGTGTCCAATATTTTTTGTTAATCTAACTAAAAAATAATATTAGTGTTACCCAGAAACAACCCTATTATACATTTAATTATTATCGGGAAACGTATTATCTACCACATATTACTTACCGTTACCGTAAAAGTTCCTTTACATTTTGCAGGATACCGATGTTTATAAGAGTAACACTTATGGTCGCCGCAACCACCTCTGCACTAGATCGCGTCCGGGAACGCTCGCGATATCATAACACCACAATTATCGCGCTGTCACAGAGCTCAGACCCTCGTCACACGCAACTGCGGCCGGATTAATCACGGATTAACTTAATCTCAACCAAATAAATCTGCTTTTGTTGTACGAAATCACTCGTGACACTTTTTACATTCGGCTGGCATGTTCATGTCAATTCAATTGACGGATGGTAAATTGAGTGTAATTTCGAACGATGTGGGATTTCTGTTCGGGAATTACGCTGGCAGTTTTTTATCGATGACTATCCTCTCCTGTTTCCGCGATTGTTACTCTTTAGTAAGCCTCTTTTTGTGAAACGCTGGTAGTTTAAAAAAATTAAGCCCTACTAGCACATGCGTCTGTCCTTACACACTAGACCCATGGTCCCTATTTTACAATCGTGACAATTGTCAGGTGACAACGACAATTTTATGTTCACGGCATCCCCGCAAGCTCGATACATCTCCTTTCTTTATACTGGGTACGCAATGTACGTGAAATTGTCGTTATCACCCAACATTTGTCACGATTGTGAAATAGGGGCCTGGCATGTATGTAACTACACCTTTTTTTGTTGTCTTGAAGTGGGAAGTTTGCACAAAATTGTAACTTAAAATATATCTTTTCTCAGTCAACCCGTGAACGCAAAAGCTGAAAAGCTTTCGAAACGCCGGGAACTAAAATGAGATAATATACGCGATATAATCCCTTTAAATTGTTTTATTTAAATAATGTAAGGTATCGCTAATATGTCAAGTGTGGTTATATAAGTGCTACACTTTAAAACTACCCGTGGACTTTTTTTTACATAGTTCCAAACTTTTTGCACGTTGAGTAGGATTTGATTAAATCTTTAAAAAACACAGTCCGAAACTAATTGAGTCTATGGGGTACCAAAACGATTATGGCACCAAAAACTATATGGCTTCTTCTGTGGAATGTTCGTGTAACGGCCTTTAAATAATTACATATTGATGTACAAACTATTTCAATATCATAAAAACTTCCCGAGATACAACAGTGTTTAAATCTCATTTTTTGACTTTCCAAAACACACTTCATACCCTACGCCTACGAACTTGTGACGTCACAAGTTCCCAATAGAATACTTAAGAACTTTGTTTTGCAGCTATGTAAAGTAAAACTTACGTTTATCGGAACGGCTTACAACGAAAGTTACCATACATTTCATAGGCTATTCAAAGGTATTATTCATTATTTATTTATTTTATTTATTTATTTATTTATTTCCACATAAAACACAGCATAACAGTTAATACCAAATCACTGTGCATTACAGATACAATTTTTAAATAAGGTAGGTACAAACTAATAGACAATACTAGACTTACTACTATCCATCGCCTCACAATACCGTAGACATTCACGACACACCGTTCGCCAATCACTTGCAAAAACATCCAAATCTGGTGCTGATGCGAGAAGCTCATTAAGCCAGTGCAAAGCTCGAACAAGAGGAGACTGCTTCCGCGAAACGGTGCGTGCTTCAGGAGCAGCAAACAATAGCCGGTTGCGCGGGCGAAGAGTGATTCTCGGCACAGACGGAACGAACAGACGCACCACTTGACCAATCAATTCTGGGCAGTCTGACTGTCCTCGCATGATCTTGCAAACGTTTTTTAGTAAGATGTTATTACGCCTAACTTCAAGCGAATTAAAACCTAATACTCCTAATAAAAATTTAGTCGGATATAAAAATGGATAATATCCAAATCTCTTCTTGTAAAGAAAACGCAAGAAGGCTTTTTGGATTTTCTCCAATAACAAAATATATGAAGCCTCATGCGGATTCCAGACAATGGAAGCTGTTTCCAGCTTGCTTCTAACTAGGGCAGTGAACACCAGTTGTATGACTGTCGGACTAAAGAAGTCACGGGTATTTCGGATCACGAACCCCAGCCTCCGGAAACAATTTTTGGCCAGGTCTTTGATATGGTCATGAAAAGAGAGGCGTGAATCAAAAGTGACTCCTAAGTCCTTGACAGTATCCGTGCGAGTCAAGGGTACTGACCCAAGTGTGTATTCAACCTGCAGGGGATTATGACTACGCCCAAAGGTCATAACTGAGCATTTTTCTATATTAAATAAAAGCTTATTGTCAGTGCTCCACCTATAAAGACGATCAATATCCTCCTGAAGTGATACGCAATCCGAAAGCTGATGCACTCCATACACCAGCTTCAAGTCATCGGCATAGAGCAGGCATCTGGCATTGTTCGGGACCAAAGCCAGGTCATTAATCATTATACCAAACAGCATTGGTCCCAGAATTGAACCCTGGCTGACTCCTGAACGGGTGTGGTAGGATTCGGAGATGAAGCATCCGTGCTGCACGTACTGCCGTCTGTCGCGTAGATAATCGCTGAAGAATTTCACTAACTTGGGAGAAAATCCTATACGAGTCAGTTTCCTCAGGAGAACGTCATTATCCACACGATCAAACGCTTTTTTAAAGTCTAAATACAACACATCAACTTGCATTCCCTCATCTAAGTGTTCAGATATCGAGTCAACCAGAGTCAGGAGATTCGTTTCGACCGACCGATTAGGCCTGAACCCATGCTGCGCGTCGGTAAGGTAGGGTTTTATTTGGGGAGATATGTGACTCATCAAGATGGACTCAAAAAGCTTCGCAATAGCTGACAAAATTGCAATTGGTCTGTAATTTTCAACCTTGCCCGTGTCTTTTGATTTGGGAATGGGGCGCACGCGAGTGATTTTCCACTGATCAGGGTAATTACCTGACTGCAAGGCCAAATTAAAAATGTGTAGCAAGGGCAATGTTAATTCGTCTTTACATCCTTTTATGAAGAAAGCTGGGACATTATCTGGACCAGGAGAGCTCTTGGGCTTCAGGTATTTAATGCCAGTTATTAAGTCTTCCGGTGAAACACTATGGAATTGAACGTAATTAGCGGTATTCGTAAAGTCTTCACTGAGAACCTCATTACAGTTTAGGCGCGGAACCGAGGGCAAAAAGACACTCGAGAAGTAGTCCGAGAAGGCTTGTGCTGCCTTTTGGCCCTCAAAAGTTGTCCCATTATACGAAACCTGCGATTCAAAACCACCCTTAGACTTCAGACTACTTATGTGCTGCCAGAATGCTCTAGGGTCGCTACTGAGTCTAGACTGAATATGGTTCACGTGGCAATTGTAGGCGCTTGATATTCGCTGCTTAATGTCGGCCCTTAGTCTAGAGAAATGAGCATACGCCTCGGTACTTCCAGAGCGCTTCCACTCACGATGAAAAAAAGCTTTGCGTTTTATATCCGCAATCAGATCAACAGTAAACCAGACAGGGTATCGTCTGGAAGGTTTTAAGGGTCGAATCTTTTTAGGTATGCACATATTGAAGATTGAGTATATCTGTCGATAAAAGAGGTCTACAGCAACGTTGACATCGCGGCAGTCAAGGACTTCCTTCCAGGACACATCAGAGATCAACTGATAAAGGAGTTCGTAATCACCCTTAGCGAAATTCCAGTCACGACTAGTGTCAATATTGCTAGGCTCAATATTCACTAGATTATCATTGACACCAGAGAAAGAAATGGAAATTTCTAATGGAGGATGATACGCGTCAGAGTGCGGTACCAGTCCATCTTCCTCGGCCACCTCAGCACAAGTTGCGCAAGTACCCTCTCGTACCAGCACCGTATCAAGTACTCCTCCGTGCATATTCACAATTTCATTCATCTCTTGCAGGTTACAAACAGTAGTGAAATAACAAAAGTAACTTAAAATACTAAGAGACGTATACTTAGGATTTAGATTTAGATCACCCACAATCACAACGCGCCCATTTAGGGAGTCGATGATAGCCTCAACACTTTGGAAAAAACACATATAAACGTCTTCTGTAGATTTTGGTGGAATATATACAGTACAGAGATGGAACGTCCCGTGTTCCGTCACTATGGTTGACCACAGGTCTTCCCCGAAGGCGGTCTCCAACTCACGCCTACGTCTTAAAGTGATACCAGGCCGTACGGCCACAAGTACGCCACCCCCCTGGCGACCGTCTTCACGATCGCGACGCAGCATACTCCAGTCCGCTTCAACAAGCTCGGCAGTTTGGACAGAATCAGACAACCATGTTTCAGTAACGGTAACAACATCACACTCAGGAGTTAATAGCCGTTGTCTAAAGTGCGCCAGCTTAGTATTCAGGCCCCTGACATTTTGGTTATTATTAATATTTTCAGACCTTAAAAATAGACTTTCCCACCCAACTTTGAAGGCGAACAAAACAAGCTACACGCAGGTATCGAGGTCAAAATCTTTCTTTATTCTGCTTTATTTATCAAGATCTTACATAATTTATGCAAATTTTGAGAGCAGGCAACAACCCTATTATCCCGGTTGATCTAAGGACGGTATACAAAAATTACTAAATACAGTACAATATAAAACCGTTATTCCTGATTCACCTTATTGTGCAAATCTGTGTCAGAACAGCGACAATCACGATTTGCCGTCGATCCCCCTGAGTCATTCAACACCCGGAATCAAATCTCGAGATCTCACTCAATTGACACGATCTCATTGTTAAAGCTGACAATTTGACAAACTACGAGTACTTCATTGACGAGGTTGCGTTAGATATTGATTCTATAACACGTAGTTACTGCAAATGTTTGGAGTTTGGAGTTTGACGGCGGTTACTACGTTGAACACTAAGTGTTCCTCTAGTTTGGTATTCCAATCTTAGTGTGCTCGTAGTGTTAGAGTTTGGATGAACCGGCATTTTGGTGTTTGTTACGGAGTCTCTAGTAAGTTGTGAGATCTAAAATTCCTCTTCAATGCATAGCCACACAGACTATAGAATATTTTAGCATTGATTTGAACTTACACGATTTCCATTCATTATTACAACACAACAAAACGAGGCTTAATCGCGTATTGATATGATTTATTTAATTACATTTTGTTGGTAATTATTTGCCGTTTCAGACGTCACCTTCCGTCCATAGTCTAAAAGGAACTTACTTCCTTCCACTTAATTCAGTTCACTTCTTTTGAGACTATGGACGTAACGCTACGTTCGAAACGTTGAAGAATTACCAATGAAAGGACATTAAATCAATCATATTTTTGGTGATAGTTTAAATGCTTTTTCTCAAACATGCAATGAAATTTCGTCATTACGCGCGTTAAAACAGGCTTCAAAGTATCCCGTTTCAGGCGGAACAGCCTGAGAGAACTGTAAAGGAATTTCATACCAAATTGAAGGCCTAGGCCGGGAAGTATTTTTTTTTTCAATTTTAATGTAAACATGGCGTCTGTGTCATGAACAGGCTAAACTACTGAATTATTATTTTTTTATTTTTTTCTAGTGGCTGAATGGTTATCGAACCAAAAATATCCGCGTGAATGCCTATTACACACAAAGTGCTATTAAGAACACAAATCTGCATGGTTCATATCGTTGATGAATAAATTTAAAATATTGTGTATACTTAAGTCACCAGAGACCATAGACAATATTTTAAATCCTCTGCATTTATTTTATTTATTATAGGAATTAAGATTCTTATTATCAGGTTGTGTATTACGGCCCTAATAGGGTCTACTCGAACACTACACACGCGAAATACGGACGACTTCCTTAAAAAAGAACATTATAGAGGGATTGGAGGGATAATTTTTAAAACTTTTGTCGTGTAGTTTTTTGAGTGGTGTATTTTTTTATTTCATAGCAAATGTTTGAGAAAAGTACTATACATGCCTCTGGCCGTGAAAAGTGCTTGCCGTTTTTGTATCACTATCCGGCCTCCCTACGCTGCCGTCCTATGACTAAAACTCATCAAAGCTGCTTTATACCAGTTTTCGATAGTTTAAATGGGCTAAAAGAGGAAGAAAAGCTCTATCGGATGGTCTTGGAATCATATTTTTACCATTTGTAGGTGCAAAGACCTACCACGCTAAGTGCATGAAATTTGCACTTTACAATACTATAAAGTCGCAAACCAACATTACTACACTATAAGCAATCTAAAAGCCCTTAGTGGTTGTTTAATTGAATAAATCACAAACACGATACACCGCTAAAAACCGTTATTTGACAAAAACTTCATAAATCGCGGTTAAAGTCCTATTACCTTTTTCTTACCTTTTTTTAAACACATACTTTTTTATCACATACTACACAAAAACAAAGTTCCTACGCTTATACACGGCTAACCGCCCTTAGCCCTGTATTGGGAAGAATTTGCTTGTGATTTCTATTGCAAATACAACACTAAAACCCAGTAACTGTGATTAAGCCATGAATACCTACATTAAAAACATCAGTATGCAACTCTTAAACCCGGTTAACCCGCAATACTACGTTAAATTAAAACTAAGTTATGCGCAAAACATTTGTCTCTCCAAGTTTTACGGCAAGCGGCCAGTTAGCTGAGCGGCGCGTGCGCGGGCGGTTGAGTGAAGTTGTTTTAGGTAAATGAAGGTTGTTTTAGTATAATTTTAGTGACTGATGGCTGCATATTTCTCGTCAAGCAATGTCCGGAAGCCGGAGATAAGTTTATAAACTTAATATAATGCGGATTTAGAAGGGCTTTTTGTACAGTACAGCTCATTTCAATTTAATTTACGTAGATATTGCGTGCGGTATTTATAGGCAATTACTTATTTTTAACGGACTTCGAAAAAAGGAGGAGGTTCTATGTTTGACTGCTTGTATTTTTTTTATAAGCTTTTATAGGGACCTCCAGCGGGCGATCGACGCCCTAGGCTGTTGGTTCAAAAGCTGGAGGATCCAGGTGAACCTGTAGAAGAGCGCAGCCGTAGTCTTCAGACAGAGCTACCACCAGATATACAACAAGATCGACCAGCTCGTATTACACGACCGACCTATAACCCTGGACTGACGAGGTGAAGGTGAAGTATCTGGGAGTGACACTTGACAGAAAACTGACTTTTAAACGACACATCCACAAGGCCAAGGAACGCGGGACCTGCATACTCAACAGACTCGGACCAATGATCGGTAGACGTAGTAAAATGCAGTTTAGAAATAAACTCGCACTTTACTACGCCTCCGTGAGGCCCATCCTGACGTATGCAAGCCCCGTGTTCGGACACGTCGGACAGAAGTCTCTGACAGAATAACTTCCTGCAACGGGAACTCGACGCCCCTCGACGAGTACAGAACATATTGACATACAAATAGCCGCTGGCATCCCGACCATACACGACCACATCCGTGACCTATCTCATGCCTACTTCGACAAAGCCGACCGCCACCCCAACAGACTTTTTACCAACGCTACCACTTACGACGTAGTGTAGACTAGGCACACTACCGCTGCCCCGTGCGCCTGCGCTAGGTGCCGAGGACGCTGCGGCACCCTACCGCCTAGCACAACGATGACGGTAAAAGCAGACATGCTCCCGTTCAAGTCATAAATTACGCTACGCTACGTGCTAAAGTCAATTGAAGTGCGTTTTTTTTTCTCAAAACCGACCTGTACGAAGACTAAAAATGAGAGTGTGATGAATTCAAAAAGTTCATTAATCATCTCAAACGTTATTTTGCGTACAATACAGTACAAATAGTAAGACTGCATTTTCCAGGAAAAAAACGAGAAAGAAAGAGGTTCACAGTCTTGGCAGATAAAAAATAACATGGTTAAAGAAAAAAAACAATGTGCCAATGACGTTTGCACGGTAATATTTTATAAGCTGCGTTTAGTTCATAATTAAACCGTGTAAAATATCAGAAACAAGTCAAAACAAAAAAATCCCAAAATAATGTCATTATTTTGGGATTTTATTTTTATTTTTTGGAAAATGTATTTGTTATTATAATATGAACATTATTTCTGAAATAAAGAAATGTTTTTTTCATTAAATACTTGACTCCTATGATAAGACCGTGAATATAACTAAACGCAAAGTCCATGTTAAAGAAATATATGTGTAGTATATTATTCTAAAACATTCTTAAATTAAATATTTTGAGAAAAAACACTATACATGCTTCGACCGTAAAAGCCATTCTGGCCTCGTATCTCATACTCGACCAGTATGGCTTATTTCCTGATCTCTGCCGTAATATACCTACTACTAATATGTTTATTTGTTCGTCATGTTATAACTATTATTGGTGCGTTCCTTAGGTTCATTGTTACTAGTTTTAAATGGATTTTTTTTAAACATATTTCATAGTTTTATTACTTCACACATTTCCACGCTTTGGTGAGGTGAAAAGTTGTGTTTCGCACGGCTGCAAAAATATTTCGCTTCTTGTGCCTTGAAAGCCTCGCTACGCTCAGGAATCTATATTTGAATATTCACTCTTAGCTTCCTGCGCTTGCTTGGCTTTTAATTGAAGCACTCGCGCCAAATAAAAACTTCGCAGCCTTGCATAACAAATAACTATTTTTAAATTGTACTAAAAGTACTGTCAATTGTAAAAAATATATTATATAAGGCTCATTTAGACAGATTTTTCAGTATTTTTCTGGTTTTTTTATTGTCAACAAATAAAAAAATACATCCGGACAGTTATGTTTTCTTTATTTAAGTTATAAATTGAATTACCTTTCAAACTGACTTGTATAATTGTGTAGATTTACGTGGTTTTGCCAAAAATACTAAAACTTTTACCCACAGGATTACACGACTAAAACCCAGTTAGAGGCGATGGTTCGTCATTTAACGTGTTTTTAGATTAGCAACGTACACAACTTGCTTGAATGTTTCCAGTTTTTGCATAGCTACAAAACTGTTACAGTCCATTGTTAAGGGTTATCAGGGAATGTAAGAAACGAACACTATCTAAATATATTGAATACTATTTATTAACTAAAGATACTTAAACTAGCTTAAATTTAATTGAGCGCCAGGTGAGTTTTAGCCGTGGTAAACAAGGAACTCGGCCTATCCTTTTCGTAATGCGTGGAACATTTTACTGTTAACTATAGCCGTCGCACAAAGGGCGTTTCGTCAGGCCCTGTTCAGTATTCACGACACACAAAATATCAAAATAAGCACTACCACCGGTAAGGATATAAAGTCTAATTTATTTCCGAAATGGCTTGATTACCATAAGTACATATTTCTTAAATCACTGCACCGGTGGAGGGTGTCAACTAATCGGTGACTCGAGCTCAAATGTCCAAATCTACCCGTCATGACCCCCAAACATTGTTATAAATCAAAATTATTACACCGAAAAATAGAAAAAGATAACATACTGGGATGCGAACCCCCGACCTTCGTCTCGCAAGTCCGGCACCTACACCACTAGGCCACAAGCGCTTGTAATTTCTCGAACGAACTACGTGACCGGATTGATCAATAAACAAGCCGTACTCTTGGCAAGAGAATTTCAATCTTACTGCACTACTCATAAGGTCTACCAAAATAATGTATGACATTAATTACTCTGCACAATAACTTAACATGCCCCTTCCCTCATTAAAATAAATAAACACCTTTATTTATTTTTTACAGTGTAGGGCTTCAAATCCTTAACATGCCAGACTCCTATATTCTTACCGTATACATTATTTAATCTAAATACAATATCCGATAACTTTTCCACTACTATTGCCCTTTCGAATTTAGGTGCCAGCTTTGCCATAAACTTATTTCCTGCATTAGAGAGACATTTAGTTCTTTTCCAGACTGTATCACCTACCTGGAAGGTTCCCTCTCGTTTTGTGAGATTATAACGCTCACTGCTGTTTAAATGTGCTCTTTTGATCTTGTCTTGCACTTCCTTGAAAATTACCTCTCTTATTTTTAAGTTCTCAAGAAAACAAGCCGTATTTACTGCTTCGTCATTTGACGGTAATGAGATAGACTGAACCAATGGGTCTGTTGCTGAGTTAGACACTGAAGTTTCCCTGCCGAAGAATAAGTAAGACGGTGTGTAGCCTGTTGTGTCATGTACTGCTGTCCTAATTGCGTGACCTATTTCATCTAACTTACTATCCCATTCATTATGCTTCTTCGTCGTAATGTACGATGATATCATGGTACCAATAACCCTATTTACGCGTTCAGTAGGGTTGCTCTGAGGATGATAATGTGGAGTATACATAATTTTCGAACTATATTTACTAACTAGATCTTTAAATAGTTGGGATTCGAACTGTTTACCGTTATCACAAACAATGACTTTCGGTGCCCCGTACAACAAGAACTGTTTTTCCAATATTTCACACATTTTGTCCGCTTTACCTGTTCGAAGTGGAAATAACAGGGTAAATTTACTAAATAAACACGTCATGACTAACAACATGGTGTTACATTTCTTGCTTTTAGGAAAAGGACCCATAAAATCTAATGCGACTGCCTGCCAAGGATCCGTGACCTCTCTATGCTGCCCCATTTTTCCTAGTGGCAACTTCTGTGACACTTTATGACTAGCACAACATTCGCATGAATTTACGTACTGTTTGACGTCTCTCAATATGCTATGCCAATAGAATCTTTGTTTTACCTTGAAACAAGTTTTTCTAATCCCTAGATGCCCTGACGTGGGACTATCATGGCATTCCTGAAGAACTTTACTGCGTAAGGATTCAGGCACATACAATTTCCATAGGTCTTCTTTATTCGGATACTGTTTCATAAAGACTTTCTTAAAAAGCAGTCCTTCGGAGACTCTCCAATCGGACTCACCTTGATCTTCAGCAGTAATCTTCTCAACCTTATTTTTGTACCAAGCATCCTTATGCTGCTCTAATATTTCAATTGCGTCCACTGCATAATTTGTCTCTGATACTCCTCTGGACAAAGCATCTGGCACTGTATGTGATTTCCCCGGTCTATGGATGATTTCAAAATTAAATTGTTGCAACTTCATGGCCCATCGTGCTAGTCTGCCATGAGGATCTTTCATTTTATGTAGCCAAAGTAGTGCGCTGTGATCCGTAACCACCGTAAAGTGGGCACCATCAATGTATAGTCTAAATTTCTCCACTGCGTAGACCACACTTAATAGTTCTCTTTCTGAGGCTGAATACTTTGTTTCCCGCTCATTTAGCTTCCGACTCAAATATGCGACAGGCTGTTCAATGTCGTTATTTCTTTGGCAAAGTACTGCCCCTATTCCCGAACTTGAAGCGTCACACTGGATAATGAATGGCTTTGAGTAATCTGGACATGTCACTCCCGGTGTTGAAGTCAACAATGTCTTCAGCTTTAAAAATGCCGTCTCTGCCTCCTTTGTCCAAGCCAACTTCTTTGTCTTCTTACCTTTAGTTAGTTCATGTAACGGGGCTGCTACATTCGAAAAGTCCTGAACAAAGCGTCTATACCAACTGGCCAGACCTATGAACCGTTTTAACTCAGTAAATGTCGTTGGTCTCGGGAAGTTAATAATTGCCTCTACCTTATCTGGATCTGTCCTGAGCCCGACCTTATCAACAATATATCCTAGGTAGCGCAAACTGGGTCTCGCAAATTTACATTTGTCCACGTTAATTGTTAGATTAGCATTTCTTAAGATCGTCATGACCTTTTGCAATAACATAACGTGCTCGTCGAAATCAGCTGAACATATAACAATATCGTCCAGATATGCCCAAATTTTATCGTCCTCAGCGTGGAACAAAATGTCCATTAATCTCTGTTGCGTTTGTGACGCATTTACCAGACCAAATGGCATCACTTTAAACTGGAAAAGACCCCTCCCTGGCACAGCAAATACTGTTTTCTCTTTGCTGCTGTCTTCCAATTGAATTTGCCAAAACGCTGATTTCAGATCGATAGTACTTAAAAACCTCGCGTTACGTAAATTATCAATTATATTAGCTACCCTCGGCAATGGGTATGTATCTCGTTTGGTGACCCGGTTAAGTTGCCTACTATCTAAACATAGCCTATTGTCCCCATTTGGTTTTTTGACTATCAACACCGGCGAACACCAGGAACTGTATGAGGGCTCAACTACATCCTTGGCTAACATTTCGTCCAGCTCTTTTTCAATAGCCTTTTTTACTGGAGGAGAGAAATTGTACTGTCTCTGGTGAATGGGCTTATTGCTTGCAGTGTCTATACTGTGCTTCAAAATTTCAGTTCTCCCAAGACCAGACCCAATTGTGTGTTTCATCTCGTCGATTAAGCTTTCCAATGTTTTTTGCTGGCTTAGCGTCAGATCCTCTCTGGCGATTAAGGCTGGACTGTTTGCCTCTAGAGCATTAATTTCCGCATCCACACTAGTTTTGTCTCCTTTAAATTGCAGTTCTATACCAAACTCATCAAAAAAATCTTTGCCTAAGATCATATGCTGTGACAGAGCAGGCATAACCATAACTGGCACTATTTTAAATTGATTGTCGAAATTAATAGGCACGTCAATAATTTCCGTAATATTGTGCGATACCCCATCCGCTGTGGTAATCCCTAATGGCTTCGTACTAGTAGCCCTAAGGCCGAGTCTGTGCAGGGTGTCAGCAAATTCCGTACCAACGACTGTACGGTTGGCCCCAGAGTCCAACAAACCGATACACTTATATCCTAAAATGTCTAATAATACATACGGCCTATTATCGTTAATTTTCTCTATTATTAAAGGACATAGATCGCCATCTCTTCGTGCAAAAATTCCCTTACTGTCCGTAACCACGCCTGCCATTCTTTGCTTTTCTGGTCAAGGGAGAAATCTAGTTGGCAGAACTCGGATTTCCCCCTTGAGCGTTTCCCTTGCAACCGCACTCCTGTGAAGTCTTGCCAAACCTTCCGCACCGGAAGCAGAATAGCCGCTGTTTTGGCACCGAACAGTCCCTAAAAACATGTCCGCTTTCGCGACAGTTCCAGCATCGCCTACTATTTAAAGCTCTGATAACGCCGATCTCTGCCGCTTCACATACTTCGCCCCTAACAATCTGCTGGGTACCCTTATAGGCTAGGTCAGGCTCTAAGGTCGATTTAAGAGTTCTGGGTTCCTCAAAAAGGTCACAATTCACTTTTGTGCGCTCCACAATCCTAAGAACGTTTACTAATTCCGAAACTGAGTAAAATTCGTCCCTACAAATCGCTCGTTGATAGTACGGCTGCAAATTTTTCAAAATTATCGTTACCTTTTCATGTTCCGGTAATTTTCGTGGCAACCTGTTGAACATGTTCTGCATCACTGCAATATAAATGATAATAGACTCGTTCTTACCCTGCGTTCTTAGTTTAATTTCAGCCAAAAGTTCGTCTTGGTAGAACGGTGCCTGAAATGTCCTTTTCAAGAGCGTCACCAAATCCGTCCAGTTTGTCGCGTATTCTTTATTCGCCCTGAACCAAATCAACGCATCCCCCTCAAAGAAATCGATGGCATATCGCCATAAATCTAACTCCGATGCATTCCTAGCGTCTTTAATTTCTAATACCCTTTCAATGAACGCATTTACACTGAGTCCCCCATTACCTGTAAATTTCAGTCCCCATTGACTTATTGGTACTAATTTTCGGTTTGGTACGTCATCATAAAGAGTGGAAGAACGGACTAATCTCGGTACATTTTTTTTACTCTTTTCAACCTCCTCGTGATCCTTGGGATCGTCGCGATGCAATTCCCTTGGGAGACTACTTCTTTCCTTAGAGAACTCTGCTTTCACTTCCAATTTCTCTATAATCTTTCGCCCTAAATTTCCTAATGTAGTCTCTAAAACTTCTTTATCCTCGGCTGATAACTCCTCCTCCTCGACGATATCATCCTGCACTTCTAACTTCCCCAGCAACACCTGACATTGCTGCAACAAGCCCTCTTTCCGTATGCCCTCATCCTCTATCTCGTGATCTAATAGAACAATCCTATTCTGAACATGATACAGCCTGGAAACTAATCTCTTAAATAATGTACTATCTGGCTTTCCGTACAATTCAGATATATAATTCGAAAGGGTATTTAACTTCGCAGCACATACATCAAGCTCCTGCTTAACAGTTCCTCCCTGCGGTGCCTTAACTACCTGAGTAGAGCCTTCCGACTGCTCCGTCTGCATCAATTCCCTCAACAACTTTTTCATAACCGGCACTGCGGACTTTAATACAACCCCCCGGCAAGCGAGCTCATATTCTAACTCGTCCTTCAACAAAAAGTGGGGATCCATTTTGACAATTGTTATTGTGTCTTAAAAGTATCCACTATATACAACAACGAAATAATATCATATAACTATGGACAATCGCTTAGTGCTTTTAATAACCTACACAAGGTAAACCTACAAAATTTCGCTACCAATATTAATATATATATAGTTTGATAACTCACTAATATCTGACGGCTTCTATTTATTTTTACGAAAATTGTGCCAAAACAAAACCAAGTTTGTAACAAACTAACAAACATATACCCAAAAATAAATTATATACAGTGAAACAACAACCTACCAGTAAAAAATCTAATGATAATAATACTATAAACAGTTCCTGTACGTAATTGTTGTCTGTTCACTTAATTAACAACTTAAAACCTATATCTACAATGTTTAGTAAAGAAATTTATCCTAACTAAATTATAAACAAACAATTTAAATAAAATCCTATTTACTACTTCACCAAATCCTGCTATTGCTATATTGATATTATCTAACCAAAATGAAGGTGACACTAAGACGTAATTAATTGCCTTTTTTTTTTTTTATTATACTTAAAACGATGTGTTGGTTGTTTCAAACACTTATTGAGTTAATACAACACTAATAACCAACAATAACTTCACCTAATACACAATAACTACACGCAAAAACACTGTCTAAAACAAAGAAAACAAATCGAAAACTGCAAATCACTATAATTGCACTATAACCGTTTGCTTACTTTACGTTTAGTGCAACTGAGATCACCTGATAACCGAAAACGTTTTAACGTTGGGCGCTATTTGTTAAGGGTTATCAGGGAATGTAAGAAACGAACACTATCTAAATATATTGAATACTATTTATTAACTAAAGATACTTAAACTAGCTTAAATTTAATTGAGCGCCAGGTGAGTTTTAGCCGTGGTAAACAAGGAACTCGGCCTATCCTTTTCGTAATGCGTGGAACATTTTACTGTTAACTATAGCCGTCGCACAAAGGGCGTTTCGTCAGGCCCTGTTCAGTATTCACGACACACAAAATATCAAAATAAGCACTACCACCGGTAAGGATATAAAGTCTAATTTATTTCCGAAATGGCTTGATTACCATAAGTACATATTTCTTAAATCACTGCACCGGTGGAGGGTGTCAACTAATCGGTGACTCGAGCTCAAATGTCCAAATCTACCCGTCATGACCCCCAAACATTGTTATAAATCAAAATTATTACACCGAAAAATAGAAAAAGATAACATACTGGGATGCGAACCCCCGACCTTCGTCTCGCAAGTCCGGCACCTACACCACTAGGCCACAAGCGCTTGTAATTTCTCGAACGAACTACGTGACCGGATTGATCAATAAACAAGCCGTACTCTTGGCAAGAGAATTTCAATCTTACTGGACTACTCATAAGGTCTACCAAAATAATGTATGACATTAATTACTCTGCACAATAACTTAACACCATTAACGTGCTTGTTTAAAGTTTTTCAGTATAATCTTTTCACAGACACAAATACTATAAACTCGTTAAGTGACTTAACTGTTATTTAGCTATGCTTAGTGTCTGATGCAAAGTACAAATACAATAGTTAAAACAGGTTAGGTGACTTAGCCGTTATTTAGCTATGTTTTGTTTATTATGCAATGCTAAAGAACGGCTATGGTATACTTAACGGTGTTTTAAGTGTAATATAGTTAATAGTTTAGCAATTATTTGCAACACTAAAACACAAAAACCTATTTAAAAAAAAAAACATTCTTTAACGGAGTAGAGTAATAACAATGAAAGAATAAATTTAGTTTTAAAAAGAAATAGGAATAAATTTACACATTTCCTAGAAATTTTGATTTTAACGTTTTTTGCTCATAACTCAAAACTATAATTTGCTCAACTCAAAACTATAGTACGGTTTTAGTTAAAGGAGGGCAGTACGGTCAGCCTTCTATACCTACTCACCGGCAAGCCCTTCTTTCCCGGCGCCTGCAGTAATGTACTATTGTTATATGTCCTAATTGTAAGCAGAATTCTTGAAGATGTGCCTACGAAATTATACATTTCCAGACGAAAAAGGACATGATAAAGTGCATATCACTAGTTCGAGGATTGAACCCCGGTACCGAACTCACTACTATCTCATACATAGCAATTTCTTAATTAAGAAGCTTATTAGTACTTTCAAATATATAATACATTTCATTGTACTAGATAACCATGAAATTTCCTTTCCAATTTTTAGTGTAACACAAAAACGCACGAAAGCCAACGCCATCCTTTAATTACTATTCCGGCTTTTTTACGCGTCCCCGCAAAATTAACATGCAATTTCGTACATTCACAGCATTACACAGTACAATTGTACAAACGTACTTAAAACTCCGGTCGCGGACATACCGCCAATTTCGGCAAAAAAATCAGTATTACGCTCCAAAAAGTACCAGGAAAAATTTTGCGAAGCCAGAAGTCTCGCGGGACTGGAGCGGTTCACTGCATCTACATGACCCGCATTTGTGCCACAGCTTTCTGCGTGCACTTTTATTTTATCCGTGCACTTTTTATTTTATCCGTGCACTTTTTTCGACGAAAGCTTTTAACTTTTATGGAGCGCTCATACACTATTTTGGCAGTGAATTTCGTCCGCCATTGTAGGGTGACAGTTATGAAACGCGTTGCGTTGTCATGCAGAATTTTGTATATGGGCATGCAGCTAAGCGATTTATGGAACGTTATGTGTTATAAGTAGTCGGATTATTTTGATAGCTAGCAACTACATGATAGCAGTTTTAATTGTCCTGACATCATCTTGCCGTGTAATTTATTACTATTTTGGTACCAGATACACGTACTATTTTATCGTAATAATATTGAGTTACAATTCGAGTGTTAATTATTTTATTAAATACAAGTTTATTTGGAAGTTTATGAAATTTGTGTTTTTTAATTATTCAGACAGGCCAAGTCAAGAAAGTTGAACAAAAGGAGTATGCATGTCTGTCCGTCTGTCAAGTGGATAGAAATGGGCTCTGCCTGCCTCTATGTGAAAGAGGTGTAAAGTTTAGTTAGTAGGTACGAGTAAGTATGTATGTGTATTTTACAAATTATAGTATAATTATATGATTTTGGGTAGAATAATAGTGATGTTCAGTCGACTGTAGCTGTGGCATATTATATCAGACTGGTAAAACTCTCAAACAAATAATTAGTGCGTGAAATTGTATAAAATGTGTTATAATTTTAATGTATTTCGCTATCCGAGTTTTGATAGGAGACCCGTCTCTTATAACACGGAGATAATATTCTCTTTGAACATACATACTTATATGCCTTGTTTCCACTGGTTTTTGAGAGAATAATAGCGATATTTTTTTCAGTGACCAGCGGTATGAATACCAGGCTGGCGAAACTCATAGAAATGATCTTTTACCGGAATTGTATAAAATGTGTTATCATGCTTTTGCTATCTGGGTTTTTCTCTATTCGGATTCCTTCTCATATAACATAAGTAGTGTTTATATTCTCTTTGCGCATACTTGCATTGACATTCCTTCGAGCAGCGCAGAATAAGTTCTCCTCTCTCTTCAGGATTCGATCCGGCATAGCCTCAGTTTTATGTCTAGCAAGTTATTACTAAAGAATTACTAACTATATAACTTTAAGACAGCCTCTCATTGAGGTTTATCTAGTGTCTTTATCTATAGGACGGTTCGATTATGAAGAATTTATTTGTTTTTTTCTTCAACGGCGACAAAACATTTTTTTTTAGTTGTTAACCCGACGAGCATTGCAAAAGACTCACAATGTTCGCGTTAAACTGTAGATTAAAAAAATAAATACTCAATCCACTCCCCCTAGACTAAGTAATTTGCCAAAAATTTCAAACACATCGGTTCTATCAAACTCGCAACCCGAGTGTGTTTTTACACCTTCCGGATAATTTCCGCCGCTGCCGAGGCCAAAAGAGCAGAATTATGAGGACACTATCTGAAATTGTTACTCACACAGCAGCGTTGAAGGTTTTTATGTGAAATTCCGGCATTTTCCGGCGCTGTTGCCGTGTTTTATAAATTGACAATAACCATAAAGATATGTATAATAGATGTTTTGGCAAAACATTCCGCTTAGTGACGGAGGTTGAGCGTAAACCTACAATCTATTAGTATGTACTCTACAAGCTCTCTCTCTTAAGTTTGTTGTTAAGTTTCACTTGTGAAATAATCTAACATTTTACGGCGAAAATTCTGTTTTGAGCATTTTTGTACACTTGTTCGCTACATTTTTCCTCCAGTTGTCCAGTAAATGATTGTACACAGAAACTAAGAAGCATTTAGCTTATAATATGGAATGAAGTCCAGGCTGTGAACTACGTTCCTCCCGAATTCTCAAACTTTCAATTCCTTCACACCACACCGGTTTCATGTCAAATTCTATCGCCGTTCAGGCAAGCTGTCTCTGGAATTCGCTCCCTCTTTCCATCAGACAAGCCCCAAGCAAGGTAGTTTTCAAGCGGATGCTACGTAGGCATCTGCTTGAACAAGAACTCAAGTAGCGTCCATCTTCCATGCAGTAGCTGGTATATTTTGTATTTATTATTTATATGTAATATATATATATATTGTATACCATATAGAGTATAGGTATAAGCAATTATGTATGCATTATTTGCTTGTGTGTCCTAACGCTCTCAGTACTGAATGTTTTTCCCCACTGCACCATTTTCATGCTTCTCTGTTTGGCCCTATGGTCGACTGGTAGAGAATGCCTTATGGCATTAAGTTCGCCATTTGTACTTACTTTTGTTTTGTGCAATAAAATTTAAATAAATAAATGAAATTGGGTACTGTAGCCATGATATGTTAATCCCTCGCCCTGCTATCGGGCGATACGAGTCAAGTCGTTTTCCCATTCATAATGTTAGCAGGATTTCCTAATACTTTAGTTTTCTCTCCACTGGAATAAAATCGTTTCCCCAAGACTATTGGTACACACATGATCACATTGCAACCGTTTGCTCTGACACTCGATGATTTGCGGATAGCCGATGAATGATCGTATTTGTTCAAGATCCGTCTACTTCAACTGATTGCTGTTTGAACTGACCAGTCTATAGAATTGCTTTTATTTTTCTAAGCATTTTTTTATTTTGTATGCGACAGGTTTTAAAAAAAAAACGCTAAATTTGACGGTTAATTTCACGTTTTGTGTTTCTTTATCTTTTGAAAATTGGTTTATTAGACCAATTCACGAAAATGTTGTGCAAAACTTTTAGATTTATTATATTTAGTTCTTTTCGTATAATGCAGTTTGGTTTTTAGTTTTCGCTTTGCTACAATAAAATCGTTTTCCCCAAGATTATTGGTACACACATGATGGCATTCCAACAGTTTGCTCTTACGCTCGATGATTTGCGGATAGCCGATGAATGATCGTGTTTGTTCGAGCTCTGTCCGCGTCGATGGATCCCGTTTTCTATTTGAATTGACCATTCTATAAAATTGCTTTTATTTTTCTAAACACTTTCTTTTTGTTCGAAGGTGATATATTTTAAAAACACGTGATAGCTTATTTAACGATATTTTATAAAGTTCAGTTGGTTTGTTCTGACCATTCTATAAAATTTCTTAAATTTTCCAAAAATCGTCTACTGAAATAAATAAATAAATATTACGGGACAATTTTACACAAATCGAACTAGCCCCATGGTAAGCTCAATAAGGCTTGTGTTATGGGTACTAGACGACGATATATTTAATAGATATATTACTTATATACATAGAAGACATCCAGGACTCAGGAACAAATATTTATGCTCATCACACAAATATTTGCCCTTACCGGGATTTGAACCCAGGACCTCAGCTTTGCAGGCAACGTTACTCCCACTGAGCCAAACCGGTCGTCAAAATGAAGATGACTGGCCTTAAATTTTTCTTGATCTTTTCAAAATCAATCCGTTACCCCGCTGTCGCCTGGCAGAAGGACAAACCACCAAACACACGTTCACGTTTATAATGTAAAATAGTAAAATTTCCTCGCACTCGCACAATCGCATTGCGAGTTTGCTCTGGCACTCAATGATTCGCGGATATCCGATGAATGATCGTGTTTGTTCGAGTTTCGTCCGCGTCAGTGGATCCAGTTTCCTGTTTGAACTCACCATTCTATAGTATTGCTTTTATTTCTTCAAGCAATTTTTAATTCTCGCGCGACAGGTCAATACTTTTGAAAACACAATGATAGGTTATTTAACGTTTTGTTTTTTTATCTCTTCCCAACTGTTTCTCAACACTGTTTACTAAAAGTTCGTGTTTACGTACTGTTCAGTGTATCTAGTATAAGTTTGCTTTAAACGCAAACAATCTCTCAAATGCGCTTGTGATAACGTTATTTAAAGGATAAAGAAAGATGTTTTGTTGCGGTAGCACACTCGAGTTACACTCGAGGCTCAGATTGCAACCATTCAATGTTTAAATGCATCAATTTGTAATTCCCAAACTATGTTTGTTGGTTAGTTGATTTTTAGTTTAGTCTTTCACACAGCAAAACCGCAAAGGATCATCTCAATTTAAGAGATGCAAGATGCAATACATATTTTCATTTTTGTAATTTTTGAGGAGGTGTGCAATAATACTGTACTGCTTTCCAAAATAATGTGCGCTTCTCGAAATAAAAAATCAACAAAGTTTTTTGTTAAAAAGGTATAGTTTTTATTACTAACTGTACTTTCTTTGAACATTCGTCAACTAGGTACAGGTCGTTTCACAAGAGCGGGCGCTGATTTTGTATGCAACGAGTACTTATTTCATATTAAATACGCGCCAGTTCTTGTGAAACGACTTGTACTCATCGAGACAATTTTTATGGACTTAGGGCAATTATTTCAGAAAATATACATTAAATCATTTTTTTATGAACCCTGTACGTGTTTTAAAAAAATCACTGTTCATATATATGCCACACGATGATTTGTGCTGTATTTTTTTTTCACAATATGTATTTTATTTATAACAGACCTTCTAGTATCAAAATTTGCGGAAGTCTAATAAAAACTTCCATCCCCTGGTTTAAGGGGTTGGAGGGTAAAAGTTCCAAGTTTACTAATACTAGCTTACATACCAAATTTTAGCTTTCTAGGTCGTCGCTGATTTTGCCACTCACTCACTTATAGTGTATAAGTGAGTGAGTGGCAAAATCAGCGTATTTTAGGTATCAATAAAACCTAAAGTATAAAAGCTAGATCAAATTAAATTGAGTACATTTCATATGTTCCTGAACTGCAACTTAACCTGTGAATTTGGGCGCTCTGGTGTTAACTGGGACGAAGCTATGAGGGTTTGGAAATTACACGAAACGGTTCGAGAAAAGGTAGGTAGTGCACTGCCGTGCCCCTAGATTTATTTTTATCAACAGATGATTAATTTAACCTTTATTTATCATAAATTCCCCAAGTGTAATAGTTGAATGAAAAGTATGTAGGTACATAACTCGGTAGATGCTGATAATAGATGCGTAAATCGGTCTCGGCCGGACGAGAACTTTCGTCATGAACAGTGTCACAGCTGCCGTGGACAGATCCAGATTATGCGACACGTTAGATTGTAGGGTAATAAATATATTTATCTGTATGGATTGGCCTATTTACCAATATCAACAGTTAATTTCTTACCCATTTATTGTAGATTCTAAAGTGTGATAGTTGAATGCAAAATATGTAGGTACAATTCGGAAGATGATCATATAGATGTGTAAATCGCTCCCACCCGGGAGAGAATTTCCGTCGTGTATAGTGCCGCAGCTGCCGCGGGCAGCTCCAGATTACCTGATATGTTGGAGCGTCGGTTATTGAAGTTATTGATTGGTTTGTTTGTTAACCAATATCGACAGTTAATTTTTTACCTTTATTTATTATAGATTCCAAAGTGAGATAGTTGAATGCAGGCACTGGACAGCTTAATTGCATGGACATGGCAAATACTATAACCCGGTAGTTGATAATACTGATTCGTGAATCAGTCCCACCCGGGTGAGAACTTCAGTCATGAATAGTGCCACAGCTGCCACGAGCAGCTTCAGGTTATATTTATGATATGTTGGAGTGTGAGGTATTGAAATTATTGATCGGTTTGTTTGTTAACCAATATCAACAGTTTAATTTTTTACCTTTATTTATTATAGATTCCAAAGTGTGATAGTTGAATGCAAGTATGCAGGCACTGGGCGGCGTAATTGCATGGACATGGCAAAGACTATAACTCGGTAGATGATAAATAATATTGATTCATGAATCAGTCCCACCCGGGCGAGAACTATCGTCATGAATAGTGCCACAGCTGACGCGGGCAGGTCCAGATCATATTTATGATATGTTGGAGCGTCGAATATTGAAGTAATTTATCAGTATTGATTGGTTTGTCTACCACTATCAGCAGATATTTTTGTACCCATTTATTGTAGATTCTAAAGTCTGATACTTGGATACAAAGTATGTAAGTACATAACTCAGTACATGATGAGATAGATGCGTAAATCAGTGCCACCTGAGCGAGAACTTCCATCATGAATAGTGCCAACAGTTGCCGCGGGCAGCTCCATATTATATTTATGATATTTTGCAGCATTGGATATTGAAGTTATTTATCTGTATTGATTGGTTTGTTTGTCACTATCAACATATCTTTCGAGTTCGACCCCATATAGGGTACTGCTCTCATCTCTGGGCTGGGGCGCTCCAATAAATAAATAAATAAATAAATATTAAAGGACAATTCATCATATCAACTTCTCCCCTTAGACTCCATCCAACGCCGGGCAGTTCATATTGTCGATGATCCCGAACTGACAGACGACCTAGAACCACTTACCTTCCGGAGAGATGTTGCTCTCTGTGTTTGTTCTACCGTTTGTACAATGGGGAATGTTCTGAAGAACTTTTTGAGTTAGTGCCACCGTCACGTTTCTATCATCACACCTCCCGCCTTAGAAACAAAGTACATCCCCACTATGTGGATGCTTGGCATCCCAAAAATAAACGGGCATCACGCTCATTTTTACCACGCACTTGCAAGTTGTGGAATAACGTTCCCCCTGAGGTATTTTCAGAGCGCTATATCATGGGATTCTTAAAGAAGCGAGTTTACAGAGCTCTCAAAGGTTGGCAAATGTTTCCATCAGGTGGCTCATCTGCCCTTTTGCCACTCGTTACATGAAAAGAAATGTCATTTTTTTGTAGATTTTAAAGTTTGATGCTTGAATATAAATTGTATAAGTACATAACTCGGTACACGATGATATAGATGCGTGAATCGGTCCCGTCCGGGCGAGAACTTCCGTCATGAATAGTGCGACAGCTGCCGCGGGCAGCTCTATATGACGTGTTGGAGCGCCGGGTATTGAAATTATTTATCTGTATTGATTAGTTTGTTTACCAATATCAACAGTTTTTGGGTCAGTCATCGTGTATATATCGGTGTGTTAGGAACTACAAATATTTTTTAAACAAAAAGGAAATATAATTTAGTGTATATTTCCTTATTTTTTCGGGCATTTTAAAGGTTTGTGTTTTTTTTTATATTGTATGTTTGCTTGTAGTATTTGCCTTCCAACTTTATATGCTCAGTATAAAAAACCTAATTTAACAATTTAAATACATACAAAGCAGAGGGTAATTAATATAAAATAATCAATTGCCGTTAGGGGTCAATTTCAGAGCATTTCAACCGCACTCATTAGCGTCACCGTATTAATGGTGCCTTCTATTACAGATTCGAATAGCGTTTTGAGATATTGTGTCGAGGTACTACTGTATCTCTCCTCTACACAGGAGGTACAGTATCTCATTCGAATCTGTAATAGGAGGCGCCATAAATGCAGTGACATTAATGAGTGCGGTTGAAACGCTCTGAAATGGACCCGTTACCACATTATATTTTCAGCTCCATAATGTGTTAATTTAAACCTATTAATCGTTAACTACTAGAAAATAGTACATTAAACTAGAAACATATACCTAATACCGTAGCTATAACAATGCAATTCCATTAGTAAGTAAGAAAGCAGTGTTGAATAACTCTCGAAAAAGATTTGTCTTTCGAACATTCTATTCATCACGACAAAGATCTCCTGTGGACTCCAGCTTTAGAGAAAATTGGATGTCTTCTTACTTCGCTACCGGATTTATAGATGTTTCATCAAATTCTTATATAAGACGGATTGGATGCGGCAGTATTTACGAGTTTGCAATAATTTGTGCAGATATCATTTCATAAATACTAGTTTTAAGATGCGACATACATTTTTATAAATAGTCTGGTGACAAGCAAAACTCACTAAAATATCTGTCACAGCTCTTCAAAACCTCGTATCTCGATATCGATACTGAGATACGAGCTTTCATTCAAGTAGGTATTTGTTAGTTAGTGAGTTTTGGTTGTCAACAAGCGTAATTAAGAATTAAATTTTCTATCCGTTTTCAATATTTGTGTTAAAGGAGTAGAAAGGAATTAAGTTGTAGGTTAAGCCTGAAAAACGGTTATGGCGTTGAACTATAGTATACTTGTCCCTACAGTGACATGTAACTACAGTTGCGGAAAGCACTTAAGGTTTTCTCATCATCATCATCGTTAGCCCGGAGTCGTCCACTACTAAACATAGGCCTAAATGGCTAAGTGGCTAAGGCCTATCTACTCGTATTTATCTCTCTATCAGCCACGGACGTCCACTGCTGAACATAAGACTCCCCTATAGCTCGCCACAGGATGCGATCCTGCGCAGACCGCATCCACCGAGTCCCCGCGAACCTTTGGTCATCCTGGCTGTCTTACGCTGCCCTTTCCTATGCGTGGTCGCCTCTTCAGGACTATACAGCCCCAAAGTTCATCCGTTCTCCGGGCTACATGGCCCGCGCATTGCCAAATTTGACAAAGAAAATATGATTCTTTCACGAAGAGAATCCCCGAGCACAGCCGTTTCCATTGCACGTTGCATAACTCTGAGCCGCCTAATGAGTCCCATTGTGAAAGACCATGTCACAGTTCCGTAGGCTAAGGCCTAGGTGAAAGAAAATAATTGTATGGAAACCACGTAGTAATTTTGAAAAATACTCATAATTACATCCTTTCAAACGCCGTATCACCATCGTTTAGCCATCCAATGCTCAGATGTTAGACAGTTATAAATGGCATTGCAGAGCCTTTTGTACTGGATGTATGGTTTAAAAATCTTTTTCGAAACTACACTGCAGTATTTGAATCCCAATTTATCTTCTGGTAATGTAATCTTATGGTACGTGAATACTATGGCCCATTAGCAATAGGGTGACTCGTAAACCTACATACAAAGCCTTGACGACAAATCAGCTCGGGTTCTCATCATCACAAAGCACTAAAGTTTTTAATTGCAGTATCGTTTAGAAGTGCTTTTTTTTTTTCTTAAGGGACACCCTTATGGTCAATATAGGTATATGCAATCTCTCGTTTCAAATTATTAATTTGGACATCCATTTAAGATTTTGGACATATTTAGAAACGCGGACATCATAAAATGTTATGTTTGCCATTCAAAATATTAAAAGAACTTTTCCTGACTCCACTCGCGATGTCTCCGTTGTCAGTGTCTACACTAAGATGAATGTCTTAAGCTGGGCGCGTGTCCAGAACATTCCGTTTGTCGCGACGACTTTTAATGTATGTTAATAAAGTCTTCAATAGACTTTCAAGTAACGTATGAGGTAAGGGAGTCATTAATTAAGGACGGATTTACCAAAACGTTGATACTGAAATTAACTCTGAATCTAAGATTTATTTCAGCATGTGTTAGCGTTAAGGACGTATTTAAATGAAATAATGTAAACGCATTTTATCGCGTATATAATCTTACTAGCGGCCGCCTGCGACTTCGTCCGCCTTAGATTCGTTTATTGCGGATAAAATATTTTTTTCCGGGATAGAAAGTAGCTTATGTCTTTTCCCAAAACTCGATATTTTACTAATTTAAATGTGAAGCATATTGATGATTTCAAGTTAATAGCGTAAAAAAATATTTATTGTCCATACGAACTTTCATCCCCTTTTTCGTCCCTAAAAGAGACGAAATTTAACATACCTTACATATCCTATTCTAATATATGAGGTACATAACTGGAAAGTTTCATAAAAATTCGCCCAGTAGTTTTTGAGATTAAGTGGAACGTACATACATACTTTCATGTTTATAATATAGTAAGGATAATAATATAGTAAGTATAATCTTATTTGAGTTCCCAAAGTTTTGGAAGTTTTACAGATTCCGTGTTCACGGGGTAGCTGAGAAAAAAAAACTGTCTAAGTTACAATTTGTGTAAACTACCCACTTTTGTGAAAGCAAATGAAGGAAATACACATGCCAGATGTGCGTAATGTGTAAAGACAGATAGATGTGCCAGGGCTTAACCTAATTATAAAGTTCTAAAAATGAAATGTCTGTACATTGAAGATATTAAAAAAAAACTTTTGTAAGGGACTAGACTATTAGGAGGTCCCTAATAATATTATTTTTTTTTCGATATTTTGTATGTTTTTGTGTCTTTGCGGCTTTATCACACAAAATCGGCTAGAAGAATTTCAACTAGTTTTGGTCCACGGGTAGATGGGTATCGCCAAATGGTTATAGAATACTTTTTACCCGACTACGCTGAAGAAAAAAAGAGGGGTCATGACTTTTTCTCCTCCGCGAACGAAGTTGCGGGCGCCTTCTAGTTATTTTATATTTTAAATCTACCGTTTCACAAAATCAAAGAAAACTCTACCTTGCCAATTATTATATTTTATTCTAAAAACAAGCTTCTTTCAAAGTACTTTTGAACAGATAACGAACATATTTTTACAACGTTCGTTTTGCAGTCCTGTGCCTTGCTTGTTCCTTGATGAGATGTATTAGAGAATCCCAAGTTGGTGGTAGCGATAACCCATCATCTCTCTTGAAATTTAGATGTTTTTTTAATCTCAATAGCCTCTCATTTATTAGGTAGGTACGAAGTTGTAAAAATGAAACGTCTATTTAAAAGTTTCTAAATTAACAATGTAAATAAACTTTTTGACAAAAAAATAAAACCCAGTCTAAGAAGAAACTAAAAAGTAAAATAATAACGTTATAATTCAGTTTCTTCAATTTACTTACAAGTAACCATTTGTATACTCATTCTATACAATATATACAATTCGTCTTATTTTGGCGTCGGTGCCATATAAAGAATGTGTAAAATATTGAAAATTGTCGATTTTAGTAAGTTGTGACAAGATGGCATCGACTCCAAAATAACATTAATTGTATATACTGTATAGATTGAGTATACAAATGGTTACTTGTAAGTAAATTGAAGAAACTGAATTATGTCGATATTTCTTTACTTTTTAGTTTTTTCTTGGAGTCGGTTTTATTTTTTTTGTTAAAAGGTTTATTTATTTTACACTTTTTAGTTACTCATTACTTAAAAGTGTATCTCGTGACGATTCGAAGAAGCCGAAACACGGCTAGGATACATTATTTTATTACACAGATCTAGTGCCTACCTTCCGGCTCCATCATCAAATCAATTCCATGGTACCATTCTCATCAGGAACATTTAAGTTTGTGACTATGAAGTTGCTTAGCTAAATTAATCAAGATATCTTATCGGCACCCGTAAATCATTTATCATTGAGGAGTTCCGATGGCATTCTGTGGTCTTCTTCATCAGTTCCACTTCACCAATTTACACTTTCTGAATGAAAATGCTTATTATGTTTCTTATAATACCAAAATCGCCATATATATGCCTACAATATTTGAGGAGTTCCTTCAATTCCTCGTGGATTGCATCATGAGATCTTCACCAAAATTTTATGGGACCAACTTGGAAGAACCTCTTATAAAACAAAAAAAAAGTTTTGAAAACGGTCAAATAGACTTCGAGTAATCGGTGAACATCCATAAAAAAAAAAACAAAAAAAACCTCCTCCTTTTTTTGGAAAACGGTTAAAATAGTTGAAATACGTTTTGCCGAAAATTCTTGACTTTATCAATAAATTACCGAAAGCGCCGTACATTTGAAGAGCTCCCTCGATTTCTCCAAGATTCGATCATCTGATCCCGACTTAGTGCCAACGGGACCAACTCGGAGTTATACCCTATCGATTAAAAAATAAAATTGAAAATCGGTTCACGGTTCTCGGAGATATCGAGTAACATACATACAAAAAGAAAATTAGTTCGAATTGAGAACCTCCTCCTTTTTTGAAGTCGGTTAAAAAGACACAATACCAAGTTAGTATTGAGGTTTGCAGTTACATGTTATTTTGGTCTTATCTTGAGAACGAATGTCAGGGTAAGCCTTTGATAGACGAACTTGACTTGAATGCCTGAGGTCGCGTCAAGTTTGCTGGCATTCGCCCTGAAAGTAATTAAGTAGTTTTGTAATTAACATGACTGTACTAATTGAAATAAAACAATTTAACGGATTATATCGCGTATATTATCTCATTTTAGTTCCCGACGTTTCGGAAGCTTTCCAGCTTTCCATGGTCACGGGAGGACCATTTTGTAGTTATCTCGTTTTGCACCGTCATAATCATCTATAACTATTCCATGGACCTTAACATAAAATAAGCGGACGGAGTCTTTAGAACATTAAACTGAAGCCAGCTAATGGCGGACCGCGTCAATGTGTGCATTTTAACAAAGTTGCCATGTACAACAAAATTTTCCCAATCACGAAATAGGTTTCAAATAATAATTTTCCCGTAAAAAGGTTAGAACACAATACATGTAAGATTCAGATGTGGATAATATCAAAATAAACGGATTAAAACGGAAAATCTAATAGTTATTATAGAACCTGGAGTTTTTCATTTGGTAAACTTACCTATTTTGGTAAAGTAACCATTCTAATCATTCGACCTTCGGTGGAGTCTAAATTTGTAGCCTCAAAATGCATAGTACAGATTACGCTCGTTTTGGATGGTGTTCAATTATTTTATTCCTATATTCTCGTATAATTTTTATGTGGTAAATTATTTCTTTGAGATTCGTCCACTCTAGGAAACCTAAATAATATTTTCGATGAGTTTAAGACGTAATTCCACGATATTTAAACAAATGTATATACTGAAATAACAATTCTCACGTTTTATAAACTTATTTTTCATTAAAAAATAATTATTTTAACGCAATACCAATCTCCCTAAATTTTACGGTAATTACCCCATTTTTTAATTGAGCACACTGGTTTCGTTGTATGAAGTTTATCGTATGCCAATTTAAAATGTTAAATTTAAAAATAATATTGATTTACGAGTTTATTACCTATAAAAAGTAACGCTCTGAGTTTTTTTCTCACTCCGCTGTGGTTCTAACAACGTTGGACAGCGAAAGACGGCATATTTCAATTATATTGTGTCATTCTGAGAGATGTGTATTCGACGGAGTCTCGTTTAGTTATGGCGGCCGACTGACTTACTATGGTTTGAATGTGTGTGTGTCTCTCGTAAGGACAAGCGATTTGACAGATACTGACTTACTATGGTTGCTTCACTTTCATGTTCTAAAGACTCTGTCCGCTTATTTTATAGGTCCATGTAACTACCCTTAAGTTGTAAAAATGAAATTTCTGTACATTAATCGTAATTTAAAAAATATATTGAATTTGAAGGTCAATTAAGAGAAAAAACATACTGTTGTTAAAAAAGTACTACTTTACATAGCTTTTTAGCGTGCGGAAAGTTAGTTTTCACGAACTAGTTCAGTAATAGTAATCTTCAGACAAAGTTAATTTCAATTTTGGTATTTTACAGAGTACCCGTACTCTGTAAAGTACTTATCACACAAGATCATTCGCAGCTACGAATTGTGACTCGCGCTCAAACAAAGTTAATCGTTCACTGAGCAGCGCCCGGATGCTTACATAAAAGAGCATTCTATATACGGCCGGTCTGACAACCTGACATGATCAGCCGACGTAATTATACAGGGAAAAATATCAATGTAACTCGCGTATTTTGCTTCATATTATTTCACATGTTCCTTCTAACTACAAGAAAAACGGGCAGAGCTAATTCCAATTTCAGAACTTCATGGAGTATGGAATTTTCGCTTTGGCCGCCTACGTAACCGAGGTTTCGTAACCTGGTTACGATCAAAGTTTTTTTTTTACTTCTATGTAAGTGGCTTCGATCAATCATTTCGTTATACTCGTACGTAGTCAAAACCAGGTTACGAAACCTCGGTTACGTAGCTGGCCGAAGGGGAATTGTTACGCACGGTCATCAAAAGCCATTACGAATGTTAACTTCCGCTCAAACAAAGTTATGCATTTACGAGGAGAGCCCGGGCTCTTACATTAAAGATCATCCTACACAGTCAGTCTGACTAACTAACATGACTACCCAATGAAATTATATCTACAGGGTAGTAATAAAATAATATAAGTCAAGAATATCATTAGAACAGCCAGGATTCTTGTAAACGTGCAAGAGTAGGATACATTTTATTTCAATTTCAGAACCTCATGGAGTACGGGCGTTTTACACACGGCGATCAAACACAGTTACGAATGTTAACTCCTGCACAAACAAAGTTAGTCGTTCACTGCGCAGCGCCCGGGCACTCACGTTAAAGAGCATGCTACACGGTCGGTCTGACAACCTGACATGATCACACGACGAAATTACATAGGGAAAATTAGTATGTACGTAAGGAACATCAATAAAACGATTGCTATTATTTTACAAGTTCCTACTAACTGCAATAGAAAAGGAAAAAGATACATTTCAATTTCAAAACTCCACGAATTTTTAACACGGCCATCAAACGCAGTTACGAATGTTAACTCCCTCTCAAACACAGTTAGTCGTTCATTGAGCTGCGCCTTCGCGGTACGTTTAGACGAATGCATGCTACACGATCAGTTTAACAACCTGACATGACCACCCGGAAATACAGGAAAAATGTTGTATCAGGAAAAAAAAGACCCATATTTTTCATAAGTCTGTTTTATACGTGCAAGAGAACGACAAAGCTAATTTTAATTTCGGAACTTTATGGAGTACAGGCTTTTTACTCCGGCTCAAACAAAGTTAGCTGTTCACTGAGAAGCGCCCGGGGCGCTCTCGTTGAAGAGTAAGCTTCACGACAATCCGATATTTCTGCGTCCAGCAGTCAAAATTAATTTTTAACCAGCATATTACTTTAATGAAACAATCCTTGTATATAATATATTCATATAAAATGTTTATATAATTAGTTTCTTGAAATTACGAAGAGGTGTGTTATGTAGGCTACTTATAAACAGAGACAGGTTTCAAAAATCGTGCCCCACGCACCGAGCCAAACTCGGTCGCCCAGGTTTACGTATTTATACAGGTGGCAGGTATTATAATTAATAATATTTTTTCGAATGATATACTTTGCACATTTGGTACACGCTGGTTCAATTATAATCGTGCTAAACAATCGATTAATTTTATACCTTTAACTATGTTCGCGCTGCGGCGACCAAGGAGTGTCATGACTTCCGCGCCTACATACACTTGTACGTATAAGTTTACTTACAATTGTACGCCCTATAGTCGTTCAGAGTAAGTAAAAATGCTATACTAAATTTGTCAGAGGAGATCCCGAAATGTTTGTAAAATCGGTACAAAATCCAACTTTGCGTACAACTCTTATTAAATCAGCCTTGTTGAGCAAAAATTGTTTTATTATGTCAGGAAAAAAATATAATAATATTCCTGCAGAATTAAGAGCACTGTCCAACAAATTGTTCTTAAAAAAAAAACGATTGAGGCTCAAACATAAATTTCTACAGCTTGAAGAGATATTTTGAAATATCATTTACCAAAGATAATGTGTGTATGATTTGTAAGTTTAACGTCTTATGGGAATGTTAAGTTGATTTGTACCCGCATGTGTTACCGACAATGTATTTATTGATAGCAGTTTAATTATTAAAATTAAATTAAATGAGTAAATGTATGACGTAAAGTCAAAATATGTAATTTTATCATTAATGATCTGTAATTAATTTAATCTAAATATGTATTAATGTTATTAATTTACGTACAAAATTTTGCATGCCATAGTAATGCTAAATTATGTTGTTAATTGTCACCTGTATTGTACCATAATTCTAGCCAATAAAACTTTGAACTTTGAGCAGGAGTTTCACTTGAATGTCAGAAATTTCTCAACTGAGCTGTTCGTTAATAAGAGCTCCGACACACTAAGTAATACATTAATTAGTTCATCTAAACCATTATACAGCTGTAAAATGACATGTAATGGACTATTTGGAGGTCACTAAATCGAAAAATATTTTTTGCATGTGTCGTTGCTGCTTCATTACGCCAATACACGGGTAGCTGGGTGTCTCTAGATGGTTATGTTGTAGGATACTTTTTGCCCGACTACGCTGAAGAAAAAAAAGTGGTGACGACTTTTTCTTCTACGCAAACGAAGTTATCATCCTCATATCAACCGATGAACAAAGGCGTCTGCCACGGATCAGTATTCAACAGTTTTCTGCAGTCTTGGCCATGGGGCCTTGAACACCACCTTGTTCCATTTTGTTGCAAGTACATACTACAAGTCTACTGAACCACATCATCATAGCGGTCAGCGAAATGGATTCAAATTCAAAACACGATGACTCTGATCCGATAACTCTTTCCCTATAAGACAAGCTATCGGAACGACCTCGTCACGTGCATTTGAATTCAGTCTTCAGTAAGTCTTGTTGTAGCCAAGGCAAAAATTAATAAAAAGTACAATTCGGTACAAAATAATACGATTACAAAACCGACTACAGTTGTGAGATAATAAATAAATTAGTCAGCTGAAATTGTAAACCAAATTGGCTGAAATATGAGGACATATGCGTGCATTCCCCGGAATCGTGCAATACCGACGCCCGATGTCACTCGCCTCGCATAAAGGCTAATCCTGATAATCCTTTCGGACTGGTGCTGTTACACTCATTTACATATCACTGACTCCAAACCCTTACAGCAAGTTGAGCCAAAATTGTCAACAAAAATAATTTAAAACCAAATCAAGCTGCTCCAAGACCAAATATAGACAAAGGAGAATAATGGCGGCACCTACAACAGCAAAATATAACTTTTAAATAAAAAAAACTGACTCCAAAAAAAAACAGTAAAAAGTAAAACAATAGCTGCATAGTTAAGTTTTTTTCAATTTACTTACAAGTAGTACATACAATTCATCTTATTTTGGTGTCAGTGCCATCTGAGGAATGTATGAAATGTTCTTCTTCTTGTTTTCGTCTCAAGGTTCCTCAAATAACGGATGCCCAATGGGCAGCGGTATTGACAGCCCTGGCTGTGAAGTACTACATATAAATGTTGAAAATTGACGATTTTGGTAAGTTATAACACGATGTTACAGACTCCAAAATAACATTAATTCTATCGCTTGAGTAGAAAAACGGTTAGGTACTTGTTGAAAAAACTAAATTGTGCACTCAATTGTTTTACTACTTAATGTTTGCTTTTTAAGTTAGTTTAATTTTTTGTTAAAATTTTAATTGATCAGTTTTATGTTAATCGTTATTTAAATTTATACTTCGTGACAAGCGAACAAGCCCAAAAACTGCTAGGATACATTATTTTATTAAGGAGTTCCGGTGCCTTCCTTCCGGCTTCATCATCAAATCAGTTTGCGACTGTGAAGTAGGTTAGCTAAGTATTTTAATAAGATACATTTGGTCGCCATCTGAAAATCACTTATCGTTGAGGAGTTTCAGTGACCTTCTGTGGTATTTTTCATGAGTTTCACTTCACTAATTTACACTTTTGAATGCAAATGTTTTAATTGTTTCTTAAAATACCAAAATCGCCATACGAGTATGTATGCCAACAATAAATAGCTAAAATGGTAACAAATTTAGATGAGTTGTTCGGGAAAATACTTTACCAAAAGTCACTGATTCTACAGCAATTGATGAAGCATAAAAGTTAACAAAAATAATTACATTCCATGGACAATTACAGTCATGGGAGAATAAAAGCGTTAGTTAGCAACTAAAATGGCAAACAGAATTAGCTAAATTCGGAGCACGGACCGGACAGCGCAGCAGAAAATTCAATTAATGTGATTAGTTTCGCCCTGCAACTTTATTTTGTAGTGAAAGCATCTGCATCCTTGCTATAAGCGATACTGGACGCTATTTCCTAAGGGTAAGACTTTAATTAGATAAGTGTGGCAGACAGATAGGAATGCCAATCACGTGTTGCTTAACTTTAGGCTTCTACCTGAATTTACTTGGGATAATGCTCGAGGAAATTAGGTGCAGTCCCATTGGGAACTTAGGATTGCTTCTCTATAATTCCACCTCCATTCGTTTTGCATGACACGTTCCTTGTATCCGATTAGACACAAATTGCAGGCAACATTTTTATTTGTAAAAAGAAACCCTTACGTGACCAAGTTCGCTAATAACGGAGTAGATGTAAAATTAGTTTTAGGTACCACAAAAGTATGTACGTATTCCAGTCATATTTTCAACTTTATTAGGTGTTTTTGGGAGAATTTTCAACACTGTCGCATTTTTGTCCAGGCGCTGTGCATTTTAAATTGAACAATACGCTGTTATGTAAATAACACATTTGCTCATTGTCAGTACGAATTTATAAAATACGTCCACAGAGCGTCGTTGTTACTTTTATTTTCCAAGAAAACAAGTAACAACCTGTTTTTTCGGATTTTTCTGTTTTATGTGTCTGTAAAATACTATTTCACTGTAATGTGTAGAATTATAACATTATCTTTAAAAAAGTGTGTTTGCCTGGTATCAAGGTAATAAATTTCCTTGCTATCGGAATATCAAACCGAATGATTCTTTATCGTTACTTTACACCTGAATGCGTCTGCGTTTTCGCACCGACAGAGTTTAATGCTCGAAAACTTTCACAAGGTTACGTTGTCAATGTCAAATTGGATATTTTATTGGTTTGACTGAAATTTCCATTTATGTTGAATTTAGATGGTTTATGACTTCGTGAATGTCACATTTTATTACACAGCTCTGTAAACTCATACAGTTTCGTGAAGAATATTAAAATAACGATACTAGGCGATTTTAAAACAAGGCTTAGCGATGGGCGAGTCCAGTTGTCAGATTTGAATAACTCGAATTGATTCGAATCAAGTTCTTTAGCAACTGGAATCAACTCGTCGACTCCACTTGCCGGTTTGACTCGCATAAGATTAAGATTGACTCCTATCGGACAATCTGCAAGTCAAGTTAACTTAAATCAAGTATTAGTCAACTTGACTGACCGACTCGGCTGCTGCCGCGAACGCCATCCGGATGATCCGAGTCACTCGACTCGGCCGCTGATTTTAATCGAATTTCGGTTATTATTCGAGCATTTGCGCTACTCTGCATTTTCGCAGGTATCTTTTTGTGGGATGATTTAAATGAGATTAAAATCATGCGTCAATTTGCAGAATTTCACATTATTGAGATTATTACATAGCTATTGGCAGACACGTTCACCCGAGAAGACTTCTCACACTTGTAAGCGTGGCAAACACCAGACCATCAGAATCTCCTCCATCTACTGAGGTATCCTCGTAGAGAGGCGAAACTCGTGACGAGGATTCGACTGTTTGGTGGTGGTTTGTTGTATTTAAATGCGTATAATTTGGTGCAATCTGTATGAAATTAGCGCATGTGAGCAAACAATTGTGCTCACATGCGCAGCCTCGGTCAGATGTGACAATAAGTTACTTATTAATATTTTCTTCTATTTCCGCGATTATTACTCATTTAATTAAAATATATTTTAACGGATTATATCGCGTATAATTCTGACATTTGAGTTCCCAACGTTTCGGAAGCTTTTCAGCTTTCCATGATCACGGGTGAACTCAAATGAGATAATACACGCTATATTTAACGTTAAATTGTTTTATTTAAATAAGTTACTTATTGTCACATTAAATCGAGACTTAGGAGTAATTGGAGGTTTCTTAGTCTATTTTTTTGTATGTATGTATTTACTATATCTGGAGGTGCCAAAATGATCCACACTTTTGAAATGGATGGACTACAGCGGTTTAAAGAATCCGCGACACCAACGGATGATTCCGGACGAAAAAAATATTGAATTTAAAAATGTATATTAAGTGGACTGCATTATTTTATGGTTGTTTGCAATTCCTTCAATTAACAAGGAACGATAGGGATAAGGAGCATATGCGACTAACCTGTGGCGTTCTCTGAAGCTCTCGTCTTTGCGGGCAAAGTCCCAACACAGCCTGAGTCGTTCACGAGCACTTGGTCATGGTCTTAGCGTAGGATTTAGCTCATATATAAATTTTAGCGAAGGCGAGATGGCACAGTGGCAGCCATCATCAAGCGTCCTCGGCGCGGCGCCAGTCAGTAGAATCGCATATGAAAAATGTTCAATGTACCCCACATTGAAGTTTTGCAAACTACCCTTTATCGACTAATAAAAAACGAAATCCACCAGTACCTACTATGTGTTTTTACGACTAAACGGAGTTCAACTAATTTTGGTACATAAGTAAAGCATCCAAACATGGTTAAAGGATATTTTTTACTAGACTACGCTGAAGAAAAAAACAGGTTATGATCTTTTTCCGCCGCGAACAAAGATGCCTTTTTTCTAAGTTAAAAATATACCCGAATACAAAGTCAACAATCACTTCCCTTCTTCTTCATTTCATTCTAAGCTATCGCACTATTGATCACTTAAGAATCCTGGTAGCCTATAAACTGGACACTCATACATCGGAACAGTAAATATAATAATGAAGTAAATCCCCTTAAAATAAAAATAAATACATGCTTCAAATACGTGACAAAATAAAAGTCAAATATTCATTGGAGCTAAAAGGGATCCCGTCCCAGCAATGCGATCTAATTTGGGAGGCACCATTATTCCTCAACGCCGGTACTGAGTCACGTTCATTGCCACTCGAACGGGTAAGATTTCACTTATCGCAGTTTTGGAATCGAATCGCTATCGAAAATTGTTGTTTTACGTAAAGAAACGCGTTCGGTTGGCACTTCGTAGCGTAAGATTGTAGCAGTTTTATTAAATTCTCTCGGAATTTATTTCACTTGGATCCGTAAATTTATGTTGCCTTAAGAGGCTTCTAGACGATCTGATCGGAAAATCATTGGACAATTTGATCAAATCGGTAATCATATCTAGGCGAGCATAAACCAACTAAGCAATCAATGTGAAGACTGAAGACTCATTAAGAACAAGGTTTTAAGTAGAGAAGTAAAAGTTGTTCTTTTTATTTATTTAAATACATATTTTCTAAATGATTTGATTGGGTGTCTTTCGCTTGGTCTAAAATTTAATGTTCTAAAATTGTTTGGTATAATATTTAATGGTATACTTATTCTTTAGCATAAACATTTTTTGCATACATATTTCTTGGCATAAAATATATATGACCTAAACTTGTTTACTTTATTTTTTTTATGACTAAAATACTAAAAGTATAATATTGTTAGGCATAATTATTTTTTAGCCTACGTTTCTTTAGCCAGAATAGTAGGTTAGGTTAGGGTAAAACTGTGACCCCTAACAAAAACGAACTGCTACCAGAATAGTAGGTTAGGTTAGGTTAGAACTGTGACCCCTAACAATAAACGAACTGCTACCAGAATAATAGGTTAGGTTAGGTTAGAACTGTGAGCCCTAAAAAAACCGAACCGCTACCAGAATAGTAGGTTAGGTTAGGTTAGAACTGTGACCCCTAACAAGAAACGAACTGCTACCAGAATAGTAGGTTAGGTTAGGTTAGAACTGCGAGCCCTAACAAAACCGAACCACTACCAGAATAGTAGGTTAGGTTAGGTTAGAACTGTGACCCCTAACAAAAACGAACTGAATACCAATTTTATGTCTTAAATACATTCGACCAAACAATGTTATTCCATAATTGATAGATTCAGGCGTTACTTTGCTGAATTCCATACTAGATCAATGGATTATAGTTCCTTTGCTGTTCCGCGAATTTGCATGCGTATTTTTTTATGGAAACTGCATGAAAATATGCGCATGTGAGCACACACTGTTTCCGCACTGTTTGTTAGATGTGACAAATTTATTGTCACATCTAACAAAGACCCTAGTTCGCGGAACAGCAAAGGAACTATAATCCATTGATCTAATGTTATTCCACACAACTGTTAGACTAAACCATTTTCGGCCAAAAAAAATATATGCAAAATAATTTAGGCCAAACAATTTTCGACATAAAAACTATCGACCAAAAATATTTAGGCCAAAAAATATATGCCGAAAAAAATATCGGGCAAAACATTTTAAACCAATTGCCTAACGCGTTTGACGCTCGCAATCAGAATCAAGTGTCATGATTTTCAATGGGCTGATTCCAATACCAAGTGTCAAAATTTCCTTAGGCAGAAACCCCGCCGATAACATAACATAACAATTTTTGCTTTATTTTTACACGTTCATAAATGTGAAAAAACGGTTCCTATTAACACGTTTTTATTAGGTCGACCTGTATGTAACTATGTAATGGAATCTAAGGTAACTAATTTAACCATCTTCCAAGGATCGTAGCGTCATGAAAACTGGCAGCTGTATGTAGTTTTAATGACAATACAATAATATGGTACTGACAATCTGATCTGACGATGAAGCCGGAAGATATGAACTGGAACTTCATGATGGAACATCGTATCATAGCTGTGTTTGGATTTGTTAGAAAAGTCTAGTAAAGCGTGTTTTTCTAGTGTTTTTTAAACTATTAATTTTTTTATCCTACTTTTACACAAAGATCAAGACAAGATATCCGTTGATCCATAAACATTCAATAAAATGATCTAACGAGAAAATATTCCCTTCGCAGCTCTCAATCATACTTTTCCCAATCGTAACTTTGACTCATTGCAATTGCAAAGCTTGCAGATATGGTAATAACTCTCTGCCTGTCTCTATCGACGTCCCAAACACCCCGGTTACAGTTTGAAAGGCGTAAAGATTTTTCACTGGCAATAAATTTAGGTTGATTTATTGGCCAGCGGAACGACTAGAACTTAATTCCGTTCATTAAAACAGGTTGAGAGTACCGATAAATTAATTTATTCTGGTTTTAGTGTAGCCACAGGTTTTAGTTTAGCGTTTGCTGCATTTGTATTCATATTTTAACCCACCACAAAAAAAGAAGATGTTATAAATTTGGGGTGTGTATCTCTGGCATCGTAGGTCGTGATCGGATGGACCGATTTTGATACCAATTTTTGTGTTTGAAAGGCGGTTTTATCGAAAGTGTTATTAGCTACACTCGGAAAATCGATGGAGCCATTTAAAAGTTCTCCTTTTGGTTTGTGATTATTAAAGTTGCGTAGCTAACTTGATCGAGACATATTATCGCCACCCATAAAAACCACTTGTCATAGAGGTGTTCCGGTTAGCTTGGTTTTCTGTGGTCTTCTTCAGCAGTTCCAATTTACTAATTTATACTTCCAGAATGCAAATGCTTGGACCTGTTTCTCAAAATATTCAAACTGATGTTTTATTTGAGGGCAACCTATAATATTTCAGGGTTGCCCTCAAATCCGCTCGGTGATAGTGGGACCACCTCTGAAGTATACTTTTCGAATTAAAAAATAATTTTGTGGATCGTTCCGCAATGGACGTAGAAATCGGTGAAAATACATTAATAAAACTGGCCATGATTTCGATCAGTGTAGGGTTCCGTAGCCGTTACTAAAAAGAAATGCAATGCAGATTTTTTTTTAAAGCACTAGCAAAGAGCGTATCTTTGTGGCAATTGTATACGGTTTATCCGATTTTGTTGAAAATAATTTTCACCAAAAGTATATATTAGGCTCTTTACCTTTGTAAATTTTGAAATATTATTTGGACATACCGTTTAGCAGATAGATTCTGATTATTTCCGAAAATATGTTCTGAATCAAAAGAAGTGTTTAGAAACCTCTTTACGTTTTTAAAATAACTGTGATACGAAACAACATTTATTTGCCACGCGTTTGATGTATGCTGAAAAACAAATTCTGGTTTGGTTACATGTATGGAGGGCACTGCAACTCCTCTTGATTTTTTTTTAATTATTTAACCACCATACCATGTAGCGGCTTCTACAAGACGTATACTTTAAATTTCATCACTGCAATACATGGTCGTTATTGCACTTTTAAGCACATACGAGATTATGACATGAGATAACGGGATCCCATCTCATCTGCGCTCAACATTTTCGTTGTTAAGTTTTTCGTAGCGCTACGCACTTTCCTCTACATCCGGGAAAACGCATAGTATCGGCTACGCGACTACGAGTACAACGCCTGCTAGGCGCTTTCTGGTAGCAAATTGTTTCAGAAAACTAATTCCCGTTTCACAAACTCGTTGTCTGGCAAACATCTTACAGTTATTAATACGAATCCGTTCTCTAAGCGTTTCACACCATAACTTCATAACACAAAACACGTTGAACATAACACATTCCTTCCAGCCTTGAAAATTTGTAATAACGCGTCACCCTTAATATTAAACTAGTTGGCAAATAAACTCCGAGATAAGAAGATTCTGACACCGAGGCGAACGAGTGTCAACCACTGAGAAATTTCGCATATTGTTCCAACTTGAGAATAACCCAAGCTTGCAAAGTTAATGTGTGCCTTATGAAATATGCTCTATAATTCCCGTCCATATTATACATAAGTATTTAAATACTGCTTCGCCCGCGTTATCGGGAATTAGGTAGCCTATGTTACGAGTATTATCTAGGTTGTAGGCAATGATATAATATAAAAAGAGTTAGATAGGTTACCTACACGATAATCCACGTGTAAAAATGGCCATCAGGCTTATGCACACATAAATCTGATAATATGGCAATAACACACTAATCTCAAATGCTTTTAGACGCTTTTATTGCGTAATTAGAGCAAAATTTTGTCCTGCATAATGATGCATGACGGTATTTTTGATTATTTGACGCATAATTCAATATATAACAAAGTACTCAGTGCGCGAGGCCGTTTGCCAATTGGCGTAATTTCGGTGTACCATTTTTGGAGCCCATATAACCTATCTACCTCTTTTATGTCTTTTTAAATCTTACCACCATCCCTGTCAACTTGCTACAGTGGGTAAATCTTTGTTTCAGAGAGCCAGGGGTATCTGCGACGATCAACTGACTGCTGAGTTGCAGAATGTCAAACGTGCGGTTCGAGCCAACGAGCTCCAGATACCACGTTCCAAGCAGCATCCCAGTATAAAGAAACCAGCAGTCGAGCGTAAACCTGCCGTATTACCATATGTGAAAGGGGTCACAGACAAGATCGGAAACATCTTGAAGCTTGCTTCTATAAAAACATATTTCAAGCCGTTGAAGAAGGTGTCTCAATACCTTAGACCCGTGAAGAGTAGCACCCCTTTGCAGGGTGCAGGCATTTATAAGCTGGACTACGTGTGTGGTCTTTCATACATTCGTCAAACGAAACGCAGTGTATCAACTCGGGTGAAGGAGCACATAGCAGATGTCAAGCACCGTCGGTGTAATAGGTCTACAGTCTGTGAACATGTCATTGACAAACCAAACCACTCAATTAAGTTTGATAAACCTTCTATCCTTGCCAAAGAAAAAATATATTTTCCCAGAATGCTACGCGAGGCTATTGAGATTAAAAAGCATCCTAATTTCAATAGAGAAGATGGATTGTCGCTACCACCAGCTTAAGATCATGTAATACATCTCATCAAGGAACAAGCGAGACACAGGACTGCAAAACCTTAATTTCCGAACGGTGTAAAATATCTTATCTGTTTAAAAGTAGTTTAATAGTCTCAGTTTTTTAAATATTATAATTAGTAATGAGGTAGCCTGGGAGTTTTTCTTTGCAGCGTTTCCTTTTTCCTCAGTACGCCTCATTTGTGAAATGCTGCTCGGTAAATTATTAGAATAAAATAATTAAGCCCTTCTGGCACATGTGTGTCTTTACAGCTTAGACCCATCTGGCATGTATGCACACCTTTATTTGTTTTTTCAAAAATGGGTAGTTTGCACAAATTGTAACTTTGACAGAGGAAAATACATCTTTTTTCAGTCCACCCGTGACCATGGAAAGCTGGAAAGCTTCCGATACGTCGGGAACTAAAATGAGATAATATACGCGATATATTCCGTTAAATTGTTTTATTTCAATGAAAAACGTTTAATTGAATACTTTATCACGTCGACATATAATTTCATAGAAAGCATTTTTCACAGAAACCGTTAATGATTCGAAATTGTTATAAAACAACCCTAACCTAACCTGAAGGCTTCTAAATGATCATATTTTCAAAAATCATGAAAATTCAATGGATTCTATATTAAAGCATTCACAAAATGTGCGTCAGCATCAAATGCAGCAACTCTAGACACTCATTATATATTTATTTTCATAGGTATTGCCTTTTGCTACGTTTTCTTAAGTCACTTCTGACAACTTGCTTCTCGGAGCAATTTATTTTCACCAACTTCAAGTATTAATATTTTTATATACATTTTTTTTAATTTAATTTGGACATATAGAAAACAAGGGGGGGAGACACAATTTATTCTTCTTTCGGAGTGATTATTTCCGAAACTATTCACTAAAATTAAACCTTTTTTAGAAACCTCAATGTGTTTTTATAAGATTTATTTTTTCAGTTTCGGCTACGTGTATGGAGTGCCCCTCTTAGATATATTTATTTTTGTTATTTAACTATGAAACTAAGTAGCTGCTTAAACAAGACACATATACTCCAAATAACATCAATATACATCAATTAGTTTTTGAGTTAAAATGCCTGTGACATCCGGACGGACGGACGGACGAACATGACGAAACTATAAGGGTTCCGTTTTTGCCATTTTTGGCTACGGAACCCTAAAAACGGCTTTTCTTCGTCGGTTTCACTTTTGGCAGAGTGGTCGTGATCATCATTTCAGGTGTTCGTGGCAAGCCTCACAACACGCCGCCATTCCTCTCTGATGGTTGCCTTCCTCGCGCATTCGTGTAGTGGTGATGAGCCATTTACTGCAGCTTTTATTTAATCAGTCCATCTCATAGGCGATCTTCCTCATGGCCTGGTACCCTCAACCTTTCCCTGGACCACAAGTCGCTCAATAGTTTTGTATATGTTGCGATTCCTCCAACTTGTCCATTGCAGACCTAGAAATTGCCATACGCCTCTTCACATCGTCAATGCATCCACCGTTGTTCGTGATTAAGGCTCCCAGATGAATATGATTGGACCACATCACAATTGGCAATTTGTTTAATTTCTGGAGAATTGTTATTCATGCGGTCGATAATCATAATTTTTGTCTTATTCCGGTTTATTCTAAGTCCGAAGTCAAGGCTTCAGCAACGCGTTCCATCTTGCCGAGAAGTTCTACCATTTAGCGGGTACTAGTAGCGAACAAAGTGGTGTCGTTTGCATATCGCAAGTTCGAGATCTTCAAACCGCCGATCGAGATGCCATCTCCATATAGTCTTCAAGGGTAATCCTCATTATGAGCTCTGTGTATACATTGAAAAGAAGCGGAGAGATAATACATCCCTGACGGACTCCGGCAAAAGGTGGTTCTGGGGTGAAAGTGGTTGGATGGGACGTCATCTGCGCGCACTGAGGCTGTGCCGTCTTCATACAGTCTTCGCAGAAGGTGTACCAGGTGTTTTGGAACACCCATCGCCGTCAAGGTTTCCCAGAGTTTTGGCCACTTGACAGAGTCGAACGCCTTAGAGCATATGTGGGCTTGTTGAATTCCCGGGCTTTCTCTATAATCTGTCGGACTGTCACGATTTGCTCCCAGGTGCCCTTTCCCTTAACAAAGCCAGCCTGCTTATTTCTTTGCTTAGATATGACTTAAGACGCTCGTTAAGCACGTGCAGTAAAATCTTGCTTGCGTGAGAGATAAGACCAATAAGTCGGTAATTACTGCAAGTCTTGGTGGAACCCTTCATGTGTAAAGGGACAAAAACAGTGTGAGCCCATTCTTTTGGCCAGTGCCCCGTGATCAATATCTTGTTGCACAGGGTTTGGAAAATTTGTACATCATTCACCCGATGACTTGATTGCCTCAATTGGGATGCCATCTGCCCTCGTAGCTTTGCCGTTCTTCAGATGTTTAATAGCGGCTCTTATTCAATCTTTCAGGATGTCTGGCTCAAGATCTTCATCTTCCGGTTCCGTAGGAGCGTAACATTCAAAGAGAGAGTCTTAAAAGAGGAACTAACAGTATTTTCTCCACGTTTCAGCAATAGCCTCTAAATTTGTCACTGTCTCTCCAGTAGCGTTTTCGATGGCCCAGGTTTTGGAAATTAGAGTTTTTGTGATGGTGCGGATTTTTTGGTGTAGGTCCCTAGATTCATGCTTATTTGCATGGACTTCCACTTCTGCACAAATGTTCCTAAGCTGAACGTACTGGTCCCGCCTACAAGCTTCCTGAATTCTAGCGGATTTTTCATTAAGGGATTTTACATCAGCTCCGGAGGCTTTCATCTTACGACGAAAAAAAACGGCTAGTTGTAAGTAAATTGCAAAAACTGATTATTCAGTATTTTTTTAACTTTTTAGTATTTTCTTTTTGGAGTCGGTTTTATTTTCCAGTGGGGTTAAAAACCTACTCTAACGCCTTTCACAACTGCGCAAACTTGTGCTGCTGAAATTGGCACTCAAAGCTGTAATTCACTCCCCCCAAATTATAACAAGCAACTTTCATAGACCGTGGAGTTTAAAACTGTGTTTCGTTTCGAAATCGTACTTGGTGTTTAGAACTGCTCATTGTCTGTAAAGTTTTGGAAGCGCTCTTTAAACAATAATGTGGGGTTAGTAATGAAGCTATTGCGCTTCACCACAAACGTAATACGTAATAGATTTTATGACAAGACCATCGTAGTATCTCGAAACGCTCAGTAAGTTGTACACTTTATAGTACGAATTATTCGGGTTTTATCATCCAACATTCTTGGTGAAAGTAAAATGTATTTGGTTTTTTATTAAGATGTTTTTCTAAATCGGTGAGTTTGTTTTTGTTTATATTAGAATTAGGTACGTTGTAGATCAAATACATTTTTTTTTAATTCTGAGAAAATTATTATTATGGTTTCCACTTAAACTCTAAGGACTAAAATTATCTCTTTAGTCCTAAGCACTTTTCGAGTGACAAGTGAAACATATTTTTGTCTATCTTTTTTTTATAATTGTTGGGATATTTTTTTCTTATTCAAACTTCTGTCTTACCTATTTAGGTGGAATTTGGAGATATTTTGAGACCTGGAAAAGAATATACGATAGTTTTTATCCCGGATATCACCCCTTAAGGAGCGAAAAGGGGGTAGAAGTTTGTAAATGAGGTTTGAGAAATAAATTATTATTATTAGTATGGGGAATCCTCGGAAACGCGGACAAAATATAATGTAAATGTAGAGTAATAAAATCATTCCTTAATAACAACCAAATACAACATGCTCATGAGGAACCTGCTTAATTTTACCAGCGAATAACTGAGGTCATTAGGAGCAAAAAATGTTATGTGAGCCTCTGGCAAATCTAATTTAAACTATTTATTGTGATTACTAGAGTGTGTGAGATTATATAATTATAAGTAATATCTAAAATTAATTATTTTGGATTGTGAATAATAATTGAAGGTAGTAGTAAATAAATACACCTAATATTGATAGCCGGAAACACTCCTTGTGCGTAATGTCATTCGACGGAAGGTGGGGAGTTTTGCATAAAAAGGGTTGTTCGTCGTTGGAGGGGACATTTTTGCTCAGATGCTAGCTGAAGACACAACTCAAGTAAAAGTCCACACCCTCCGGTCTTTAAAATAATCTTTGTGGTATTAGATAACTATATTAAGTTGAAAATAAGTGGCAGCTGGTGAATTTTATATTCGGTGTGATAACTATATTAAGTTGAAAATAAGTGGCAGCTGGTGAATTTTATGTTCGGTGGTACCAGAATATATGTAAGTAATTTAAATAAATGTATTTTATTTCGATATCTTTCTGTTTTACTTTATTTTATCGTGTCCCTGTCGTGGTATAGGTACCTAACCCTATTTTGTCTTCTAAGAATGAACTTCATAGAATGTATTTAGAGATATGCGTCTCTCATCAGAAAGTGGGATCGTTAAAGCAAAGAACACGCCCCTCATATATATTTCTTTTTTCTATCTGTTTACAAGTCATGGAGTCGACTCCAATTTTGGACAACCTCGTGAAAGCTATTCGCGACGCAGTGACATCAAATCAACGGCACGATGACGCCGCTCTTCCTTTGTACGACCCCGAGAAGAATGACAACGGAGCAGAAGCGTGGTGCAGATCTATTGAGAAGCTTGGAGCTGAAATGAAATGGAGCAGCATTCAGCAAGCTGCTAAAGCCGGTAAGGCCCTTCGGGGCTCTGCGTTATTATGGTTTGAGACGTGGGAACCAGAGACCGAGCGGTCTTGGGAAGCCTTGCGTAAAGACATTTTAGATTTGTATCCGGAAAAAAAAAAATCTTTCAGACAGATTATCTAAAGCCATTATGTTTACTTCCGATTCAGCTGACACCTATTGCGAGTACGCTAGAGAAAAGATAAGGTTGTTACGTAATACTAAAGTAGCCTTTACGGAACCTCAGTTGATCGAGATTGTATGCGGGGGTATAAGTGAAGTGAATGTCAGGATATCAAGTTTAAATAGCAGGTTATGTTCAACACAGGACTTGATAACATTGCTTTCTTCTTACGAGAAGGTGTCTAGAAAAAGACCGTTAGAAACAGTTACGCAATCGGTTTCAAACAATGTAAAACGCTTCAAATCAAACAACGACTTGCGTAGGGAGGATAAAATGTGTTTTCTTTGTGGAAAGAACGGACACCTAATGCTTAGATGCCCGAAAAATGTCCCTCAGTCCAGTACCATGGACTCGGTGACTGGAAACCTTCAAACAGCTAAGCTCATTTGTTCTTTTTGTAACAAGGTGGGTCACTCGTTTGAAAAATGTTTTCACCGCGTACCCTGTACGGTTTGTAAAAAAATGGGGCATTCACCTGATAGGTGTTTTCAGCGTTCACAACAACAAGACAAAAACATTAATAGTACTGAATCAAGGTGACTAGATAACAAACTAACGAAAATTTGTATTAATAACATTGTCATAGAATCATTACTGGATTCTGGAGCTGATTGTAGTATTATTAAAGAATCGGTGGCAAAGCGTCTTGGGTGTCCCTTCTTGCCATGTTCTTTATATTTTGATGGAATCGGCAATGGAAAGCTTCATGTTTTTGCTAGGATAACAGTGCCAGTGCTGATTAATGACGTGTGTATAGAATTAGAATTACATGTAGCTAAGGATGGCGATTTTCACTACGATTGTTTGGTCGGGCGCAACGCGGTACAGAATAGTGACGTAGCGTTAGTAATTGATTCGACGGGCAGTAATTTAGTACGAATTAAAAATAATGAGCCACAACCCGAAATTTGTTTAGTTCAAAATAAATCCGGAATAAATGACCTTTTAATGCAACTCGATCACCTGGATAAGTCTTTGCAGGAAAGTATCATCAACGTTTTTAAAAAATAACCTTCTATTTTACCATCGGACGATCATATAAGTACAGTGACTACAGGTCAACTGAATATTAGATTAAAGAGTAACAAAATAATTCATTATCGGCCCTATTGTTTGGCTCCGATTGAGAGGGAGTAAGTACAAGATATTGTTAATGATTTACTACATAAAAATATTATACGTGAAAGTGATTCTGAATTTGCAAGCCCTGTGTTATTGGTAAAGAAAGCTGACGGCAGTGACAGATTATGCGTAGACTATAGAGCATTAAATCAAATTATTGAAAAAGAACGGTACCCTCTCCCCCTCATCGAAGACCAGATCGATCGTTTAGGAAAAGCACATTATTTTATTTCTATTGATATGAAAAATGGTTTTTACCAAATTCCTGTGGCACCAGAAGCTATAAAATATACTTCTTTTGTTACTAATGATAATCAATATGAATTTTTGAAGATGCCTTTTGGAATTTGCAATGGACCCTCTGTTTTTCAAAAAGCCATAACGAAAGCAGTGAAGGATCTAAAATTTTTATTGGTCTACATAGATGATTTGTTGATACCTTTTACGACTATATCAGAGGGACTTGATTATCTAGATCAAACGCTTAAAGCCTTGAGTGACGCAGGTTTCACCATCAATATAAAAAAATGTAAATTATTTGAAACCAGTGTTGAATACTTGGGCAGATCCATATCACATCAAGGTGTTAAGCCGAGTCAAAAAAAGGTATCTGCTTTAGTTAACTCTCCAATACCAGCAAATCTAAAGCAGGTCAGGCAATTTATGGGCCTTGCGAGTTATTTTAGACGATTCATACCAGAATTTTCTTATCGAACGGCATGTATCACTAGGCTACTAAAAAGTGACCAAAAGTGGGAATGGGGATCTGAACAACAGGAGGCTCGTAATTACGTTATTAACCATTTGACAAAAGAACCTTTATTAACAATTTTTGATCCCGAATTACCGACTGAATTGCATACTGATGCAAGTTCAATAGGTTTTGGCGCCATACTTCTACAAAAGTCTAACGGTATAAATAAAGTTATAGCCTATTTCAGTAAGAGTACGAGTCCCTGTGAGTCACGATACCATTCCTACGAATTGGAAACTTTGGCTATATACAATGCATTAAAACATTTTCGCGTTTACCTGTTGGGGATTAAATTCAAAATAATAACTGATTGTAACGCAATAAAATCTACGGTTAACAAAAAGGATATATCTCCGCGGGTGGCGCGATGGTGGAGTTTTATGCAAGATTTTATTTTTGACGTTGACTACAGGAAAGGTCAATATGTATGTCACGTAGACTATTTTAGCCGAAACCCAGAGCTTAATGAAAAGTTGGCGTCCAGTCCCCAAACTTCCAATGTAGTGTCGAACACTGTAAAAACCAATTCAATTAATGTTATAAATTCGCCCCGTTCTTGGTTAGAGACTGCTCAGGATCAAGATTTAGAAACTCAGGCCTTAGTAGAAAGAGTACGATCGGGAGATTTGGACAATAACCAGTACATGGTCCAAAATGATATTTTGTACTACAAAGCAGAATCAACAGCCTCACCGAAGTTGTATGTGCCCAAAGGGAGTAGGTTGAGTATTCTTCGTTTGTTCCATGATGACAACTGTCACGTTGGTTCCGAAAAAACTCAAAAAAAAATATATCAGAGTACTTTTGGTTTCCGGGAATTTCTAAATTTGTAAAAAAATACATAAAGCACTGTTTTATTTGCATAGAAAACAAAATTCATTCTGGACCAAAACAAGGAATGCTACACCCGATTGATAAAACTCCCATTCCGTTCCATACAGTTCATTTGGATTGTACTGGGCCATTCCCAATATCTAGTTATGGCTACAAGTATTTGCTAATCATTATTGACGGATTCACAAAATTTTGTATCTTAAAGCCGCTTAAAACAATGGGTGCTCAAGAATTGGTAAACAAAGTACGTGATTCTGTCATTATGTTTGGAACGCCTACCTTAGTTATAACTGACCGCGGTACTAACTTTAATTCTCAGCCAATGCGAGTCCTATTCGAAGAATGGCAAGTTAGGCATCACATGATTTCTACGGGTACCCCTCGTGGAAATGGGCAAGTTGAGCGTTATGTGTCAACAATTACTAACATGTTAAGGACCACATGTCTTGATGTGTCAGACTGGCCGAACGTTTTGAGTAAAGTTCAACTTTCTTTAAACACGACAGTGCAAAAGTCAACGGGATTTTCGCCAATGCGGTTACTTGTTGGTAGAAACTCTAATATCCCCAGTGTACAGGCCCGATTAAACGAGGTATTAGACAATAACGATGAAATAATAGATGTTAGGGCTGATAGGTTACTAGCACAACAGCGTCTAAATATTGCGGCAGAAAAATCCAAGGACCGTTTTGATTCGACCAGAAGGGATACCATTCAATATAATGTAGGAGATACTGTTTATGTAAACCAAGACCATAGGCGACACAATAAGTTAAGTGCTAAATATAAAGGTCCTTATGAAATTATTAATATAGAGGATAATGATAGGTATTCATTAAGAGGAATTGGCTATTTGAGGAACATAACTGTGGCAAAAGACAAATTACGGCTATGGCCCGGTGATTTTGTTGAATAAATGGAATGCTTGAACTTAAATATTATAATATAAGTATATTGTAACAATTATGATTAATATATAAATAATAGGTTTTATGTGTTATTAGACTTATAAAATGATTATATTATTATTTTGAAATGAAGATAAACTATTATTAGATATTACCTTAGCTGGTGTCCGGCAGCACTGTCGCGGGTGATTAAGCTTCATCGACTGCGGGTGTTAGGCCGCACACAGTAAGGGATAATTATTTATTATTACGTATTGGAATGCCGTTAGTAAAGAGATTATTATTACGTATGATTATTAATTATAACTCCGATTGCCATTTAATTAACGAAGTGTTAGTTACGTACCTATTGTCTGAAATTTCGAATAACATTCACCTGACTGTAAATATTAGTATTGTGATTAGTACCTACAATATATGCCTTGGCCTAAATAATTATTAGAAATAATTGTAAATTAGATACTTCGAGAACGAAGTACCTATCAGTATGGCCGTGTGAGATTATATAATTATAAGTAATATCTAAAATTAATTATTTTGGATTGTGAATAATAATTGAAGGTAGTAGTAAATAAATACACTTAATATTGATAGCCGGAAACACTCCTTGTGCGTAATGTCATTCGACGGAAGGTGGGGAGTTTTGCATAAAAAGGGTTGTTCGTCGTTGGAGGGGACATTTTTGCTCAGATGCTAGCTGAAGACACAACTCAAGTAAAAGTCCACACCCTCCGGTCTTTAAAATAATCTTTGTGGTATTAGATAACTATATTAAGTTGAAAATAAGTGGCAGCTGGTGAATTTTATATTCGGTGTGATAACTATATTAAGTTGAAAATAAGTGGCAGCTGGTGAATTTTATGTTCGGTGATACCAGAATATACGTAAGTAATTTAAATAAATGTATTTTATTTCGATATCTTTCTGTTTTACTTTATTTTATCGTGTCCCTGTCGTGGTATAGGTACCTAACCCTATTTTGTCTTCTAAGAATGAACTTCATAGAATGTATTTAGAGATATGCGTCTCTCAAGTGCATAAAGCTTTTGATCGCGACGTTGCCACGTATGTATCCAAGTGTCGTGTCACTATTGACAGACTTCAAAGTGACAGCTACCACTCACTAAAGTCATCCTTTATTGCAAAGTAATCATTACCATTTTATCAAAAGGGATAATTTTCATATAGAAGCGAAAGTAATTCAAGTTTTAATTAGAAAATACAACAAAACAAGTTTTTTTATTTCATTTCCCTTTGTTGGTCATTTACATTAGAATACAAAAACTTTTCCGTTCCTAGCGCTCTTTTCTTAAAACTTGTTTATAATCACTTAAGTCCTCATATAAGTGAATTGTAAAACATATTTTGAAAAGAAGTATCTTTGACTGGGAATCATATTACATTTCTTACTCCAAATGACCTCTGGAATGTATGGTTAAAATCTTGCGGATTTCTCACGAGATACCTTAGTATCTACCTACTTAAGTGTACTTACTTCTAAATGCTACATTTTGTTCGTCGGTATCCCGAAATGTTTAACTTTATCTAGTGTTTCGTGTCCAAACAATATTGAATGTCCTTTTTAGGTTGCTTTTATCCTAAAAGCATCTACTTTATCTTGTTTGATTTATTTTATTTTCTGTCTATATTATCAACACTGTCACAAAGATTTATCTAAGAACTATGTATTCAGCTACTTCGCCTGCGAGGGACTTCAGACAATTGGCTTATTCATCGAGAATTTTTGATTGTTTTGGGATTAAACAAACTTATTCAGTCTCCAGTTTATTATCATTTAAATCTAGCTAATTATCTAAGTATTACATTTATTTTGATATTTATTACACGCTTAGATCAAACGACTAAGTAAAAGGAACAATAATATACTAATATTTAATTTTCAGTATTTAATAGAAATTCTATAAGGATTTTTTTGGCTCCAAGTCAAATTATGGGCTCCAACTGCGCTTCTTGACTTATGAGCTCGAAGCAGAACTATCAGCATATTATAGCTTTGCCGAGTCGGTTACCTCAGTAACGGCCCTTTTACGCCTGTTGAATTCGTAACCGAAGCAGTTAGAAAGAAAAAAAACAAATAATTTCTTCTGCTCATGAATAAAAATGGTATCCTTATATTTTAATTGTGTCATTGTGGAATATTTTCGTGCAAAATGGAACTATTTTAACACTAGTATTGAACGGCATTGAATTTTTTTTCAAAACATTATTCCCTTACAAATGGGACGACCTAAAACTACTCTCACTAGACCAAAACCTATGCATCGGGGCTAATATACAGTAGCAAGATAAACCAACAAACTAAAACACGATACACACACTTTTGGATTTATATAAGAGTGTGAAAAAGTTGCGCAACTAAAGTGGCAATGGGCCAGCCATATATGTCGCAGAGACGATGACAGGTAGAGTCAGCGAGCGCTACACTGGAGACCTCGAACGGGTGGCAGAAGCGTTGGAAGACCGCAAGCCAGATTGTCGGACGACAGCAATCACCGCATCAAGAACCAACTGGAAATCCATGCAAGAGGTATATGTGCAGCAGTGGACATATATATGCTGAAAAGAAAAGAAGAAGAAGATAAGAGTAAGGTGATATTTGAGGTCGGCCAACAACCGCCGAGCACAGCACCAGCTGCGATCGCCAGATCGCCTGTTAAGCATGGTGATTACGGCATATAACATTGCCCCCAATGATCATAAAATGGAAATGTGCGTTCTTTAAACAGCCCATCTCTAGCAGTGGACGTCGTTATGCTGATAATGATGATGATGGTGATGGTACGTTCATCATTGCATTATATGCATTTTTTCGAATCTAGGAACATTTACAATTTAAATAAAACAATTTTTACGGATTATATCGCGTATATTATCTCCAAAAGGTAAAAGGTGCGTATACTATCTCTCATTAGTCAACTCGTGAACATGGAAAGCTGAAAAGCTTCCGAAATGTCAGGAACTAAGATGAGATATTATATTAATATACGCTATCCTCCTCCTCCTTGCGTCGATAATCCTCAATGCTGAGTCGTGGCTTCTCTGAATGACTATCGTGGACTACCTTGCGCCAGCTCGCTCTATCCTCGGCTGCGTGGATCGCATCATAAACTGAGGTGTTGAGGGTAGAGCGTATCTGGTCAGACTAGCGTGTTGGACTTCTGCCTCTGGGCCTTTTTCCGCACACCTTTCCTATCATCAGCAGCTTTTCTAGGTTGTCACCTCTCCTTCTGGCAATGTGGCCACGCATGCATATGGTGCTGAGCCTCATCGGGATCTTGAGCTCGCTGAGAATGGACTCGTTGGTTCGATGTTCTGTCCAATGAATTCCGAGCATTTTCCTCCAGCACCACATCTCGAACGCGTCGATGCGTTGGCGGTCGTCGTTTTTAGGGTCCAAGTCTCTGCACCGTAAAGAAAGATGGAGAAGACGAGGGAGGTGACGAGCTGCTTCTTGGTCTTCCTCGAGATGTTTCTGTCAACCCATACACGCAACATTTGGGACATAGCACTCGTCGCCATGCCAATCCATCTTCTGATGTCCTTCTCACAGGACCCGTTGTTAGCTATGATGGAGCCCAGATTACTAAATTTCTTTATTATTTTCAGGTTTAGCTTATTGATCATAGTGAGAGACAAACTGCGATCGACTATCATAACTTTGGTCTTTTCTTTGGTGCTTTGTATACGCTATCTAATCCGTTAAAATTGTTTTATTTAAATGAGTAATAATCGCAGAAACAGAACAAAATTGCTACAAAACCAACTTTTTTGTATGAGAAATAAAGTATATTAAGGTCGGAGAACTAAAATGAGCAGTACTTTAGAAAAGTAGGTATGCAGTATTTTATTGTATGATGTATTAAAAACATACTTTTTGGAGTATCTTGCACAATTAAGCACCATTCTGAAGTTTGGTTACCTTTTTTACGTTTTATGGCTCCCAATACCAGCGGTCACAAAAACTATATTTTGTAAAAAAGTGTTCACGAGCGATAAAAAGTATATTAGTGTTTTTAGCAGTATATTTGGGAACTTATAATACCAACACCAACTGAATTCTTGCACTTGACCGGTTATTCAATAAAGTGCACTCATCCGATACGTTAGATAGCGTTTATACCCGCTTAGCTGGCAACGTCGCATAATTTGTCTTCTTACTTTATTATTTTGTGGTATTTCAATGAAATTTAAAGATATGTTCAATACATACCCTACATTTTTAGCATTTATATTGTGTTTAATTCATGTACTCATCGCTTTTGCCTTAATTTTCTTACAAAACAAGATATAAAGTTAAATTCATTTTTAAAGCTTTGGTTGTGGCAATATCATGAAATTTTGCATTGTGCCAGCTTATCTACTGTAAACGTAATGAATGAATTGAAAACATGTTCAAGTTACATTCAAATTTCTCAAAATAATCAAGGACAAGCAAGAAATATGCGACGTTGCCAGTTAAGCAGGTATAAACCCTCTTAAGCAAATTAATGAAATGCCGAGATCTGCGGTCAAATCCTACATAGCATCAAACTTTTGTTTACTCACATGCCAATATTTGGCCACGGGCATAAAAATCACATAAACATGAGCCACGACGTACACATTGTCTGAAAATTTACCTGCTTTTTTATATGTAAAAAATTGTTTGAGCACGAAAATTGAAGTCGGTAAATAAATTCAGTTTAAAGTGTAAGAATAGGAAACATGCGTGAAAAAGGGTATCTGGGGAGTCAATTTTAAATTTCACACTCAAACGCGTTCAATGCTTTCTTAATATGACTAGACTATGAATGGTAGACGGTAATGGTAGACGTTCTAGATCACAGATCAAAATTATCGGTCCGTCAAGCAGCCTGTCAAAACTGACTTAATACAATGAAGCCAAATAGGGCGAGACCTATGAAAAATAGTTGTTTTAACGTGTCAAGGGGTCATATTATTATAGCGACGTGTCCATCAGCGCTGCGTTCGACGCTGATACAAAGTTTGTGAATGCTGAAGCAGAATCGAGGCTGATTTGGGTGCAGAATGGAGTCCTGGCTCAGTGAAGCGAACACTACTTAGGTAAAGGGCGAGTGTTGAAGGAAAAATCGAGTCGGGTGCGACCTTTCGGAGACGGGAGAAATAGGGCACATAAGTGGGGAAGGCCTCCAACAAGGTGGACCGACAGTCTGATCAAGGCCGCGGGCAACCATTACCACAGAAAAAACCCACCAAGTGCGAGTCGGACTCGTGCACTGAGGGTTCCGTACGAAATATATGCTAAAAGTGGCCGTATCTATAAAACGCAGTATGAATAAAATGTACCGCGGTGCGGGGTCATTTTGTATTGGTTATTAATACCAAATTTCAAGTTTCTAGGAAAACTAAAACTACCCCGTAGATTTTCCATAGACGGGACGCTAATTTGTATAGAAAGACCTTTTTTAATGACTGTATCTTTGAATTGCGTTGATTTAGGATCTTGATAATGTTCATTTCAACTTCATAGCCTTCATACCTTCACACGTTCCTGAGAAAATTGTTCTTAATAGACAGACAGACGGACAGACAGCAATGTGATCCTATAAGTACCTGTTTTTCCTTTTGAGTTATGGAACCGAAAAAACGAGTGGCCTAGTAAAATGTCCTACAGCAACCGTATGGTGTGAAATTCAGAAGAAAATAATGAGCTCTCTGTAAGAAGGCCGTGAGGTTCTAACATCTCTGAGTCACCGCCATATCCGAAAAAGTAGACCATTAAACATTGATTTAATAATGAGTAGAGCACGGTTGAGAAGAAAATCTAAGGAAACTTAACAGTCAATAACTGTGTACAGAGATGGTAATAACAATGTATTTCGTTACAACAGTTTATCCGTCACAAACATACAATATTTAACATAACTTTTTACTAGAGAAAATTAGTACATGCATTATTTATAACCATAAAACTAATTTATAGTATGGAATACTTTATCAATGAGCCAGTTTTTTAAGCTAGTTTTAAATTGTGTACCTTCGAGTGACTTTCACTGAATTGGGACGTTATTGAAGACAGGCATTGCGGCAATGAATGCATTTTTGTACATAAGTTTATAATTTGATAATTATATTTGCACTGTATGCGCAAATTGTAATTAAGCGATCTCTTTTTATTGAAGTATACTCCATTGTGTTTTACAAAGAGGCAATGCTCCAGTTACGGCAAATGTTTGAAAAACTGACCAATATCCTTAAACAGCGTTTGTTCATTTCAATTTATCATCGACTCACTTGACCAATATCCAATTCTCAGTTTTTAAATTTCCAATAATCTTGGATTATTTCAGACTCCGCATCCGGCTAATCGTACTCAGGCAATAAATAATATTGTCTGTTGGACCAAGAGATTGCCATGCGGAATCCCCGCCCGGTTTGTCCCGACTTCCAACCGCAGTCGAATTGGCCTATTTGTCGGTTTAACTACCATCCTTCGTACTAAAACTTTATTCTAGTAAGCAAAAGACAGAGTTTCCGATGAAATAGTGGTGTTAGATAGGACCTAGAAAAAGTTAAGTTCGCGATTTGTGGGATCTGCCCACTAGAAACTGAGTCGAGCATTGGTGACTGAGTAAATCAACTGACTGATTTATTGTGGAGAGCTGCTAATGTTTCACTGTAAGTAATAAATACATTTTGATTTGTCATATTTGTTTTAAAATAATGTTAATTCGGGTGAACGAAACTATCATGTAATTTTCGAAACTATTGCAGATTTGTAGTCAGAATTGTTTAATAGAGGCGTAGCCTAATCTTAAAATTTGTAAAAATTGTATAGGATCCTAATAAAACAAGTAATGCGTTAGGATTTTGAGTTTGACACCTTTCGTGTAGCTTGTTTTTGAGCCTTTAAAGTTGGGTGAGAAAATCCATTTTTAACGTATGAAAAAATTATAATACCACTGAATAACCCATGCAATGTATGATAACTTTTGTTTTGAAACCGTTTCGATAAACGCAATTTTTAATATAACTGCAGAACAAAATTCTTAATTTCCCCATTCAAGGTAGTAGTAACCTGTAACGTCACAAGATCTTAGCCTTTAGTATGAAGTGTTTTTGGAAAATTCCAAAAATGAGATTTTAACATTGTTGTTTCTCGGGGAGTTTTTATGCGATTGAAGTAGTTTTGTCACTAATATTTGTATTACTAAAAGGTCATTGTACTTAATAAGAACTGATTTCAACAAGTTCTGTATACCGTAAATCAGTCGTTAACTTCTTAACAGAGCATGGTGAAATTGGGTCATCCTCATTACAGCCATAGGACGTCCACTGCTGGACACAGGCCTCCTCAGTAGATTTCCACATGGAACGGATAGAGGCGACCCGCACCCAGCGAGTCCCTGCAACCCCAACCAGAGGGGTTATTGCCTAACGAAATTTTGACAATTGGTATCCGAATCAACTGTCATAACCCATACAAAATCATGACACTTGATTCTGATTCCAAGCGTCAAACGCGTTAGGCAATAGGGGGCTGGTCGTCCGACCGCGGGCGGCCTGTCCACGCTGCGCTTGCCGGTACAGGGTCTCCACTCGAGAACCTTTCTGCCCCAACAACGGCCTTCGGTTATTACTATGTGCCCTGTCCATTGCCACTTCAGTTTGCTGACCCTGTTAACTTGGTTCGTCTACGAATCTCCTCAATTAGTTAAGGTCTGTCAAATGGTCGATATTGTCCCACATTACATTAGTCAGCTGTTATTATACCAAGAAAGCATGATGAAAAAGGTAATAAAATATATTTTGTTTGTAGGTACCGCACAAACTCTATAAGAGCTTATTCAGCCAGTTTGAGTTTTGTAAAAGCTGAAGAAGCCACTTAATACTTACTGATTATACTTAAAAAGTGTTTGATATTTTTGAAACCGTACCCAACAGAAAGAGAACTCCTCTGCTATCAAACAAAGTATTGTGTTAGATTCGAGGTTAAGAAACAAAATATGTGACAGGAGCGAGCGGTGAAAACAGCGAATTTGGGTAGCGCTTACATCGTCGATAGGTCAAAGTAAATATCCACGCAGTAAGGATTGGAAATGCCGTATGCAGAAAAGCAAGAAGAAATGAAACGCGACAGAGCTAGTTAAGGACAAAAACTGGTTTTTAAACATGGATGTAAAATAACGCGGAGGAAATCATCAAAATGATTTAATAATGTGGATGGCACTACTTGTGAGCATATAGTTTTTAAAATTGATTATGTTTAGTTGTTCTGTCTGAGAGTGCCTTAAATTTGTAGCCATGCTGTTACCACCGAAAACTCCTCTGTTATCCAGTTAGTCTGACAAAAAGGAGGTTGAAATAGTAAATAGGAGAGGACAGTTGAAAAAGGCGAATTGTGTTAAAGCTTGCATAGCCTCTCGGCGATATTTTAAGTCTTTATAGACTTAAAATATCGGCACCATAAAGATTGAAATGCCTAGTGCAGAACAACAAAGAAATGAAACGCAGTAGAACTAGTAAAGGTCAAAGTAGTTTATTAGACAGTTAGCTAATGATGAATATCGATCATTCTCAGTAAGTTTACTTGATTTGCGTCACTAACTAAACTACCATACTAACAAACTACTCAGAGTGAAATCGCGCTGAGAAGTTTCTAAGAAAGTTTTAATCACCCTTCTTTAGTTTGATTATTATTGTATCGGTATACTTAAACTATTATAAAGTTGTAAAAATTAAATGTCTGTACATTGAAGATATTAAAAAAAAATTGTAACGGACTATTTGGAGGTCACTGAATAGAAAAATAGGTTTTTTTGTTTGTTTGTATGTGTCGTTGTTTTCAATGTGGTTAAATTTCGATTAACTGACAAAATTATAGAAAAATATTTAATAATACTTTCATCTGCAAGAAACCAATGGCAATATACACATAATGAACGCAAAAATCAAAGCATGTAGTTTTTTTTAATGCGCGCCGCATCCAGCTTGTAACTCACACAGAACCTCTTTAAAAAAAAAAGTAAGACTCAGTATTCATAGAGTTAGAAGTCGTAAACAGATACGCTAAATAATGACGTCTAGATAGACTGAGGCAGGCGAACCGAAAAGCATTACGGCTAATGTTTCCTTTGAGAATAAAGCACTTATTTACTGCCTGACTTGTTCTGGAAAGATCTTTGAAACGGGACACCCGGACTACGGCTATCGGAAAACTTAGGTTACGTACAGAACAAATCTGAAAAGTGGCATGTGCCTTTGGAAATCTTTTGTCAGTGCCTCTTCTCAGAACTGTTGGTACAATAAATTTAACGAAAATATGGATAGAACAAAAAAAAGGGAGTTGATTTTTGCAATTTGACACTTAACCTTAGAAGAATATGCATTTTTTAATCATGCCAATTTGATCCGGTTTCTTCTGTTTTATATTTTTTCGAGAACGAACAGTTGTACATAACTTAGATAACCCACAGACAAAAGCATTATAACTATACTTAAACTAACAATTAAAAGTACCCAACTGTCCGGCTCCGATTTGATTTATTTTTATATATGTTAGAGAGTAGTGTAAAATATCGAACACGTATTTTTTTTTAGCTACCAAAACTCAACCTATTCAGAGAAACTGTACTCCAAATTACTAAAAAGTGACCAAACACTCTAACTTCTTTATAGAGTTTTGTTAAAGCAAATTGCTAGTTAATTACTGGCTTGATTATATGTTGGAGATCATGAAAAAATAATGGACCCGTGTTTTGTTATTTCGGCTCAAACTTATATTTTACAAAAAAAAATACAATTCAAAGTTTTATACTTCTCATCGTTTCACTCGCTCACTTCACTTTGGTTATATTGTTACTCGTAGTTTATTTGTTATGAAAATATGCTGTACTAAGTAGTATGAAACTTCTAAAAAACTTGTAAAATATAAATTTCAGCCGAAATAACAAAATACCGATCCATTATGTTTTTATGTTTTCCAACATATAATGACGAAAATGCCGTGAAGGTACGCTCTTTTGCTGGTGAACCTTTTCACATCGATTTTTTTTTTCTGTAGTGCATTTTTTTGTACACGTCTCGTGAACGTACATTGAACACGGTCCGACATACTCTTGGCTGGTTTTATTTCATGTGTCATAGGGTTTACAGGTAAAAAAGGGATATTGCTATTGGTACCCTGTGGGTTAAAAACTTCTTAAACTTTTTTTTTATATACTTATAAAACAAGATTTTGGATGACAGATATTTTATAAATTCACTTTGTGTACTAAATAAGTCGCTATTTTCTCGCCATCCATTATTAATGTAACAGATGGTAAGCTAATAAAACGAAAGATAAGAAACAACATATATGTTTTTAATAAGGTCAAGGCATGACGGATCGCTTGTCTATGCCCGATGTTAACTTCAATCAAATCGGCTTGCTTTACTTTAATGAAAACATGTTATACAACTTCTTCTGAGTCGGATACTCTTGTCAGAGTGGTCGTGGTCGCGGACGAGGTACATGAAGAGATGTTCTGCGGGTCGTAGTCTTTCCCGAGGACTGCTCTCTCAGCGATGTACTTCTATTTCTGCAGGTTAGATACGGATGAATGAAAAATTAAAATTCACAGAATGGTTGAAAGTACAACTACAATGGTGTATAATATTATGTTCTCACTGCTGAGGTAGAAAGTTGTATGTGCCACACGAGGCCAAAGTTATTTGCGTCTCGCACCGTTTGAATCACTCTCAGGATTCATTAATCGGCACTCGCAGCAAAAAACAACTTTGCTCTCTGGTTGCACAAATAATAATAATAATAAATGATAAAAACCTTTATTCAATAAACAAAATTATTATCATTGACATAATACAATTTAACGGATTATATCGCGTATATTATCTCATTTTAGTTCCCGACGTTTCGGAAGTTTTCCAGCTTTCCATGGTCACGGGAGGACTGAGAAAAGATGTATTTTCCTCTGTCAAAGTTACAATTTGTGCAAACTACCCATTTTTTTGAAAAAAGACAAATAAAGGTGTACATACATGCCAGATGGGCCTAAGCTGTAAAGACAGTTACACATGTGCCAGGAGGGCTTAATTATTTTATTCTAATAATTTATCAAGTGGCATTTCACAAATGAGGCGTACTGAGGAGAAAAGAAACGCTGCAAAGAAAAACTCTCAGGCTACCTCATTACTAATTATAATATTTAAAAAACAGAGACTATTAAACTACTTTTAAACAGATAAGATATTTTACACCGTTCGGAAATTAAGGTTTTGCAGTCCTGTGTCTCGCTTGTTCCTTGATGAGATGTATTACAGGATCCCAAGCTGGTGGTAGTGACAATCCATCTTCTCTATAGAAATTAGGATGTTGGCGGACCTATTGCGGAACAGAAAGCAGGTTGTGGTCGCTGATGGCGGTCGGGTTCGATCTGACGCCGTGACTTCCTGTATGGGTGTCGCACAGGGATCCTCCGTTTCCAACATCCTGTTCTCTCTATTGTTGAACGATCTCCCGGAAGCGATCAGTGATGGCGAGACGTTCATGTATGCCGATGATGTGGCAATTGTCGTGTGTGCCCCGACATATGAAGAGCTCGAAAAAAAACTAAACTCGACCGCCACATCAGTATCGAACTGGTTTAAAATTAATGGCCTCATTTTAAACACCTCCAAAACACACCACATCAGCTTTGACCTCTCTGGACGGCAAATGACGCCATTAGCGGTAATGGCCAACGGAACAACTATCAATCAGGTCGCTAGCTCACCATTTCTCGGTTTTGAGCTAGACAGAGGCCTCACCTGGAGCGGTCATATCGATAAAATGTGCAACAAACTGGCAACCGCATGTTTCGCCCTAAAACGTCTAGCGCGGATATTACCAGCAGATATGGTCCGAGCATGCTACTTTGCATCAGTGCACGCGCACCTGCAGTACGGGATCGGGCTGTGGGCGGGAGTTGCCGACTGGGAGAGGGCCTTTCGCCTCCAGAAACGTGCCGTACGTGCGATAGCGCGCGTTCCTCAAACCAACTCTGCGCGACCACTTTTTCAATCACTTGGTATCCTGACACTGCCATCGCTGCTGATTCTGCAGGTGGCAGTAATCGCACGAGAGGAGGTGGATGCAAATCCTAAGGATAACACCCCGCGAAGATATGAGACCCGCGGCGCTCGCGTCGGAAAGTTACCCCCCGTGCCCCATAGACTCGCGAAGTCTAATAAACTAGCACACATCATGGGTCGCAAAGTGTACAACCACCTCCCGAGGGACATTGTTACTGAACAAAGTGCATCCATATTTAAATTAAAACTCAAAAACTGGCTTCTCGAGCAGACGTTCTCTCGTCGGGAACTAAAAAATGAGATTATATACGCGATATAATCCGTTAAATTGTTTTATTTCAATGAGTAATAATCGCGGAAACAGAAGAAAATATTTAAACTATTATCTCTAATTGAGGCTCCATATATTTTTAATATAAGTACCTACTACATACTCGCAAACTACACTACACTTACACTAGGTTAGATAACATACTTACGCGATAACATCAACAACAGCACAACAGCACCGCACCCAACTGACCACTGGTGGACCCAATCACGTTGTGATATGGTTCACAATGGTCAGTTAGCCGCGTTGACGATAGCACAATCCAGAATCAGGTACAATACGGATCACATATGTTTTATACTGGTGTATTGTGTTTCTTTTTTAGTTAATAGTACGCATCTTACTTTCTTTCTAAACATTTGTTACAATACATGTGCTCTTTAATAATATATAACTATTGCTTTGGATTATTATTGATCACGCTGTTTATTTGAGTAATACGCGACTCTCCTAACAAAATCTAAGTCTATAGGTACTATTATAAAGTTGTAAAAATAAAATGTCTGTACGGTGAAGATAATTTGAAAAAAATAAGTGTACGGACTATTTGAAGGTCACTGAATCGATAAATATTTTTTTAGATTTTTTGCATGTTTCTATGTGTCGTTATGGCTTCATAACGTCAAAGCACGTGCGAGTCCTTCCGCCAATAAAGTTTATCCGTTGTATCTGTGGTACGAGGCCGCTGTCTGTATGACACATTTTTTTAATACCTGAAGAAATAAACTATAAAAGCGCGGCACAATTTATCAATAAATTTACGACAGGAAGGTACCCAATTGCAATAGCAAAAGTCGGGACATTTAACTGCCTAAAAGTTTAATGTAGAGGTTCTTGAATGGAGACCAATGAACGCAACGATAAATGAAATACGAGTATAGGTACATATTCTTTACCGAAACAGATAAACCAGACGTCCACAAATAATCTATTCCTTGGACCCAGTGGAAAGCTTGGAATAAATTTATCCGCAAACATGTTTCTGCGGATTGGACGTAAGTATCTTCGAATTGCATATGTAGTTAAGCTTTTATAAGATGAATTTGATAGCGTTGCGCTTCAGGAATACCCAATTACCACTTCTTTGTCTCAGCTGGTGGAGCTGCATTTATTTTTAGGATTCCGTTCCCCAAAGGATGGGAACCTTTTAATAAGCCTCTGATACACTAATATCAGAGGCTTATTAATAGGTTCCCATCCTTAAGACAGACATATGTCTGTCTATCTTTCTGTCTGCCCGTCTGTGTGTTACAGGGCCCTAAGAGAAGAGACTCTTAGGGCCCTGTAAATTCGAGCGTTGACGCGACTGCAACTCAGTGTCTTCCGAGCGTCGGCGCATTGTCATCTTATAAGATGACAATGGTGTTTTGCGTTGTCGCTGCGCAGACGTTGATAAAACGCCGACGCTCGGAAGACACTGAGGTGCAGTCGCGTCAACGCTGCGCGGGCCCTGACAAGACTGTGTAGGTCGTAAGTCGCCGCGTCGACGCTGCGCCAACGCTTTGTGGATGTTGACCAGACGCTGCTCGAAAGACGCTAGTATGGGAGACGTCTTCGTCTTGACTTATAACAGGCAGACACATATGCAGTACTCTTGGCCGCCGGTAGGTACTCAAATAATGAAGTTAAAAAAATAACAGCTACATATAAACAAACAAAAATCGCATATTATTTCTGGGGCTTTTTGCAGACAATGTTACAGAACCCTTAGCACGTGAATCCGGCTCGCGCTTGGCTACCCTCTGTTTAATTTCAGACATCACAAGAAATGCTTCATAGAATACCAAGTGTTTATCAAAAACGGTGGAGCTAATTCAACATTGAAATAATTTTAACCCAACCCAACCAATGGCATGCGAGTTCAAGATGGCACGCGTCAAAATCGGGCCCGCAAAAATTAGTTTGTGGATAAAATATGCCAAAAAATACGATATTTAAAGACCCGTCATAGAAAAAAATCTGGCTCAGAGCAATGACGGAACATGCTCAATGTAGTGTTTCGCAGCCGTTCATAGGAAAAAATGCAATACAGATGAAATAAATATCATATGAAAAAATGCACGAACAAAAGAGCGTATCTCCATGGCACTTACGTCTTTTTGCTAGTAAGCGCAGTTTTTCGGCAATAATTTAAAAACGGTAGGTATATCCGATCATGTTGAAAATAATTTTCGTTGGAAGTATATTATCAAAAAGGGTTTTTCTTCGTTTTTTTTTCATATGTTTGGGACATAAGGTTTATGAAATAGAGGAGTGAGGGGAAGGGGGGGGGGGGGATTATTTCAAAAAATATTCACTAAATCAAAAATAATTTTAGAGACCTTAAATAATTCTTAAAATAACTGTGGAAATACGTGCCACACGTTAATATTAGCATTTTTTTTTCAGTTTCGTTTAGATGTATGGAGTAAAATAGGAGGGGAGGAGAACTAGGCATATTTTTGTTATCAAACTATGTAGCAGCTTATACAAGACACCTATACTTAAAATTTTATCAATAATACATCTTGGAGTTTTTTAGTAAAATGCCTATGACTAACGGAAGCACGGACGGACGGACATGACGAAACTATAAGGGCGGAACCCTTTCTTGCCATTTTGGGTACGGCACCCTAAAAAATTAAAAGTTTGTCATTTAACAAATGTTAATCAGAACCCGAATCTGCTCAAATTTTGCTCAAATGTAACCTTTTGAGTAAACAACTACACAACCAGGTTGTCCAAATATCCAACGTAGCTTTGTAACAACTAACTCAATGTTCATTCTGATCCTACGGTTTGTTGAGCCAGTTGTTTAGTCCGGAACTATTGTGTACACTGGGCAGCAAAATTACATGGTTAGATGTGAAACCTAGTGCTGCAATATTATGGTTGAAATCTATTCGTGCAATTTTGCTGCCCAGTGTACATGTTAGTTTCCTTCTATTGACTTAGCCACAGGATCCTTATAGTACTTCCTTTTCCTTGAAGTTAGTCTAGCATTTTTCTGTGGTTTCGCTCACGTGGCAATAATATTTCGCTTATAATCGGGAAACTAATGATTTTGTTGACATAATATAATACAATACTCTTTATTGCACACCAAAAGAAAGTAATATCAGACACTTAAATCTAAAACAGTATGAGAAATGGTAAACAACAGGCGGTCTTATTGCTAAATAGAGGTGGCGCAAAGTAAACAACCAATGAGTAAGTAAGCTGTGCACAAGAAAACGACATAACATGTAGCTTAACAGTTTTTTATTTACTATGAGTCTGCTTTCGAACTTTGCGTCACCTGATGTGAAGTGAAGATTTATTATAGAGCTTGCATACCTAGAGATGCCTGTTCACTCTAGCCCCTAAACATACAAAGATTTAAAATCAATAGACAAATTCAGACGTCGGAACAGAATTATCGATGGTACACTCTCAAACCCTCCATTTATCTTCTTCTTGGTCGTCTCCATAATGACTGATGATCGTGGTTGGTGGTTGTCATTCGGGCATAAATGCACGCTCGCCATTGATTCCTATCCATCGCATTTCTCACCATATCGTAAAACTTTTGGGACGGTTCCTCGGCTTAAAGCTGGACAGTCCATCACGCTGGGGATTGGCCACATGAGATTTGTGATTGGCCTCTCCAAACTTTCGTTTCCCTTCCTCATTATGGCTGAAATAGCTTAAGAAGCGTTGCTCGCAAATTGTGGACAGTCGAGACTTTACCCTGAGCTCCGAAAGTATTGACTGATTGGTGCGCCTTGCTGTCCATGGAATTCTCAAGCATACGACTTCAAAAACATCAATTTGCTTTTTGTGTCTGCTTCCGTTTATATGCATGTTGTATGCAATAAATCACGTCGATGTCGATACGTTGCTAAGCAATTTACACAGGTAACAATAAAATCAAAATCAAACATTCAAAGTACTGCTCAAAATATGAGTATCTTGATTCTTATAAGTTAAATTTCAATTTGGAATTTTGTTCATTTACTTCCTTTAATTTAAAGTTTTGACTTAAAAACTACAAGTGAGTCGTCCAAATGGCTCTGTGTTAACTAACCCTACATTAGCTCTGATTCTAAGGTTTATTGTCTCAGTTGTTCAGTACAGAAATATTGTGTACATCTTAGTTTATCTTCTATTCGCTCTTGTATTCTTATTTCAGATGTTAGAGATTATAGAGCAAAAAGTGTAGTGAGTAGCACCAGCATCAATATTTGCCATAACAAAGTGGGCGTAAATATTTAACACTTGCAAACTGCCATAGACATAGAGTCGTGTCAGATATTTATACGCAGTACATAGTGCAGATATTAATGCTGATGACTGGACATTGTCTAGGATAAATAAATATTAGGAATGAACTTACACAAATCGTTCTAGTCCCCAACTAATCAAATCTTGTACTATGGATACCAGGCGAGTATATACATAATATAAAGATAATCTATAATACTAAAATACAAGAACCAGCAATAAACATTCATACTTCCACAAACACTTGCCCTAGCCGGGATTTGAACCCGGCTCTGCCAGCTTCGTAGACCCATGTGCAACCGAGTCAAAGGTGCCGTCAATAAATACATCCTGGAATGACGTTCAGTGTTGCAAAATATCGCGTGATTCGCGATTTCACATTGTTATTACTTTACAGTTAAATATCTTACGAAACTCTCAATATAAAAAAAATATTTAATAGTCTTTAGGTAATCATTTTGTAACTTTGAATATAGCCCATTAAAATACAGAACAAATCTAATAATAAGCGCGATACCGAAATTGAATACCGGTTATTTTGTATGGAGCGAATACCTACCGGTATTCGACCCCTAGACTGCATCCCAAATGAGCTGGTTTTAAGTTTTAACACAAACTGACAAACAAACCCGTCAAAAACAGAGCACATGTAACACTTTCCGTCTTATAAAGCTAATTCAATTTGCCCTGCCAGTTTTACATTAGTTCAACTCACTAAGCACGTTCATAACAAAAGGAAGGCCAAGGAGCTTCGCAGAGCGACCGAGTAACTAAAGAACTAAAGTGACACTAGCCGCAGCTGCCAGACTAGACCACTTCGTTTTTATCAAAGGAATAAAGGAATAGTCTTTTGGCTCTCATTTTATTAGCACTTTTGCCAGACTGACACATTTGCATTGAGCCTTTATAATCAGAGGTGGCGAAATCTTGGGATAATCGAGCAGTTGGGGCGGGAATGTAATGTTAATAAGGACTTGGAACTTGTATGGATGAATAAGTAAATATAAATTTAACATTAGTATTGTAAAGTTGCGTATCACGTACAAGTTTCTCAAATATGTACGTGATACGCAACGTAGGATCAGTAGGGGAAGTGTGGGGATCACTGGATCATTCTTTACTTATCATTATTCATTCATTACTAATCTATAGTATTATACAGTTTTGTAATGTCTAAATAGTTATGTCCGTGCTTTGTTATAATTATAAAGTTGTAAAAATTAAATATCTGTACATTTAAGGTATAAAAAAAAAACTATTTTAAGGGACTATTTGGTTACTCAAGCGAAAAATATATTTTTTTTTGTATGTTCCTATAATATATTGTGTCGTTACGGCTTCATCACGCCAAATCGGATAAGCAGATTTTAACTATTTTTGGTACATGGGTAGCTGCGTATCCACAGATCGTTATAGGATATTTTTTTACCGAATACCCTATCGAAAAAATGAACGGTTATGACTTTTTCTCCTCCGCGAACGAAGTTGCGGGCGCCTCTTCTTCTTCTTCTTCTTCGCAGCATATATGTGTCCACTGCTGGACATATGCCTCTTGCATGGATTTCCAATTTTTTCTGTTCCATGTCGGCCCTGCCGTCTTTTTGATGTCGTCCGACCATCTGGCTTGCGGTCTTCCAACGCTTCTGCCACCAGTTCGAGGTCTCTAGTGTAGCGCTCGCTGACTCCACCTGTCATCGTCTCTGCGACATATATGACCGGCTCATTGCCACTTTAGTTGCGCAACTTTTTCACCGATGTCGGTGACTTTCGTGCGTTGGCGAATGTCTTCGTTGCGAATTCTATCTCGTAGAGAGATTCCGAGCATTGAGCGTTCCATAGCTCGCTGTGCCACCTTCAGACGGTGGATTCTTCCGACGGTTAGCGTCCACGTTTCGCATGCGTACGTCATTACTGGGAGAACACATTGATTATACACTCTTGTTTTCAGTGATTGAGGGATTTTTGAAGGGAAGACGTCTTTGAGTTTACCGAAAGCACCCCATCCAAGTTGGATGCGTCTGCTAATTTCAGCTTCTAATGAATCCCTTTTTAGGGTGCTTTTCTGACCTAGGTATATGTACTCGCTCACTTCCTCTATCGTATGCGGGCGCCTAGTATTTTTTATATAAGTAATAGTTTTATTTTTCTGTCGTGTGCATTTTAATAACGTATTATTAGCAGAGGTCGGAATGGTTATTTACATAAAATTTTGGGAAGACTTAATAAAGAGTAGTAAGTTATATCCACCAAAAAATATTATTAATTTTTATTAAATGCAGAATTTAACATATGCAGTTACAAAAAATGACAAAGTTTCTGTCAAAAATTTCATTTTTGCGACAAGCTATTATCGCCGATTGTACTTTTCTTTGAACATCCGTCAACTACGCACCGACACGATTCTAAAGAACTCAAACTCGGTAGGACTGTATTATTTTCTTACAGAGTCTCCTATGACCACCTTCCTGATCCATCATCAGACCAGCTTGATGGTGTCATATCTACGTAAGTTCAGTGACAATGCAATTGTAATTGCATTGTCAAATAAGTATGCCAAATTTTAGGAATTTGGAAACCGCGAAGTAGCTCAAATTTAACTTGCAACATTCCACCCGAACATACATAGTTACATTGCAAGTTAAATGAAAACTTGTAAAAAACATGCTTCACAAAATTTGGCTGCTCACCATACTTCACCTAAAGTGTTGCATCCATACCCTATAATATTTTTAGTGATCCCACTGGTGATGCTCACAGTATCGCCCTTAAATTACTGAGGTGCCATGAGATCGCCTAAACTAAAATTATGGTTTTGATTCCACCGGTCATGCTCATGACAGTCAACGTCTTAAACCCAGTCACGTTGTTTGTTGAAACGTTTACTTCTACTTTCCTATTTCCAACGTTGTTCATTGCGTTCTAATACTACAGAAGAATATATTTCACTGTCTCTTTAGAGTGAATTGTGCGCCCGTAAATCACCTCGGTGCTTGTACAGTAAAAATGCTTGATGTAAAAAGCACGAATGAAGCTCTTTTGCGGAATACGAAGTAGGTGAATAAATTCAGGGAGTTCTAGGACTTAATGCTGCGGGATTCGTTCGCTTTCCTGTCTGGTTTAAACGCGTTTGCAATACTGATTTTGAAGTGTTAAGTTATTAAACTACAGATAAGCTAGTGAGTTGATTAGTTAGGGAATTTTATAATTAAAATCTTGCTCAATTTGAAGCTAAGAAACCTGTCGCGTTACTAAAGAGTTTGAAGTCAATTCTTGTTAAAAGGAAAAAAAGTTTGGAACATCTCTATCAAATCGATAGCGCAAGGGGTGAATGCTGTTTATTTGTACCGAGTCAATTCTGTACTACTACATAATGAAAAAAATGTAGTTCCTGTGATATTATAGCGCTTTTACAGTTGGACAGACAGACACACAGGTCACGCCATGAGGGTTCCTTTTATACCTTTTTGATACGGAACCCTAATTATAAGTAGAGGACCTTTCGCGTGACAAATATAACTATGTGAAATTTAGTTTATAAGTGCATTCCTCTTTCAAAATTTTGCTGTCTAAAACCTGGGATTACGAGGTGAGAGGTGGAATGCATGTAAAAGCATTCCTTCTCCTCACTTATCATGGCGTGAAGTCTAGATTCTCTCATTTCAAAAGCAACTCCTTTGACTAAATTTGTTTGCCCTTTGTATTATAAGACGCATCTTGAAATTTGGATTACAGCGACGAGCATGTAGCCTGACTGTCAGATTGGACTACGTTACTGTAACCTCCTTGTCGAGATCATTTGGTGAAACCTGTGTCCAGCAATTAACATTTCTTAGCTGATATTATGATGAAATGAAATTATACGCAATATCCTTCAAATGATCATAATAATCTCCATTCTTCTCAGTTTTCAAACTACTACTGGCCTCCTTTTGGTAGCCTAAAAGTTATTCTTGTTACAATTCAATACCGGTACCGAATGACTGTTGTTGGTAATAAAACGTATACATACAAAGTTATACACATCTTTACCAAAATCTAGAAGTTTTCCTAGATGGATGTCGGCAGTGGCGTGCATAGGGTTTTTAGTTAGGGTAGGCAGAATTTGACATAGCCTGTCTGTGTCATTCCAAACATTTGAAGACTTCCCGAATAAAATGCACAGACAGCAAAGTGTGCACAAACAGTCAACTAGCTAAAAGTTTCGTAATACTTTACGTGAAATTGACGAGTAATATTGCTCTAAGTTTGAGTTAAATGCAACATACCTACCTTTATTAACTAGGTACCTTTATCTTATCATCGAACGCTAACTTGCTAAATTCGACGAAAGTTAACTTTCGCAAATACTATCAAAATACTGATCACAGCAAAAACACATATTTAAGCGTTAGCTACTACAATAAACAGTATTTCACGGTAAATTAAATTGATAATGAAATAAAATAGCTCCGAAGTCAACTAAGTAGTACAACTATACAAGAAATTTACATTTCATCACAACTCGGTCGCAACTGTAGAAACAAAGAATCCATTATGGCACCAGAATAGCAATATCAAAACAACTTAAAACGAAACAAATTAAAATGCCCCACATTACGCGTACAAATTACAGCAAAAGGGGGACTTCTTTAATCTGCCACATGAAATCAATGCATCTGATTGGTCGCAAACTTTTGCCAGTGCTGCCAACAGGGCTAATATAAAATATGCTTAACTGCAGCTCGATTTTTGATAAATTTATGCTAAGTACTATTTTACTAATACCGAAAATTATGCTGCAGTTTTCTATGTCAAATAAAATGAAACTTAATTTTTACATTACTTATTTTTTTGTATCAAGCTAATTTGAACTGAAATCGTTTTAAAATGAAATAACTTAGCGACACCAAAAACGAAAAATTATTCGAAGCGAAAAATGGAATTTTTATGATTACTCTCATCGTTTTCATTGTCAATTATTTATTAACCTCCCGGATACGTTTCAAATTACTTATAAAATTTCTAATATCATGATTTTACTTTATTTGAATATTTTTTATGTATGCTAAAAACTATACTAAACGACAAACAAAATGTGCTAGACAACATTAAATTTAGCAAATTTAGCATTTAGTATGCTAAATTGGCATCACTGACAGGTCCGGCGGCCGGAATTGTAAGTATGTGTGCATGTGACTTGAGTATAAGTGTGTGTGCTGAGCAAATTCGTACATAGTTCACGGACGATATTACACAAGCGCATTGTGAGCGTGTGTGCTGTGGGCTAGGCGCTGGACTGTCTTGCCTGACTTGCGGTTCAGGCTTGCTTAGCTGGATTCGCGCGCAAATTTAAATCGCAGCGCGTTCCGTAATGGAAGGAGGCAAGTAGGTTTTCTTTTAAGAAATATTATAGTATTATTATAGAGAAGAGAAAAATATGCATTCTGAAGTCAGTTTTGCTAGGTTAGGCAGTGCCTATTTGCCTATATGGAATGCACGCCACTGCTTTTAATATAGTTAGCTAGTACATGTTGTATCTATAGCAAAAACCACGGCAAAATGAAATAGTCCATGGGCTTACTTAACAAAGTGCAAGCCCGACGTGCTAAAGACGCCTTCTCTTTATCACACATACCGAGATGCTCAGGGGTCGCATTCCGAGCGGCGTAACACCTACGACGATAAAAACGTGAGGGCATTAGCGCTATGCCGCAGTATGGGGATGCGTGGGGAAGGTCCTTGTGGCTTAATACGGGCGAAGATATTTAAGTTGAGCTGTTTAGATACTCGAAGGTGGGTAACTTCTGCTGAAGTATTGTATTAATAATCCTTTTTTCTTTACCAGTCGGGTAAATCTTCATACGGGTGAAGATATTTAAATAGAGCTGTTTATTAACCTCTCGTATGTAATGAAAAAATTGCCAATCAAATTGATGCTACATGAAGAGTTTAAAGGTACAGATCAGTGCCTAAGCATACGAGGGGTTAAGATACTAGAAGGTTTTTACCATTCAGGTACATTTTAATACCAGCAAAGATGATTAAATGAGCTGTTTATGAAGATAATAGAAGCTGGGTAACTTCCGCCGAAGAATCGTCGTAATACTCATATTTTCTGGAATATTCAAATGAATTTGAATACCAGCGAAGATATTGAAATTCAGCTGTTTTTGAAGATACTAGAAGCTGGAGCAGCTGCTGGCGCTGCTGCCGAGGAAATGGCATGATACTCTTTTTATTTTTTTAGTTGAGCAAATTTTAATACGAGCGAAGATATTTAAATGAACTCTTTATAAAGATAATAAACTCAGTGACTTTCACGGAGATGAATATCATAATCCTCTTTTTTACTGTAGTTGGGTAAAAATTGATAAACCATCTCTACAGATGGTAAAAACGGATAAACCATCTCTATAGATGGTTTATCCGTTTTTACGGAGTAACAGGATATCTACATATCCTGTTACTCCGTTATCATAATAGATCAAAATCCCTTTTACCATTCTGGTACTCCATACATCTTTGACTGATACACCACACATGATTGTATAGGTATTTAAAAAAGTCAGAAAACACAGTTCAGTGAAATTGAACAAAATATTTCACTTATTTAGAATTAAACATCGGCTAACTCAACAGGGCACGAGAAAATTATGAAGATTTAGGCAGCTGAGTGTATTTATGGTTGTTGTATAGGTATCTACGAGCATATTTAAAAAAAAATGCATGAACAGATCCAAGTCCGGAGAAGGACAAAACAGTGTAACCAATTTAAATTCAGTTGTAGCGCACATTCTGCGACCGAAGTCACTCCTTAAAACTATACTTTGAACCCAAACTAATTAGAAACTAAACGAATGTAACTTCTGTAACTGCCGTCACTACGCGATTGTCGACTTTAAACGTTTATAAGTAGACCTAAACCAGAAACCTACTTTTGGAGTTAAACTTGTGCAACTGTACCGCTACCATGGGTTGCTACTAGAAACTCAATTTTTTTTTTCTTGGTTTAAATTGAAAACGACTTCTTGATGCATTATTCAGCTTGATTGGTCTACTTTTGTAGTCTTCACTAACATATTCATGACATTATTTACTTAGAACATTAATTTAAACCTAGATGATCTTCACTCATTATCACAACACAACAAAACGGGGCTTAATCGCGTATAATATGTATCGGAGTGTGGTGCCATCTTTGAGCTCGTAACAATATTTATCAGCTGACGCCATCTATAAGCTGGTGGTTTATGTTATTTGGTAGCATAGTTAGTTTCTATGATCCAATGATAATCACGTCAATGAGTTAAGGAAACGTCAGTCAGTTGTTTTGTCTGGGTGAAATCAGAGATGGCGTTACCGAAGTTGTTTGTGACGTCGTCACAAGTGGTAGGGTACGGGGACACGAGGCGGCGGGATTCTGATAGCGACAGTGGAAGTGAGCGGTCGACACGTAACGTCATCTCTGGGATCACCACGTTTCTTTTGTTTACTTTTCTTAATCTGAGTATATCGAAGTTATCACGTGTGATTTTACTGTGCAAAATGTTATTATCGATTAAAGCCAATTAACTATCATATTAGTGCGTTGTTATTTCGCTGCCCAAGTGTTATTTTGTATGTCATCGATATGGATGAAGGTGCATCTGATGCGCCGCAGCCTTCGGCTACCTCCGTCATATGATTCATTTAATTACCTTTAATTGGTAAACGTTTCGGACGTCACGTTACGTCCATGGTTTCAAACTTTCATCTTCGTGGTGAGTGGCAAGTAATTAGTAAATGTAAACAACATCAAAAAACATCAGATAAGTCGCCTGACGTCGTGAGTGTAGTGTGTCAGTCTAGTGACGACCGTAGTGTTCAACCTAATAGTGAACGTCAAGCGCGGATAGATCGAAAAACTCGCGCGGCTAGAAGACGTTGAATCGCCGCTCCAGTTTCCTTCGAGACCATGGACGTAACGCGACGTCCGAAACGTCGAAGAAGTACCAATGTAAGGTAAATTGAATCATATTTATACGCGAATAAGCCCCGTTTTGTTGTGTTGTGATAATTATTTACATGATTTGATAGCCGTTATTATCGTCCAATAAGCAGTTTGTCTAAAGAGTGTTTAAAGTTGCATCGCAAAGACGAATCGCATTATGGACGAATTGCATAGTTGACGAACGGTAACATGCAATTTCGACCAACAGTTTACAAATCTAAAGGAGGAAAAAAAGGGGAATCTAAAGCTAAGTTAAAAACTATACATTAGCTACCTAAAGATTGGAAATGCCCTCCAGGTCATCTTCGCCGGATATCGTGCCCTGAAGGCTGGTGGAGTTTTTTCTTTATAGCTGTCGACGAACTACTTAAGTTACTATACTATGTTTATTTGTTTAATTATAACATCGTCGCGAACGATCTAAACTATGGCTATTGACAGTCCTCTTGTTATAATGGTCCTTAGCTCAGATCAAAACGGAAATCCCAGCCTTCTGTAGTATAATTTAACTATTTTTGATCTTGTGTCACTGTAAACTTATAGTAAGGGTACGAAACTTGAAAACTCCGCCCGCGCTATGGCCTCCGGCGCGGGAGTAGAAAAAAGTGTCAAGTCTACGTTACTTAAAAGTTAAATGTTGTGGAGTATTGTCGGGACTTGGTTGGAGATGGTTTGCGGGACGCTTTTGGCCGTATCTTTTATTTGTATAACGATCTTTAAACGACAACAAGTTTTGTTTTCGTGAGATATCTGGGTGACTTAATTTTTTTGTAAGATAATACTTTACGAGGATTGGGATAGAACGGGACTTAATCGTTTATAAATAATTATGATTTACGACTGAATTGATACGTCCAAAAAGTCGAAAAAGTACACGATTAACTTGCTTAAAGCTTAAAAGGTGTTTAAGTCTAAAACAACACTATTGTTGAAAGTACCAAAGATCCAGCATACTACAAATTTATATTTCTCAAACATCCAAGAAAATGTCGTTCTTATTTTCGTGATAATAGAACGCGAAGTACACTTGTGATGTGACAATAAAGGAATTTCATACAACATTGATTGCCATGGCCAACAAAGAGATGGTATTTTATTTCCGTGGGTTTTATTCTTTTAACTGACTAAATGGTATACTACCAATAAAAAAAAATAGTTTGTTAATGTGTATTTACTTTTAATTTCATATTTAACTAGATTATTTAATTAAACGAAATCAGGTATCCGATAAAACAAACAAGAAAAGACGTTTATTGTTAATAATTTATTTAAATAACCATTTAATACGGTACCTTTTACAATTTTTAAATAAATAAAATCACCAATCCAATATAAAAAAAGTATTTTGGGGGGAATAGAAGATTAATAAATATATCAGTTGAACATTTTAATTTTTTTTCCTTGGATTTATTTGACAAAAGCACTATACAAGCCTCGGCTCGAATAGGGATTGTCGGCCTAATATGTCCAGATAGGCAATCCCCTATTTCGCAGCTTTTGCAGTACTCGTAATGTATAAAAACTTAAGATATCCATTTTTTTAGACAACCTATTGTAAGCAATAGTTACTAGTAATCTTATTAAACCAAAGCTGTATTTATTTGAACACTTCTATTTTGAATTTATAAAGTACGAAAAATAAAATAAAAACAATAAATAATTGACTTAATAAATGTCACGCTCACGAATTTAACGAACATTCCATTGTTCAATGCTCAAGCAGTTGAAAATATGCTAAAATTCTTAAATTTTTACCATTATTAGAATACCATTTGCAAATGGTATGTGAAATTAATTACAAGCAAATAACTCTATTCGATTAAGTCATTCAACATTGTTTTGAAGAACAAGCTTTACTGTACTGCGCTGTGTGTGAAAGTTTGTGCCTGGGTCGTGGCTGTTATCTATGTATTTAAGTATTATAATTTATCTATATATATTATGTATATCGATGCCCATAGTATATGCTTTGCTTAGTTTGAGACTGGGTCGATTTGTGTAAGATGGTTCCTGGGTTAGGTGTCCCTGTGCTGATTTACTAATACGGTATTGACGTGTCTATGTATTTTTGTGTTTTTTTTTAAATATACTACTAGGGTGGCAAACAAGCGTACGGCCTGCCTGGTGTTAAGCAGTCACCGCAGCCTATGAACGCTTGCAATACCAGAGACATTACGTGCGTGTTGCCGATCCTTTAAAAACATCCTCTCTTGAAGAATCCCATACCAACCTCCAGGGAAAACCGCGGCAGGGAGTTCAATCCACATCGGATTGTGCGCGGTAAAATATGTCCTAAAGCTCAACACCGTCCCAATGGCATCTACAGTCTTCAATCATAGTAGTAGACGTGACCAGCAGGGTGCCAATCATTAGAATTAGGGTGTCGAGCATTGTATCATTTACCATAAGTGGATGGTATTATTTAACTCATAAATTGTAACATTTACTGTCGTCTGATATTCTTAAATAGGTACTTATTATTTTATTTAAACTTTATTGCACAATACAAACTGTTACAAATGGCGGACTTAATGCCTTAAGGCATTCTCTACCAGTCAACCATAGGGCCAAACAGAAACTGTAGTTAGTGCAGGATCATTAATGTTGAGAATACAAAAAAAAAGTAAAGAAAAGAGACACAAATCAACAAAACAATATGGGCATATATACGTATAAATATTTATATACATACACACATTTTATATTAAAATACAAATAGATAAACACAATACAATTATAAAATATATATGTACCCTTACACCTGCAAAACATCACACAGACAATCAATCTTTAGATTTATTGAAGAGATGATTGCGCAACATGCGCTTGTAAGAGAAAATGCTCTGAGCTTGCCTAACAGAGAGAGGAAGATCGTTCCATAAACGAATTGCTTGAACAGAGAAGGATTTGGACATAAAACTAGTGCTGTGAGAAGGAAGAGAGAGTTTGAGACTGCGAGCAGAGCGCAGCTTACACCCAGGACGGGCAGTTACAAATGTAAACATAGATTTAAGATAATCCGGTGTGGTTGGATCAAATAAAATGTTGAAAAGGGTACAAAGAATTTTTAAGGACCTGCGTTCGCGAATGGGAAGCCATTTTAACTGACGGCGATACTCAGATACGTGGTCATATTTCCGGAGGTTGAAAATAAATCGAATGCAGTTGTTGTTTAGCCGATCCAGCTTGCTCAGAGACTCCTGGATAATATTGGAGTAGCACACATCAGCATAATCAACTATGGGCAACAGCAATGTTTGAACAAGGACTGTTACGGACGGGTCCGTAAAGGGTCCATGCAGTGGACTGTAGATGGTGCAGCAGGGTTTCGGCAGGTCACAAGAAGAAATAAGAAGACTATTTTTCAGGTTTCAGCAGCGATGCGATGAGTAGTGTGGAGCGTGGGACGAATGGTGGCAAGTGGCAGGTGACTGATTTTACTAGGGAAAGGATTGGTATAAGGTGAATTTATGTGGGGCGGAACTAGTGGGATTTTCGCCCACAGGGCAGGCAAATCTGATATAGTCTAAGGTGCAAGGGGAAGGGGGGAACGAGAGACAAGGATGGAAGATGTGTGTGAAGAGTATAGGACATGTGTGTATTGCAGTGTTATTGTTATGTGTGAAATGAGCATCTTTTATTAAATAAGTACACGAAATATTACAGACAATTCAACATTAATAAAAGGCACAATAAAGGTAACAATCAATAAATCTTTTATCTAAACACGTAAATAATATAAACAATAAAGTGTAAACAACGGAACTAAAAGTGAGTCTTTACTCGAATTAAAAACATAAGCAAAACCTAAATCTACCTAGCTATTAATTACAATTCTCCCCCTCGTGCGCGAGCACTTATAATTAAACGCTGTCTAACACGATGAGGCGAGAGGCTGGACGGCGCATCAGCCCGGAAGCTGTTCTAACTTCTGTTACTCTAACTCTGCCGTCTGGGCCTGGAAAAACAGAAGTTACGTGCCCTCTTGGCCATGTGCCTCTGGGCATAGTCTGGTCTACGATGAGTACGATGTCGCCGATTTTGATCGTTTGTTCGTTGGACACGTTACCTCGTCGAACTTGTAGCTGAGGTCTGTATTCTCGAATCCATCTGTTCCAGAACTCATCGGCCATGGCTTGTACTGCTTTCCAATTGTTCATGTTAGGTTTTACGTCTCTGAAACTCCCAAACGGTGACATGCCACATGACCGCCCTATAAGGAAGTGGTTGGGGGTCAGGGATTATTTTTCCAGGTCTGGGTTCACTGGTGTCAGTGGTCGGGAGTTGACGAGGTGTTCTGCTTCTAGCATGAGTGTGTAAAGTACCTCTTCTGTTGGATACTTTTCTTTCAACACGGTGTAAAGGGCCAATTTGACTGAACGTACCATTCGTTCCCACGCTCCTCCCATACTCGGGGCTCCAGGAGGTATTTTCTTCCAGGTAATAGTTTTACTGTTTGTGTACGTAGTCATTTCGTTTTCGTTGGCTAGCAGTGCCTCTCCTATCTCTCTTTCTGATCCCTTGAAGCAGGTCGCATTGTCGCTATAAAGAACAGTAGGTGTGCCGCGTCGTGCCATTAATCGTCTGAGTGTTAATATCATAGAGGAAGCCGAGAGAGATGTGGCTACCTCCAGATGTATGGCTCTCGTGGTGAGCCACGTGTAGAGTGCGCCCCACCTTTTCTCATGACGTCGGCCTACTGTTATCTGCAATGGACCGAAATAATCGACCGCTGTGGCTGTGAAGGGCGGTTGATTATTCATAAGCCTCTCTGAAGGTAAATCGCCCAAGGGAATTTTGTTGGGTAACCCCCTATAGGTGCGACACCACTGCCATTTATTGCAGATGTATCTCAGGCAACTACGCAGTCCTATGATGAAGTAGCGCTGTTGTAGCTCGTTCAGCACTGTTTCTCTATTGCCATGACCGAGGGTACTGTGAGTATGCAGCACGATCAGTCTCGTCAGCTTTTCTTTAGCATGTAGGACTGGTAATCTTCTCAAACGATCTTGCGTTATTCTGCTGTTCAAATAGAGTACGCCTTTCCGTATGTCTACGGCTATCTTCTTTAACGGCGAGTTCTTCGGCATCGGCCGCCCAGCCTCTTTGCATGTGATCTCTTCTTGAAACGACGCTTGCTGACTCCTTTTTATAAGGAGTAACTCGGCAATCTGGATGTGGTCAGTTCTCATGGTTGTGTCTGTTGTCTTTTTGAGTAGCTTGGCTTTGAATACCTCAGCAGAGAGCAGAGCGGTGGCAGCGGAGCGCAAGAGCCTATTGTAGTTTGAGAATCTATCGATCGACGGTAAGTAACTATCGGCTGTGAGTTTACTTGTCGCGTGTAAGACAGGCTTAATCGTTCGTTCCTCCCCTGTGGGGGACTGCGGCACCGAGACTGACTTATCCTTGGGCCATGTCTCGGGGTCGCCTCTAATAAGATCTCGCCCGAAAAACCATCTATGTTTCGCATCGAAGTTCAAGGGGACGCCCTTTGTCGCGTCGTCGGCGACATTCAGGGCCGATGGCACCCATTGCCAGTCTACGGGCGCGGTAAGACTCTCTATTTCGGCTAGTCTGTGAGCTACGAACGATTTGAACGAGCGGGGATCCGATTTTATCCAGGCTAGGACCGTTTTACTATCTGACCAATAGTAGCATTTATCTATTTTATAATCGGATTCGCGCTTGATCGTTTCGGCTAACCTACTGCCTAATACCGCGGCCTGCAGCTCCAGGCGGGGCACGGATATGGGTTTCAGGGGGGCGACCTTTGCCTTCCCTGCGACCAGCCGCGACGATTTTACCCCGTTAACATCGGTGTTAACGAAATATATCGCTGTTGAGTACACTTTTTCGCTAGCGTCACAGAAAATGTGCATCTCTTTTTTACCCGAAGGCGCGGGGACGTAACGAGCTATTTCTATCTCTTTCAGCGTTTCTACGTTTTTTACGAAAGCTAGCCAGGTCTGATGGTGCTCGTTTGTTATGGGCTCGTCCCATTGTACTCCACTACGCCATACGTCCTGAATGAGAGCCTTACCTACCATCGTAACCGGCGAAACTAGGCCTAACGGGTCGAAAACTGACATGACCGCGCTGGTCACCTGACGTTTGGTGGGGATAGCCCCGCCTTTCGCGACATCGCACGGAATGTTTCTGAGATTAACATTGAAACCGAGAGTATCGCGCTTGTGGTTCCATATCATACCTAATGTTCTTTCAGAATCGCTTTTCCCTAACGTCGTTTGTTCGCTAGCTCGCTTATCCGTTACGTCATCTTTAACCGCTGGGTTGTTGGATGCCCATCCGCGCAACTCGAAGGAGGCCGCCATGTGCACCTTGTGCATCGCGTTTATGACGCTTTTGGCCTCCCCCTCGTCACTAAACGCGCCCAGATAGTCATCCATGTAAAAGTTACGAACGGTTGCCCTAGCGACTTCGGGTTGTTCGCTTGCGTGATCGTCTGCGTTCTTATTTTTTACATAAATGGCCGTGCAAGGAGATGAAGCCGCCCCGAAAATGAGCGACGTCATTCTATATTCGATTGGTGGTCCCGCACGGTCCTCGCCCCTCCATAAGAATCGCAGACGATCACGGTCCGCGTCGATGATTTTAACCTGGAGAAACATCTCCTTTATGTCGGCGACGACCGCGATCCTACCTTCTCTAAATCTGACTAATACTCCGAACAATGACTGAAGCAGGTCCGGACCCGCTAACAATGCGTCATTTAAGCTTTTATTTCCAGACTTGGCTGCAGCGCCAAAAACTAGCCTGACCTTGCCCTTCTGAGGGTGTATAACTGCAAAATGCGGCAGGTACCACGTCCTTGAAGATGCGGGCGGGGCATCGGCCCGTTCCGCGTAACCGGCTTCTATCAAGTTGTTGACCTACCTATTATACTCTGTTTTTTGCTCTTCGTCGCGATCTAGTTTTCTCTCCCATTTATACAGCCTACTCAGGGCCTGGGCTCTGTTGTCAGGCATCTCCTCGCTTTCGGATCGCCATAGAAGACCGGCCTCGAACCTATTTCCGCCGTCAATCCGTCTACACGTGTCGTTAAGAATTTTTAAAGCACGCTGCTCGGGGTCCGCCTTAGGCGTTTTCGCTTCTATACCCAGGCTTTCTCTGCTAAAAAAATCTCTCATCATTTTTACGGTCTCTTCTTCATTTTGTTTCGACATGGGTCGCACGTGATTGACGTAGGCAATGGTTCCGCGCGATAGCGAGTCTTTTCCATGCAAGACCCACCCTAATTTTGTAAGCGACGCGACGGGTTCGTGCTTACCGCCTATCTTTAACTGGCGTGACGAAATCAAATGCCAGTTATCCTGACCTATCAAGATAGTCGGTTTCGCGTTATCGTAACACAATTCGTCCTCTATGTCGTCGAGGTGCTTACACCGCCTGACTAAATCTCTATCCACCTGTTGCGCAGCCAGGTGCAACTCGCTAATCGTGTGCGCGGCTATCGTATTCAAATTTCTACTGCACGTACCCCGTACTGAGAACTTAACAACGCATGACTCGTGGTCGTCTAATTTATTGCCCCCTACCCCTTCTATCGATAAAAGGCTTCGGGGTTGATCGCCAGGCCCTATTCTGTCCGCTGTTGCCCTTTCTATCAAAGTTATGGACGACCCCTCGTCCAGCAGGGCGTGCGTCAGAATAGCGCCTAGAGGCCCCGTTACCTCTACTGGTATTATCTTCAGGTAGGTATTAGGCTGATGTACGTGATTAACCGAACCGACCTTGCCGCGCGCGGGTGTGGAACGCTCATTATTGTTTTCACTAGCTTTTTTTTCATTATGCAACAATCTATGGTGAGACGCTTCACAACCGCCCGCGCCGCAAGGTACATACATGCATTTAAAAAATCGCCTATGGTCGTTCGTCAGACATCGAAAACACAACCTAAAACGCTTCGCCTTTTCCCACCTGTCCTCGATATTCAGCTTGAAAAAATCTGCGCAATCTGGAGGGGTATGTCCCCCCTCGCATATTGCGCATTTTTGTTCTTTTTTAACGGCGGACTCCACCGGCGGTGGGGGGGACGGCGCTTTTGGTCGGCTTTTCGATGGCTTTTTCGCGTGTTTGTTGACCGTGTTATTTGGCGTTTTTTTTAAACTTGCCACCGTGGCACTATACGCTGGTTCGAAATCTTCTTCTGATTCTGCGCTATAAAAGCTTTCGGAGTTCGATCTATGACGTGCCGCGTTTACTCTTGGTTTATGCTTAAGGCGACGCTCTTCCCTTACATTCTCGTAAGTAAACATGGACCCGCACTGATCTCCTACCGTGTTCAAAAAACGCGTCAACAAAATGAGATCAGGCGCTCCTCCGTGCGTCGCTTTAAACTCGAACCACCTATATTTTAATATGACGTTAAGTTTCTCTACGATTCTGTTTACTAATTCCGGCGCGTACAAATACTGCTCTTGGTTAAGCGTTTTAATCGCGGCTACGGTATTTGCGACCCTATTCGCGAATGTGACTATATTTCGACCGTCGTCGGTCAGGCGCGGCATTCTTTTTATATTTTCTATTCCGTTAATATAATCAAATCGGGTCGACCATACCGCCTCTCTAACGTGTCCATAATTTCGTAGGGCTCGGACGTCGTATATAGTAAAGTTCTAACCGTTTCGCGGGCCGCTCCGCGAATCGCCTTACGTAAGCGGGCTACATTTTGTATGCCGGAAAACATACTCTCTGTGTCGCTGAAAACCGCCTTAAATGCCATCCATTCCGTCACCGTCCCGTCAAAATGTGGGAGCTCGTGGATGAATTTAGGCGGCTTCGACCTATTGCTTGAGTTCACCGCCTGAACGATAGCGTTGGCTAACGATTGCATACCCATGCCGCCGCCGCCGCCGCCGGCGGCGTCCGTGCGCGGACATGGTCTAGGAGGGTGCTCGAAATCTGGGATGTCGTTTCTATGCTCTATCGCGGTAGCTGGCCTGTGCTGACGCTGCTCTGTGAGCCATCGCTCGATATGTAAGGACCCCTCAACCCGGGGCGGTCCCGCCGCGTCACTAGAGTTCGCCAGATCACTCATTCTGGCGATCTCTAGCCTACTTTTCGCCGCGGCGGCGGCCGCCTGAGCCCTAATCAATTCGGCGTTATGCGCCTCTAACTCTGCCATCAAAATTGACATATTACTAGCCGGTACCGCATTAACAACAGTGCCCGATGCACTCCTATTTTCGTCGTTAACGTTCGCGCCTTTTTCGATTTCTATTTGATTCGGCGCTGCCCTACGTTCGCTGCCACTACTCTGCTCTGTTATGCCGGTGCCTTTACTCCACGTGTTCGTCTCTCCAGACGTGGTCCCACCGGACTCAGGCGTCTGCTCGATTCTAGGCTTAACCTTGGAACGAGTTTGTGGAGGTTCTGACATTGTCGCGCACGAGGGTCCCTAGCTATACAATTATCCAAATTAACACTCCCTAAATATCACTCCCTACTTTTTCCTAACCACTATCTGCCTGGACGGGCTACTACCGTGGTGATGCCGACCAGGAATAGGAACGTAGGGATAAGGAGGGAAGGAAGGCCCCCGGTAGAGAGATCGGTAGCGCAGGGATGCTGATGCCACGGTAGGAACGACCGTGCCAGATTCTTGACCAACTTGTGACCCCCTTTGCTATCCTTTCCGTACCGGCGCAAACCAAGCTTAACACAGCGCTTTCTTGACAGCCGTTTAACACCGCAAGGTGGCCGGAGCTGCAGATTTAACGAGCCAATAACCTGGCAAAGCTACGCCTTTGGTTACGACTCGCACGTACTTGTTTCTTTCTTGATCGCTGATTCTTCCAATATCCGGCTCGAAGGACCACTGTTACGGACGGGTCCGTAAAGGGTCCATGCAGTGGACTGTAGATGGTGCAGCAGGGTTTCGGCAGGTCACAAGAAGAAATAAGAAGACTATTTTTCAGGTTTCAGCAGCGATGCGGTGAGTAGTGTGGAGCGTGGGACGAATGGTGGCAAGTGGCAGGTGACTGATTTTACTAGGGAAAGGATTGGTATAAGGTGAATTTATGTGGGGCGGAACTAGTGGGATTTTCGCCCACAGGGCAGGCAAATCTGATATAGTCTAAGGTGCAAGGGGAAGGGGGGAACGAGAGACAAGGATGGAAGATGTGTGTGAAGAGTATAGGACATGTGTGTATTGCAGTGTTATTGTTATGTGTGAAATGAGCATCTTTTATTAAATAAGTACACGAAATATTACAGACAATTCAACATTAATAAAAGGCACAATAAAGGTAACAATCAATAAATCTTTTATCTAAACACGTAAATAATATAAACAATAAAGTGTAAACAACGGAACTAAAAGTGAGTCTTTACTCGAATTAAAAACATAAGCAAAACCAAAATCTACCTAGCTATTATTTACAAGGACAGTTTTTGTGCTAATCGGAAGAAAATGCTTAAACCTATAAAGCGCTCTAAAAGTATTAGTCACTTTACGACATACGTCAGACACCTGGGGACCCCAGGTTAGACCGCTGTCAATGACCAATCCCAGGTTATTAACTTTTGATGCAAAGGGAACTGCAATGTCCTCGAACATAATCGATGCCAAGCGCGTAGTCTCCAACAGAGAGAGAAGCCGAGAGTTTTCGAGTATAACGGCTTGATACTTGGATGGGTTTACGGTGATCCCAAAGGTACGCGACCACACGGAGATGCTGTCGAGGTCTTTATTAATTTGTTCAATTGCAGTATCTAAATCGCCAGGACTTGCTTGGATGTATATTTGTAGATCATCAGCATAAAGATGGTAAGAGCATTTAATCCTAGAAGTAATTAGGTTGATAGAAATGGAAAAAAGAAGAGGAGAGAGAATACCTCCCTGTGGAACCCCGGAAGCAAGTTCACACCAGTCCGAAAAAATTTTGTCGGCACGGATCATCTGCCGGCGATCCTGAAAATAGGTGGAAAACCACTCAGCCGACGATGACGAGACGTTCAAGTGGTCTAGAGTGGCAAGTAAAAGGTCATGGTTGACAGCATTAAACGCGTTGGAGATGTCGATTAAAACCAACACAGTAAGTTGAGAACAATCCATGCCTTTCCTCACATCCTCAATAACCTTCAGTAACGCAGTAGTCGTACTGTGCCCGAAACGAAAGCGGGATTGAAAAGGGGAGAGTAATTGATTAGAGTACACGTAACAAGATAATTGTTTATGTACAGCGGCTTCCAAAACCTTAGAAAGAAAAGGAAGTATGGAGATAGGACAAAAATCATTAGGTAAACAGGGGTTAGACACTTTTGGTAAGGGAATGACATGGGCATTACGCCACAATGAAGGAAAAACCCCAGAATACATCAAAAAGTTAACAATATGAGTGATAACTGGAATAATACATTCCAGGATGCTGATAATCATTGACCTACTTATTTTATCATGACCAACTGCATTGGATTTAATCGATAAAATCACTTTACGGATCTCGTCATCAGTGACTGGAGTGAGTGAAAAGGAATTTTGAGAAGGACAGGGCAAGGCATTAATGTAAGAAAGGCTTTGAGCTTTAGTGGTAGGGTCTAAGTTGGAAGGTTAAGCGAAGTGTGAGTTACGATCATTTAATGAAGGAGACGATAGTGAATTCAATTTGCTAACTGCTTTTACAACACCAAGGCTTTTTAGGAATTTCCAGGTATCAGCTGGGGAGGAGGAAATAATGTTTTCGTGTATATATTTACGCTAAGCGGCTCTTACCATCTGATTACACCGGTTCCTGGCTGATTTGAACAACGCCCAGTTCACGTCGCATCGGTCCCGCTTGAATTAGCGAAATACCCGATCCCGTCTCATCATTGCAATGCGGACCGCTCTAGTTATTCACGGCGCAGAAGGTCGCTTCAATTTCACAGTCCGAAAAGGTGCATGCTTGTCAAACAACTTTAGAATCGTCGCGTTCAACGAGTCAACCGCTTCGTTTACTGACGGCGCCTCCAAAGTTGTTGACCAGTCCTGTGCAAGCGCATCCTGCTTCAGTGCTTCGATATCCAACCTAGCAAAACTTCGGCTCTGTATTGAAACTGGTTGTGTTTTGGGAGGCTGAATATCGTAGCTCAAAAACACTATGTCGTGGTGTGAAAAACCTGGTGCCGGAAACTGACCTACTTTACCAACACGGTCTACGGAGGAGACAAGGATAAGATCCAACCAACCGACGTTTCAACGTTATGATGCGATGAGGTTTAAGCGGAAGCACAGCAAGGTCGACAGACTCAATGATCTCTATAAATTTGCTTGACCTGGAGTTCATTTTTAACATGGTGTGTGTACTCTGTGCTAAGTGGATAAAGTACTGCCTCGAAATCTGCAAAATAATCAATTGCGGGGGGGCAGTCAACAACTCCCAGAACTGCATTTGCCCCTTTGAGGGAGAGTTCTAAGAAAATATATTCTAAGGAACCTGAGTAATGTGAGGGAGACGACGAAATAATTTTATAGGGGATGTCACCGCGTAGATATATGGCAACACCACCGCCTCCTTTACCCGTACGGTCATTCCGCAGCAACACATAACCAGGTAGGCCGTACGAAGTGGAAGCTAAACTCGGCTATTATAAAGTTGTTAAAGTGAAATCTCTGTACATTGAGGATACTACTTTACAAAAAATAAGCTACTTGAAAGTTCCTGATTTTTTTTTAATATTTTGTATATTATGTGTATAAGTCATTGTAGCTAGAATATTATACCAGAACGGCCAAAATAAGGAAGATTAATTTTGGTTTGACAATGGGACTAGCTAAACGGTTATTTCCACGAATGTAGAGGATACTAATTCCACCCAACTACGATAAACACAAAAGAAAAATATGTGTCTCTTTCATAAACGAAGTTGTGACTGTTATCTGTACTAACACAGATAGCAAACGTACGTGGACGTGCAAAAAGGAAAGACGACATCCATCCACGACTACTTATGTGATTACAATACATTAATAAAACCCAAATACAATACATTAATAAAACACAGAGGTTAATACTTGTTTCCTCTTCGTGAAAGGGCATATTCCAGTTCGCCATAAGCTGGACAGACCGAGTGACCAATGCTGAAGTTCTGCGTCGAGTTGGGAGGAAACGCGAATTGATGCAGACCATCGAAAAGAGAAAGTTTGCCTATCTAGTTCATGTGGTAAGGCACTCAAGATATGGACTTCTGCAGTTAATTATTAAGGGCAAAGTGGGTGGAAGAAGAGCTGTCCGGCGCAGGAAGAAATTATGGCTGCGAAATAGCCGAGAATGGACTGGAATCACAAGTGCAGCGGAGCGTTTCAATCTCGCCAAAGACCGAGATAAATATGCGGAGCTGACTGCCAACCTTCACTAGTTGGAGAGGCACTACAACAAGGAGAAGAGTTCATTATAATGTTTTTTCCTTCACGGAGGAGGAGAAAAAGTCATAACCTCTCTTTTTTTATACAGTGTAGTCGAGTAAAAAGTAGTCTATAAACATCTGGTTTATTTATACCAGCTGCTTTTGTACCAAAAAATGTAGAACTCCGTTTAGCCGTTTTGGCGTGATAAAGCCACAACGACACATACAAACATAGTAAATATAAAAAAAAAAAACAATTCAGTGACATCTAAATAATCCGTTAAATATATTTTTGTATAATATCTTCAATGTACAGACATTTAATTTATACAACTTTATAAAAGTACCTATAGTAGTCTTCAAAAAGAACCATATTTATATTGTACGTAGCTTGGTAACACACTCAATTGAAGCAAAGGCAATAAATAGGCTTGCCGCCTGCCTCTCTGGGTTAAGCTGTTTGGTTACATGAGAAGCCTCTGTAATTTGGTCACCACAACTCTCACTGTGAACATACCTCTAGAATGTTATACTACGTACCGGGTATAACTATTTATCGACGACTTTGTATCACAGGACTGTAACTCCGAAACTACTTTGAGTGAGCGGGATGGCGCCATACGAACTTCGTTTATCGGATTTCGAGTAGCCCCTCAGGTCAAATGAACCTTAACGCTTATGGAGAAATAAATAAATAATATTTTCTTATGTTTCCGCGATTATTACTCATTGAAATAAAACAATTTAACGGATTACATCGCGTATATTATCTCATTTTAATTCCCGACGTTTCGGAAGCTTTTCAGCTTTCCATGATCACGGGTGGACTGAGAAAAGATGTATATAAAGATCTAGGTAAAATATGTCTTTTAAAGATCCTTGCCTTGACAGGTGCCAATGAAAGCGCTCTCTCCTAGAAGTCTTTCATGAAAATATCGGCGACGACAGGAGACACCGCATGGGTTATATTTTTTATGAAAATTAGACTTTTAACGTTATATACGCTCACCAGCATCAATATCTGCCATAACAAAGCGAGCTAAAATATCGGACACGAGTTAAGAGTCGTCCTCAAGCTCAGTTCTCCATACAAACGTAATTAAGCTCTCATTTTAAAACGCTTGCTAGTTTCCTTTGAAACTTTGTACTTAGAATAACTTAAGGTATATGCAGGCCTGTATTTAGTTTGTATAGCTTCAGATGCCATAGTGAAAAAAATACAGCGAATTTAAGTTTTTCATACAAAACTTGTTTTTGCCATATTTCGTTGGTTTTATAAACTGGAGCCATATAAACTTGTTACAGGCCTGCATATACCTTAAGTTATTCTAAGTACAAAGTTTCAGAGCGACTAAGCACTAGCAAGTCGCTTTAAAATGAGAGCGTAACTAAGTTTGTATGGAGAACAGAGATTGAGGGCGACTTTTAACTCGTGTCCGATATTTTAGCCCGCTTTGTTACGGCAGACATGAGGTATATCTAGATGTACCTCATGTCATTGTATATGCAAAGTTTTGTTACAATCCAACACGTAGTTTTAAAATGAGAACGAAACTCCGTTTGTATGGGAAGGTGAAATTCGGCCGAGCTTGACGGCGACTCTGAACGGCCATAGAAATAAGTCGTGTCAGATATTTATGCGCGCTTTGTTGTGACATATATTACTGGTGGCGACTGTACAACGGTCAGACTGTCACGATTCTATTGGCGTATAATTATCTTATTATGCACAAAAGAATAATAATTTGAAACCACAGCAAAGGTCAAAGACCTGAGCCAGACGCGAAAACACTCGCTTTAGCATGTAAATATCTTCCAGTACACTGTGCTACGGCTTCGTTTCTCTAAATTGCAGCTTCGATTTAAGCAGTGGTATTTTGCCAAATTTTTGGCTGGCAATCCACTTACATGTGGTTGGAAAACATTTTATTGTTGCACCATAGACTATAAAGACATGCATTGTCTGTCTAAGCTACGAGAAAGAAAAATGATTTCTGTTATTTTTTTCCACAAGTCTGTCAAAATGATATGTAAATGGATAACAGAATATACTAGGAGGTTTACAGATAAAATTTCTTGTAACATGCAAAACAAAAACGTTGTTGGTAAAATCATTAGGTATTTTGGTTGTTAGTGTGTGATTCATAAAAAAAACAATTCTCTTTAATCAAACTTACGTCTACTCTGAGGTGTCAAATATGCATGTTTTCAAACTTTTTTGGCCCTATGCCATACATTTGGAGTGAGCGTAGGTAGCTTTGTAGGGTTCCGCACCTCAAAAGAAAAAACGAAACCCTTATAGGATCACTTTGTTGTCCGTCTGTCTGTTTGTCTGTTAACACCCTTTATCTCAGGAATGCATAAAGATATCAAATTAAAATTAACATCAAATACTTATGTCTGCGGTCCCTTGAAGCTTTATAAAAAATCAAGCCTAACGCAATCCAAAGATACAGTAAAAAAGTGTTTCCATATAAATTGCCGTTCATGGAAAACCTATAGAGTACTTTCAGTTGTTCTAGAAATTTGAAATCTGGTATGAAGTCTCTTATAGCACAACCCACGAAATAAATCTGAAAATCTAATTTTTTTATGTATTCTGATCTGTCTATGTCGATAACTAATATAAAATGACCCCATAACGCATACATTTTGCGTAGGAGTAGAGCTCTGCTAACACTAGATTTTCATAGATGACGCCTTTTTCAACGTATATTATTTCAACAAATTTTTAGCTGGTTTGTTTGCCCTCTCACTCTAGATATCAACTGTCATTTCGTCACATCGTTATTTTCCATAAGTATTAAACTTTCACAAAGTCTATAATTTTTTTCTTCGGTTTACTTATTTACAACTTGCGTGGTATCCATCCATTTCAACTGCCAACAAAACAAGCTTGTTATAAAAACACGAAATTTGGCTTTATGAAAGACTAGCGCCCCCCCCCCCCCAAATTCTCATCCCCTTTTTCGTCCCTAAAACGGATGAAATTTGACTTACATGATAGACTATCTCCTATTCTGATACATAACTGGAAAGTTTCATAAAAATTCGTCCAGTAGTTTTAGAGATTAAGTGGAACGTACATACATACGTTTATAATATAGTAGGGATGTACATGTTAATTTTCAACTATGTCTGATTCTATCATCAAGTTACAACCGACAATACCGGCTAGTCTTTAATGCAATGTCTTAATCACAGTTAACTGTATCTCTAACCCGGTTTTAACAGCCGCAAGTTCAGTATAATTCAGCAAGTTGTGCGCATGTTACGGTTGTGCGATTACTAGATGTCATTATAGTGGCGCATGACGAGTGGCAGCCATAACACCTCACGCTATCTCGAATGCAAACAGTTCTCAAACTTGCGCGATTACTTCTCCGGCGATTTCTGGAAGAGCACGTGTTTCCATTGAACCGTCGAAGGAACACTGTCATTCTGAAAATTCATTTTAAATCTTTTGTTTGTCACTAGTATAATTAGATTAATTAGACACGTAAAGTATATGTTTCACATCCAGTGATCTGCGACCTGCAAATCAAAACAATATATTGGTCAGTAAAAAAAATTGACAAAAGTAGCGTTCGAAAACAATCCCAAAGGCGAGGTCTATGATTACTTATTTATGTTAATAAATAAATATTACGTGATATTTTTTACACATATCAAACTAGTTCTACGGTAAGCTCCAAAAGGCTTGTGTTATGAATGCTTTCTACGTATATAAGTATTATAAGTTATGAGTATTAGACGACGATATATTTACTTATATACATAAAAAAGAATGCAATACTCAAAAACAAATAAATATTTTCCCTTCCCGGGATATGAGCAGCTTTTCAGGCAACTTACTCCCGCTGAGCGAAACCGGTCGTTACATATAAAATACACGTACAGATATTTTTGAGGCTAAATAAATTTACCAAGTGTAGTAACGTGCATATTATATATTATTAGATATTTCTCGTATTCATAACCTTGGCAAGGGAAATGGATTGTAAAACAGTAAATTCTATCAACAAATTAACTATCTATCAACCACAGACGTCTACTGCTGAACATTCACCTGCCCTATAACTCGTCGCAACATTCGATCTTGCGCAGACCGCATCTACCGACCATCACGAGGTCATCCAGCCAAATGGGGGGGGGGGGTGCGAAGTAGACTAAGAAAGAAATAAATGCTAGCATTAAAGTATTAGATAAGGTTAACAAAGACAACGTCAGAAAGAAAACAAAAATAACAGACGTATGAAAAAAACGAGATTACTCAATTGGCGCGGGAATACGCACATATGCAGGATTAACTGTAATAAGTAGATGGACGAAACGTTTAACAGAACTTGCTTGGTTGGTGGTAAGAGACAGGAAAAGAAAAAAGAAAGATCAAGTAACAGGTGGAAGACATTTTCAACCGGAGATGTGGACCCTGCTGGATGCAAAAGGCACAGGAAAGAAAAATGTGAAAAGGAGAGGCCTACTACCTATGAATATAAATTAACTTTGTTTAAATTACATTGTATTCTATTAATTTTAGTCATGTAGTAGAGAATAAAGGCTATTTTTATTTGATTTAAGGTGCTAGCTTAGGGCATACCAAGAACTAACGATTTCTCAAGAAGTAAAAGAATTAAAAGGCGTTACTTTGTTTTTCATTCGCGTTTGAAAGAACGCCTTGAAGGAATTTACGAGCAATGAGTTTCCTTTTTATAAATTGTGTTAAAAGGTACGTGACTGTGAGAAGAAATATCTCAATTTAAATAATACAGATTAAATTGACTGAACAAGCTTTAGTTAATTCTAGGACTAATCTATATGTGTGTCATATTGCATCTAAATCTGTCCGGCAGCTTACGCGTTACTTAAGTATCTATACTATTATAAAGTTGTAAAACTGCCTGTACAATTTTTTTTTAAATCAGTGATACGCATTATTTGAAGGTTAATGAATCAAAACATATTATTAGTAAGTTTGTATGTGCCGTTGTGGCTTCACCGCGCTAAAACAGCTAGACGGACTTTAATTATTTTTCACACATGTAATGATAATAGGATACTTTAACTCGACTATGCTGAGGGAAAAAAGCGTTTTTTCTCCTCCGCAAAATCACGCAGGATGCTAAAATGGCGAATCCATTTTATCATTTCCCTAGAAAAAAATAGTTTTTTAATTAAATTCCTGAACCTGCTTAGTGAAATGAGGAAATCAGCCAAAAACGGCAACTCGCTTGCTAATTTCATCAGATATGTTTAGTTATTTGATAAAATCCCTGAGAAAGGTCAGTGAGTTGACGAAACAGACGAAAAAGTCTATTACTCTATCGCCATAAGCCGTCGCTTATCCAATTTCTCCTTTCCACCTATCCTGTTTTATTCATATTGAATAATATTAATTGAGAAAATTACAAAATTTTCGCTTGGTAACCTTTAGAGATAAGGAGGGGAGGAATGGTAATTTTCCATAGATTCGTTAATAAAACGAAATTCTCCCACCCATATTGGTATTTTTTTATATAAAATAAAAATATATTTTGAAAGTTTTTCTTGTCAACGCATTAATTTGGGCAGGCCATATAACTATTTCTTCAAATATTTATAAGTAGTTTCTGAGATATAGCGCTTAAATATTCGGACCGCCAGGCAGACAGAGTCCCATCGTAAAAGGGTTCCTTTTTTACCTTTTCGGTACGGAACCCTAACAAGGACAAGGTTCTAAAAGCGGTTTCCATATGCCATTAAAGGCGTTGGCACTACCCGGTAGTAAAAGTCGGTGTATAAATTTAAAATCGAGGTTACAATGTGAAATTCGTGTTGTAAATCTTTTTAGTTTAGTAGAGTGGACACGGCGATATTGTCCTTTTCCGCTCTAAAATAATAAAATTTTCACCGGGTGGCTTGTATGAAAAATTGCTAGAGAAATAAGGTAAATTTTACATTGCTTCAGCTATCCATGTGTATTATGTTAAATTATTATCTTCGACTGAGTAAAATATCCTATCTACAAATATTTGAGCTACTTTTCATTCACGTTGCATAGCCGTGGGACACTCTGTATAAGATGGATACTTTATCTGTTACTTAACGCCCAGAAAACACAACGCTTTGATGGTTTCATTTATAAGTTTAAACCTTAAAGTGCTTGAAAAGAAAGCAATGTCTAATCCCTAATCATAATACGAGTACATAATTAAAAGTGTGTTTCATTGGATTTACCACCTAATCAACTTATTTACACAAGATACTCGTAACTGCACAAATTTCGCTTTTCCCGATTTGGGTACTGCCAATATGGGTTAGACCAACCATTGGCAATATTGGCTACCAACATGAATAGAGTTTTACCCCCAGTCTATAATTAACTTCTCTTGTAGCCTGTGTTATAATATTCCATTCATTCTTAATTTCCCGTTAGTGAATCTAGGTGAGTTTTTATAAGATAGTAACTCTTTCACCAATATTTTTATTATTGAGAGGTCGTTCTATAACATACTACAGATTTTTTTTTTAAATTGTCAACATCTCAATTAGGCGACACTGCCTTGTCAAAATTGGTGATACGAATGGCTCTAATGGCAAAGGCATATTATAGAGTAGAGGAGTATTTGACAGACAAAAATGCATGGCCCAAAATGGAAACCAAATAATTTTCTTTTAGCGGGACACAGTTCTTAAATATAAGATGGCATATGAAACGTACGTAAGTTGTTTAAAAGAAAACATGTTTTGCTTTTTTTTCTTCCATTATATTTTTACTTTTATAAGTTTTGATATGTTTTCTTGGCGTATATTTATGTAGGATAGGCTAAGTACAAATATTGCAATAGATAAGTTATTTAGAAAAAAATACTGACTGTTGAGTTTGTTTTGGCTTTCTTCTCATCAGTGGTCTTCTCTTGGGAAATGCTGTAGAGTCAGACTTGTAAAAGTGCCCTCGCGGTCTACTTACAGAATAAATGTCATTATTTAATTTCATGTTATTTTAATTGTTACGTTTTTGTAAGATACTCTAAGATAACTATTACAATTTGAAACATTGTCCCTTAGAACATTGTAAAATGGAATAAATTATAATAGATTAGAATCTTGAACATACTCGTATCATAAATCATATTAGCTAGCTACGAGTATGCGAGCTTGTTATTCATAAAATATAAGTTACTTACATACCATGTACCCACGCCTTTATCCTACTTACATTCGAATGCCTAATAGCAGAACGTCACCATTATAATTTTATTTTAGAGATATGTGAGCTTTATAAGCACAGTCTTTTCAGTAATCACTTATTTATTTATAATCAAATAGTCTCATACATATAACATAAGGGCATGAAGCGAGCTTATTTACGAGTATATTCCTCACTTTGACTAGAATACAAAGTACACCAAAATTCAAGCCTCAGTGCTATTTTATTTTTACAATCATATAATAGTATCTACCAATTTGTATAGAAATACAAAATTGTAAATAAAAAAAGAACCGACTTCAAAATAAACTAAAAAGCCAACAATAATCTTTTATTTACGGTACGGATCACATTTGAATCACCTTTTTAAGTTGGTGCCATTCATTTACTACTATTAACAGAGATGGCACGCCAGAACCGCGGCGGCGAGCCTTTAGTACCTACCTATATATTTAGTTATAGTAATTCGTATTTTTGTTGACTACAGAACTTTACTTCAGGTTTGGCACTTTTAGTGATGGATTTTAGTGATATAAAGTATTTTTTAGAGCACAGAATGAGAAGATTGAGGAGGATTTGATTGTAAATAAAAATCGAAATTATAAGAATTGGCTAGGTCAAAATGGTTAAGTCCAGTAGCTTGATGGTTAAAAAAGAGTACGACTAACAATCTCAACTTACCCATAATATTTAAAACATTATGTCGCAACTATTCACCGTTAATAAAGACTTGTACCTTCCATCATCAGCTCAGCATCATTAAATGATGAAAAGCAGACGAAAATAACTGAATAACTTTAGAAAAATATATACAAAACATTGTTATTGCTATAATATTTCAGGGTTTCTCTTGATTTCCCTGGGATCCCATCATCAGATCCTGACTTGGTGATAAGGAGTCCACCTCAGAGACACACTATAAAGAATATGACTAACAGTCTTAACGTACGTACATATAATACATGTATTTTTTTAAGAATTATCCTGTAACTCTTAACCGTTAAGGAGTTGTCTAGTTCTGCACTATCAGCTCCACTTTGCTACCCTGATCTTAACTTACTTCTGCCTCTAAGCAAAATATGATAAAGAATTATATTGCGATTAGTGAATAAAATAACACTGGTTGAGCCCTTATTAGTGACTCGTGGCTTGTGTGTTAATCGTCAGTTTCTCTTCACCAAATATTATGGGCACACCATATTTGAGGAATTCCTTCGATTCCTCATTGATCTCATCATCAGATCATCACCAAAATTTTATGGGACCAACTTGGAAGTTCGTACTCTTAACAAAAAAAGTAATTTTCCAAATTGACTCGCGATCCGCGAATTAAATAACACTGGTAGAGCCCTCAGTGGTAACTGATGGCTGGTGTCTTCATCATTGGTTTCTCTCCACTAAATGATGATTTTCAAATGCAAATGCTTAAACTACTGTAATAAATACCGAAATCGCCATAGATGTGCTCATAAAAATCGAGGGATTCCTTCGATTCCTCATGAATCCCGGAATTAGATCTTCACTAAAATTTTATGGGACCAATTTGGATATACCTACTTATGAACAAAAAAATAATTTTCCAAATTTTCGTGTAAATGACGGAGTTCTGAGGTAACAAACATAAAAAAAAAAAACGTATAACCGAATTGATAACCTCCTCCTTTTTTGAAGTCGGTTAAAAAACACAAGGTAAAAGTTTGTTATAACTTAAACAAATATTTCCTCACAATTCTGGCTAGAGAGCAATGGCCAGTAAAACAAAAGAGCAAATAATTAATTAAAAATTATAGTCCCGGTCCACGAGAACTTGGGCCTAGGATGTAAAAAGGTCGGAAATCATAAAGTTTTCATTATGAGATATAGCCTTTTGAAAATGAAGGTAGAACCATGTTTCTTAGAACAACACCTGCGCCGCTATTGATCATAATTACCGTGTCCTAAGGGAAGTTATTTTATTTCTTTGCGTAATTATTACTTGTATAAACTTTATATACCAAATATGTCGACATGAAAAAAAAAATCTAGGAGAAACCAATTTTTTATAATAACATTTTAACCGCACAGGACAAAGGTCTGGGTACAGTGCTGGCACTGCTAGATTTTTCTAGGGTCTTTGATACTATCAACATTTCCTTGTTGCTTTCTTAGCTCTCATTTTGGTTTGAAAGCGACACCGTAAAATGGTTTGCAAGCTACCTCACTAATCGGAAACAGTTGGTTGAAATATGTGACCATACCGGTAAATATCTTCTATCTCAGCTGAGTGCAGTTGGCAGAGGCGTGCCTCAGGGATCGATTTTGGGGCCTATATTGTTTATTTTGTATAGCAGTGATATTACACACGTAAATAAGCTTTCGAAGTACCATATATATGCCGATCACATACAAATTTACGTTTCATGTAAACCCAAAAATATTAGTTTAGAGATAAATAAGTTTAATGACGATCTAGAGAGTATAAATAAGTGGTCACACTCAAACTCACTAATCTTAAATCCTGCTAAGTCAAAACATATCAGCCATCCAATGGCTGCTGTGACATTCAACCCGTGATACAACCTTACCCGGTCTCCTCTAAGTGTTTATTCGGGTAGTTATAAGTAGTCACATGAATCTAAACATTACGGATTTGGAAGTTAGTCTTACTTTGCTGAAGTTATTATAATACATATATACCTACAATACAATATAGTGGGTGATTCACGAGTCTTGAGCAGGAGTGACAGCAGCTTTTATGGAGCCAACGACAATGTTAGCGACGGCTTGCGTTTTCATATGTATTTTTGTATTTTATCTAGAATAAAGTGGTGTAATAATTGCCGACGATTGTAAAATAGGCAAACTAGGAATAAGTCACATATATTGTATGTAAACATGTAATTTGTAAAAACGGTGGAGTATGCGCGTCCAACCAGAGACGAGTACGCTCGCAGCGCACGCGCATACTCCGCCCACCTGAGCGGAGCGCATCAGGCACGAAGTGTCCGCGGTGGGGATAAATATAAGCGCCGCGCCCGAGCGGCACAATCGAGTTCGGTAGAAGCCACCGCGGACACTGCAACTGCTCTTGAGTCGCCTCACACTGCATTCAGTATCCTGCTGCGCCCCAGCTCCGTCGCCTGTGCCTGGCACCCTATTTATTAAGTTAAATAGACGTACGGAAGCCGAAGTTCGGAATTTTTATTTCGACCTTCAACGGACCCGTTCCCGCCACTACGCCCTGCGACTATTTGTCGAAGCGAAGCCAATTGCATCTGGAGGACCCATTCCCAGACTGCCGCTCGCCTAGACTGGTCCTTCGCCTGCCATCACCAGTCAGCCCACGACAACTGGCCCTCTTGGACGCGCCACGCGCCTTGTCCGAGCCTACACTGCCGGTTGTCGCTGACAGACAAAATATTGAAAAGATAACAGCTAATTTATAATAAAAAAGCTTATTAAGAGTTAATTGATAACTTATTATCCGAAATATATTAAACAGCTGCTTTTTTTCACGATTTAGTGGTTGGTCCCATAGTAAAAGTCGCTCAGTGTAGCCTTCCGCATCACCCCTGTCACTCCGGCAGGTCTAGCACAACTCTCCGCTACTGCGCTTGTTTACCACTTAGCATCACTCGTCTTTTTCGCATTGTATTGAAAGGAAAGAGACAGACAATCTTTGTCGCGCAACAAAGAGTCGCGTATCACAGTTGGGCTAGTGGTGCTGCTCATGACTTTATGAATCACCCAATATATATAAACAACATGCGGTCTCATCTTTAAAAAATCTTTTCTTTCTGACAACCTTAAGTTTCTGTAGAACTTGTGGTATCTAGTTTCATATTAAAAAGATCTTTGCCGTCACGTGACATGCAATGGACACAGTGCCGTATTTAATCGGGAAGCCAGACGGAGTGCATCAAAACATTACGGATTTGGAACTTAGTCTTACTTCGCTGGAATGTGTATACTTGTCGAGAGAAAATGCAAAGTCTTGCAGAGACAGATACCTGGCTTATACGAAGTTTTGTCATTAGTATGCTGCAGAAATATAAAAAGCGTATAACCATATATTTCTTTTAAAATTCAAGCAGTGGTGATATTCGCTAGTAGCCAGTAGATAGACGCTTGATGTAAAATACAATAATATACAATAAAACAAATCGGTCATAGGTATCTGGAGGCAATACCTACAATATATACAATACAGTGCAATAAAATACAATAACTCTTTATTGGATAGCTTAAAGTAATTGGATAGTTTAAGTTAAGGTAAAAACGGGCGGTTTAATCGCTACTCAGCAATTTCTTCCAGATAACTTTTGGGTAGTGGGTAGAATGTGCATAGTACAAATTGTACAAATTATACATAGATAGTTAAAATTCTATTGTGGCTTAATAGAATAACAAACGATATGCTCATTAGATTGTTTGGGGGGTGCAAGTTCTCCAATGTTTTAACTGTGTAAGAAAACTGTAACAAAAGGAATGTGACACATAATTTCAACAGCATTTTTCTGGTAAAAAAACGAAACAAAGAGTAATGTGTCTCAATAATTTAAAAACGAGCGTTAAATTGCAGATTTACTCTTGTTACAGAAAATCTGTACGGTAAATTGCTAGCTCGGGTCGACAAAGTAAATGGGAGCCAATTTACTACGAAAATAACACTCTTTAGACAAGCAAAGCAAAATACAAGTTTGTAACATACAAGCTTCTTTCAAAGGCTCTATCGTAAAGATTTTTTTTTAAAGACTTTTACTCTTTTTGAAGAGGAAGGTCACTTTCTTGGGAAGTCAATTTAGAGATACGTCATGTTTGTTTCAAGTCTAATTCGATAGACGTCATTTTCTGTGTCATTTTACAAGTATAATCGTGGCAGCTAAAAACTACTGAAAGATTACTATCCGAGAAAACGATGTCCTTCAAAATTGACCCATAATGAAGATATGCTACTGAGAACTTAAATGATCAAAAACATGAAATACCTAAAATTACAAAAGAAGAGATAGATGACCTACTGAGGAGATGACTTAACAGCGTTCATGATGTATCTAAAAATTGACACAAAACGAAGATGGTCTACTAAGAACATGACTAACCGAGATCATGATAAAGGTACCTAGAAATTTACATCCAAATATGTCCTACTGAGGATATAACTTACAGAGAACATGATGTATCTAGAAATTATCTCAAAACGAAGATGATCTACTGAGAACATGATATACCTGAAATTTTACAAAAAAAGATGTCCCTTTTTACTGAGGAGATGACATTCAGAGAACATGATGTATCTGGTAATTGCCACGAAAAGAAGATGATCTACTGAGAACTTGACTAACCAAGAAAATGATAAAGGTACGCTAGACATTTACATTCAAACATGACCAACTGAGAATATGACTTAACAGAGTACATGATGTAGGTATCTTAAAATTGACACGAAACGAAGATGTACTGAGAACTTGAGTAACCGAGAACATGATATACCTGAAAATTTACAAACGAAGATGATCTACTGAGGAGATGACGTACAGAGAACATGATGTATTTAGAATTTGATACGAAACAAATATGACCTATTGAGAAGATGACTAAACGAAGACATGACTTTCCACGATATTGACAGAAAATTAACGTAACTTGTCTTGACAAAAGGCTTTTGCTTCACGAAACCGAATTCATTTGGGCGTTTCTAAAAGAATTTCTCGTATGAGTTCACAAAATTCTGAATATTGGTTTGCCCAATGAATTGAGGAGACGAAAATCAACACGCTTTACCGCGAATGTTGTTGCAGGGTTTTCGTGAAAATATATTTTAATAAAATCGGCACGCGGACAGTTGTATTTAAATGTAAACGATAAAACAACATGGACGATTTGAGTCTGGCCGGAGTACGTGGATCGATAAGTGTCTGTCCACAGTCAGGTTTAAAATATGGATAAGGTACCAAGAAATACTATTTTATTGCAATATTGGTACAAAGATTTAAATACACCGAAACATTTCTTGCGGTCCATGCTACAGTTTAAGCTGGAAACGAACTAGCCCGTCTATTGACTTACTTGACTTAATATCCTATGTCCCCTGGATGGGGCAGAGGGCGTCCACAGTACGACGCCATCCCGAACGGTCTTAAGCTTCGCGTTTTACTTCGCTCCAGGTCATTCCTATCGCCTTCGGTTCTGCAGTGATCGTCCGCCGCCAGGATTGCTTAGGGCGACCACGTTTCCGCTTTCCTTAGGGATTCCAGTCTAGGGCTTGCCTCGGTATGTGATCGGGGTCCCTTCGGAGCGTGTGACCGATATAGTTCCACTTGCGGCGTTTGATCTGCTGGTCGATAAGGGTCTCACCACAGCGTTCCCATAGATCTACGTTGGAGATTTTCTCGGGCTAGTATACACCGAGAACGCGGCGAAGACAGCGGTTGACGAAGACTTGGAGCCGGCGCAAGATGTCTTTAGTGACCTTTCACATCTCACATGCCCGTGTATTGCCTAACTCATTTGACGATCGTATCAGAATCAAGTGTCATGATTTTGTATGGGCTATGACAATTGATTCGGATACCAAGTGTCAAAATTTCATAGGCAATAACCCCCACCAAGCCTTATAGAGTTTACCAAGGGACTATTTCGATTTGTGTAAAATTGTCCGGTAATATTTATATTATTTAAAAGCAACGATGCCACACACATATACACAGAGACACAGATACACCAAACTTATATCAAAAACACCCATACAAACTCAACTTATATCACTCCACTATATTCATCTATCACTCCACTTATATCAAATATACCCTCTCTTTCATCAGGATTTAAAGAATTGTAAATATTACCCCAGCATTCAAAGCTACCCTTTTTTCTAGACTTTACGATCAGATAAAATTTCATCCGCAATAAAAAAGCAATTAACAAAAACCCATCCATAAGTAAACAGTTTTAATTGCCGTATCCATCTCTTGCCGCTCGTCGTGTATATTTTATAAATGCAGACACGAGAGAGCTCTTCATTCGCTCAATTACTGAAGAAATACCGCATTTCCGATATAAAATCTAGGCGTTTCATTGCATCTGGCTGGATATAATTGAAAATGTGGTTTACTTTTCCGCACCTTGAGTCGAAATATAACGTGAGCTGGGTGATTGCGTTTGTGGGGGCAAATGCGCCTTGCGATGATATAGAAACGCTACATTTTGGAATTACCCATGATTGCTTTGTTTATACTAGACCCGAAACATAAGTTTTCGTAAAGTCAGAGCAGTTTTTCAAATGCTCCTATTTGTAAGGATCCAAAACCGTTTAATACTGTTAAATTAACTCCGTTTTTGCACGAAAATATAATTAGTAGTGTTATATTAGTTCTGTATTCGCACGAAAATGTTGCACACTAACAAAATTAAAATATATAAATATCATACCACTTTTATGAGTAGAATAAAATATTGGATTTTTTTATAAATATTTCGGAAACATGCGTAGAAATGGCCATTACAAAGGAAAACGACACGGTATACCTATATTCTGACAGTGCTGCTTCGAGTCAAGCAATACAGTTAGAGACCACAATTTGGCATAGGCAATAATTTTAAAGAGCCCCTTTTTTCTACAGTAAAAACCTTATGAAATTTCCATTAAACAATAAAAAGAAATTACATGAAACATTAATATTACTGTTCTCCTTCTTATAGAAAGAAAGAAAGAAAAGAAAAGAAAAAAGTCGGGGGCCGCACTATTTCAGATTCGGTCGGAAACTTGAATTTTGTTAATTATTTGGATCTTTGTATGTTCAAGAAGTTATTTGGTAGTAACTCTACTAACTAGATCCTAGATTTTCAAATTCTTAGTGAAGAAATTTACTTAAAAATCACGAAGATCGTGTTGGTAAAACATCAAGATTTTCGTAAAAAAATCAATCCATATTAATATTATAAATGCGAAAGTGTGTCTGTCTGTCTGTCTGTCTGTCTGTCTGTTACCTCTTCACGCTTAAACCGCTGAACCGATTTGGATGAAATTTGGTATGGATATAGTTTGAGTCGCGGGAAGGAAATAGGCTACTTTTTATCCCGGAAAAATACCCTTATCCGCGATAAACGAATTTAAGGCGGACGAAGTCGCGGGCAGTAGCTAGTTGAAGATATTTTCGTAGCGGACTATTTGGAGGTCACTAAAAAGAAAAATATATTTTTTAGATTTTTTGTATGTTTGTATGTGTCGTTGTGGCTACATCACGCAAAATCGGCTAAACGGATTTCAACAATTTTTGGTACACGAGTAGCTGAGTATCTAGACTAGGTTAACTACTCGTAAACTCGTTATGTATCTACTTATTATATACTTACCTACTCGTATTTTTGCTATCAAAATAATAATAAGCATTTTATCATTCAAAACACGCGTAATATATTATATCGCTAATTCAATACATTTATAATGATCTGTTTTCAAATATTACTTACAATGTCATTTTAAACTCCGGCGCGCGCCACGTCGCCGCTTGCCGCGACGCGCGAAATTTGAAATTAGCCAATTTTTAAATAAATTGCAAAAAAGTCTTATTAAAAGTAACTTAAAATAAATAAAACTTTTTAAAGTGTATGACGATTAAATCAATTGGTTAGATTATTTAATAACGAAATTAAGGATTTTCATGCAATACTAGTAAAGCTGTGAAGAAAAAAGGAAAAAATTCTTCAGCACATTTCTTTTTTTAATTTTTTTTATACAGATTCAACTAGTTACGACAAACTCATAGAAAATCATTTTACCCACGTTTAAATTGTATCATTCAATTTATAACGAGTTTGCGTTTTATCTCGTGGTTCCATAAAAGTATTTTTATTACATTTTCTATAACAGTATTATTAAATAGTTATCAGCACACAGTAAGTAACATTTCGGACATCCATTCTATATTTAATGCATATAAAAAATATAAATACGACATATCATTCTGAAATTTGTTATTTATAAATAGTTAAATAGACATTATTATTTACATATTCACTAAACAAAAGCCAAGCACTTTTGTATTATCAAAACTTGTCAATGTAATACACGGTCCACTACTGGCCTATTTATGTATTGTATTGTTACGAAACGCGTGCTGTTTACCGTACTTGTACCTCGAAGTACACCATCATGGAGACGGGGTGAGATATTATGTATGCCGTCCTTTTCTTATGTACATCGTTCGAAGATAATGGCATGTGTGTCTCGACGAGTTTCGGCTAATGTCTACAATCTTAAGCTTAGTTTTCAGATCAAGCGCCATCGAGTGTCGCTACTGTAAACAAATATGAGAGGTCCAAAGCTCGAGCGCAGCTTAAATTGGCATGTTGAAAATCTGTTTTTAATGGTTTTTTGTTTTAATCAGAATTATGCATATAATTAGTGTTAATGTGGATGTTTATTCGTAAAATATACAAAATTTTATTTTAAGTCCCATATTTCTCTTAAATTCGATATATTTATATTGTTTAATTTGAAATTGTTACTTATGGCGCTATCTATTGGTGATTGTTAGCACTAAAAATATCAGTTAGAGAATGGGAGCCCCTGGTAATAGATAAGAGTTATTTAGAAACAAATACTGACTGTTGAGTTTGTTTTAACTTTCTTCTCAACAGTGGTATCCTCTTGGGAAATGCCGTAGAGTCAAAGTCAAACTTTTAAAAGTGCCTATGCGGCTTGTATACACAATAAAGATCATTATTTAATTGTTACTTGTCAGCTCTAAAGCAATGTATTAAGGTTGATTGTGCCAACTTTTGGGCCAGTGAAAGCACTGAAATTTTCTTAATTGCTTTAATGATGCCTATCTGTTGGATACGTGTTCAGAAACATGATACCGCACTAGGCAAACAATACAAGACCTTGTTGCTTCAATTTCCGAATTCACAAATTACCGCACTAGTTAATAATTTAAACAATACCCATTCACAATATTCTCTAAAAGCATGTTCTAATTGTGAACCGTGTGGGTTTCGCACAGCCAGGAATTATTAGACAACAATTTTAAACCTAGAAATATTTGCTCGTATAATAAACTAGAACGCGCCACGATATATTATTTAATATGAGATATATTCTTATCTATAGTATAAAAGTTCTAAAAATAAAATGTCTGTACATTGCAGATATTTAAAAAAAATAAGTGGACGGACTATTAGAAGGTCAAAGAATCGGAAAATGTTTTCGATTTTTTCTGTGTTTGTATGTGTCGTTGTGGCTTTACCACGTCAAAACGGCAGATTTTATTACTATTACACGGGTAGCTACCCGTGTACCATGATCACCAGATCATCATGAATGACCAGCTGGACATCCAGAGATAGTTATATGATACTTTTCATCCGCGTACGCTTAAGAAAAAAAATGGTCATGATTTTTTCTACTTTTCTAACAAATATTAACACCCATCACATAAATATTTTCTCCTTCCTACCGGGATTTGAACCCTGAACCGTCAGCTTCTGTGTGACTAACTGGATAGCTTCACAGCCTTTTTTATTACAAGCTTCTACATTAGTATGTTCGTTTTAAGATTTAGTAAATCTGCGTAATATCCATGGTAAGACAATAATATGGCTTCATGGAGCTGTTCTGATGATGCGGTCGGAATGTAGCCATAAGAACTTCGGTAATCGTACCGAGTTTGGAATCTTTAGAATCTTCTTGATGCTTGAATTGGCAATGGGCGGGCCATGTAGCCCCGAGTACGGATGGCCGTTGGAGCAGTAAAGTCTTGGAGTGGCGCCCACGCATAGGAAAGGGCAGCGTGGGGCTGCCCCCGACTAGGTGGACGGATGATTTAGTGAAGGTCGCGGGAAGTCGGTGGATGCGGTCTGCGGAGGATCGCAGTCTGTGGCGAGCTATACAAGGGGCCTATGGTCAGCAGTGGACGCGTCGGTGGCTAATAGGTACATAAATACATTGTATATATATAAGTCGGAAATAATAGCTTGTCCCAAAAATTTAATTACAAATACACAAGACTTACCCTTTTGATCTTAGTGAAAACCGCGCGAAACATCGCTAACAAGTGAGCCAGTATTTAACGCGGCGCCTAAAACTTAAAAGCTCGTGGGTTAACCACGACGCTCTTCAATTATACTAAACTGAATCACGCTTGAAACTACTTCAGCACATAATAATGAATTAACATTAGGTCCGCCCCAGGTGCACTTTAGGCTCGCTTCGGTGGTTGCCAGTCTTAACCATTTCATAACAATTTGTTAGATATGGATTCGAGACTATCCAATGCTACGCCTACCGCATAAATTTTATACAAAAATATGTTGTGAATGACTATATCTAATCTTTCTTACACGCCTTCTTCTTATTCCTAGATCTGTTTATTTTTTATCTATATTTCAATTTCTTCTCGCTACCAGATGTATTATTGCCAAAGGTGGATTGGAGTTAGGCCTGATATTACAGTAGGTAGTCCAGGGTCTTTGCTATCGGGAGACACCGCCGCCAGAAAGCGCAGGCGCAAACGGTGATGTGAGTACCAATTTAAATCATGTTTGCACCCACAATAACTATCACAAAACGGGCTTAAGCCTACCGTCAAACTAAGGTGTGCAAACTCCGTGTGTTTTTGGGGCGACGGCCCGCGTCACCCGCCAGTTCCATGCCGTGGCTCTGCGCGAGTAAGTCCGTCAGCCAACTGTAGGAATTAGTAAAACTATGCCACTGGTACTAATACATTATACTAATACATTTCAATGGTGGACAAGGTAAATGAAATAAGCTACATTTTCGAGTCATTGAATCATACACCTTATAGAATGAGTTAAATGGGCATAATACTAAACGCCAACAAGCTGTCGCTTGCTGCATAACGCGATGAAAGAAAATGAGTACTTACCTAAAGAAATCAGTTTTACTCACAACCCACGACTAAATCCTTTTGTAATTTAAAAAGGAAGAATTTCAAATAACCATTTGAAAAGTCAGCTTGTTATCTTACAAATTGATATTCATGATATTTAAATGTAACCTAGAACGTCAGCAAGCAAGCGGTTATGGAAATTGGGAGCAAGTATTGAACTTCATACGAATTTTAATATGGCGACTGCACGATCGGCGGGAATATTGGAAAAGCCTCTAAAATAACTTGTAATTTCAGGACCCTTATTTAAAATTAGGTCCTTTTAGGTCTCCTCCCAAATATGGCGGGATGCATAAACGCATTTCCCCAACGGTAAAAGAAAAAAGAAAAATGGAATAGTCGGATCGAAAGTATCCTATAACTGTCTGGGGATTTCCAGCTACCTGTTTATCAGATGTAATAATTAGAAATCTGTTTAGCCGATTCGGCGTGATGTTGCCACAACCACAAAACGACACATACAAATATACAAAAAATAAAAAATACGATAGTTTTTGAATTTGTCACCTTCAAATCGCCTGTATCACTTATTTTTTTTAAATATCTTCTGATATCTCATTTTCACAACTTTATATTAGTATAGGTGATTATGCTAAATAAAATAAATATTACGAGACAATTTTTACAGAATTCGAACTAGTCCCATGGTAATATTTTCTTCTGTTTCCGCGATTATTACTCATTGAAATAAAACAATTTAACGGATTATCTCGCGTGTATTATCTCATTTTAGTTCCCGACGTTTCGGAAGCTTGCCAGCTTTCCATGGTCACGGGTGGACTGAGAAAATATGTATTTTCCTCTGTCAAAGTTACAATTTGTGTAAACTACCCATTTTTGAAAAAACAAATAAAGGTGTATATACATGCCAGATGGGCCTAAGCTGTAAAGACAATAACAAATGTGCCAGAAGGGCTTAATTATTTTATTCTAATAATTTACCAAGCAGCATTTCACAAATGAGGCGTACTGAGGAGAAAAGAAACGCTGCAAAGAAAAACTCCCACTCTCTCTCTCTCCATCCTCCTCCCTCCCCCTCGTGGTTTGGTTTGTCAATTACATGTTCACAGACTGCAGACCTTATTACACCGACGGTGCTTGGCATCTGCTATGTGCTCCTTCACCCGGGTTGAGCTTGGGATCCTTTAATACATCTCATCGAGGAACAAGCGAGACACAGGACTGCAAAACCTTAATTTCCGAACGGTGTAAAATATCTTATCTGTTTAAAAGTAGTTTAATAGTCTCTGTTGTTTAAAATATTATAATTAGTAATGAGGTAGCCTGGGAGTTTTTCTTTGCAGCGTTTCTTTTCTCCTCAGTACGCCTCATTTGTGAAATGCTGCTTGGTAAATTATTAGAATAAAATAATTAAGCCCTTCTGGCACATGTGTAACTGTCTTTACAGCTTAGACCCATCTGGCATGTATGTACACCTTTATTTGTTTTTTCAAAAATTGGTAGTTTGCACAAATTATAACTTTGACAGAGGAAAATACATCTTTTCTCAGTCCACCCGTGACCATGGAAAGCTGGAAAGCTTCAGAAACTTCGGGAACTAAAATGAGATGATATACGCGCAATAATCCGTTAAATTGTTTTATTTCAATAGCCCCATGGTAACCTTAATAAGCCTTATGAGTACCTACTAGAAGACAATATATTTAATATTTCTTATATACTTTACTTTTTGTTTTACAAATATCATGATAATAATCACAATTTTTGCAATTTATTAGTGGATCACTCGACTAGCGTTATTATTATAAACAAAGATCAGAATAAGAATAAGAATAAGAATAAGAATGCTTTATTTTGTGAAACATAGGTAGGTGAGGTGACTTATAAATTAAATTAAATAGTAGCACTATGTTTTGCCAAAGGGCGTACATAATGGTTGGAGATATTTGCAGGCAGCATGCATAATATACAAATTAAAATAAACACTTTTTATTCTATGTAATTATCCGTTAGGTATTCTTGAGTTGAATAGTATGCTTTCTTAACTAAAAATGTAAACAATGTTTTTTTAAATAATTGAAGATCATGCAAATTTCGTATATCTTTCGGTAATTTATTAAAAAAATTTGGTGCCATTCCAAAAATACTTTTTGCAAGCAGGGCAGTTTTATGCGGTCCATGGTTAATTTTGTCCTGCATACGAAGACTGTTAAACTTTACTAATTGTAATCAATTAGTTTTTACATAAACAGCGGTGTCAAAGATGTAAAGAGACGGAAATGTCAGTACATTTAATTTCACAAAATATGGTCTGCATGATTCTGTGGGGTTAAGACCACAGACCGATCGTATACATTTCTTTTGGCCTTTAAATACTAAATCTCTGTCTGTTGCATTGCCCCAGAATATTACACCGTATCGTAATGTGGACGTAACGTATGCATGATAAGACGTTAAAACTGTTGATTGGTTAACTATTTTTCTTAAATGATACAGAGCATATGAATATGTATTCAATTTTTGGCATACAATGTCGATTTGATTTTTCCAACTCAATTTATTGTCTAAACTTAATCCTAAAAATTTCGTTATGTCCGTTTCATCAATTATGTGATCCTTATATGCTATATTCAAGTTGGTAACTTTGTCAACTCTTTGTTTGAAATTCATTATGTTGGTTTTCCCTAAATTAATTCGTAGGTTGTTACAATTCAACCATTCAATTAGTAATTCTAGTGATCTATTAATTTTGTCCTCATAGCTATCTAAATCTTCCCCGGTAAATATAACGGTATTGTCATCGGCAAAGAGAACCATAGATTCTTCGATAGCCTGTGGTAAGTCATTTATATAAATTAAAACAAGAAGCGGTCCTAAGACGCTTCCCTGTGGGACTCCGAACTTTATCACTCTGGAATCAGAGGAATGGGTGATTTGTCTCCTAGTTTTAAGACATACGTGATCTATTTGAGTAATTTGTTTTCAGATCAGATCAGAAACAAATGAAAAAATCTTCGACGATACTGGACTTGAACCAGTGACCGGGGCAGCACGCTCTACCATCTGAGCTAATCGTCCATACCAGTAGTCGACGAATTTTGTCATCTGTTCTTGTTTATGGATCTCTGTATGGTGCATTTGACTCTACTTACTACTTATTACTTATATACTTACATAAAAAACCTCCACGACTCAGGAACAAAAATGTATGCTTATCGCACTGCACATATATTTGACCTTACCGGGATTTGAACTCAGAACCGTCAGCTTCGCTGGCAACGTTACTGCCGCTGAGCTTAGCCGGTCTTCAATAGTTTTTTATATTAAACGAGCATTCTTTGTCACGGGTGGACACCACACATCACAGTCCACCCGTGACCGTGGAAAGCTGAAAAGCTTTCAAAACGTCGGAAACTCAAATGAGATAATATACGCGATATAATCCGTTAAATTGTTTTATTTCAATGAGTAATGATCGCGGAAACAGATATTTACTGTTGTTGGTGTGCAATTAAGAATTGTTGTATTGTATATATCTACTTATACAAAAATATCCTAACTAATTCATAAAACGCAGAGCCGAAAGTACTGAATCTAGAAACTTGTTTTTTTACAGTATGATACTAATACAATTATATAACGCAGGCAAGCAATGAAAATGGTTTTTTTTTACTCGTCACCTAAGATATACATTATCAAAATTGGGTAAAAGTTAGTATGGAGAACATATTATTTTTTAACACGGATATAAATTTTACGCCAAAGTGGGCCCTATTAATATATAAATGCGTTAATATTGGGCCTGCAATGTTTTACACTAACGTATATGTGTCGTGTTTCTTTTTTTTGATGTCACCCTGTATACTTGCTCGCACTCACCACCAATCCTTACATATTAATGCGCCAATAAACATCTGTCACGCACACTGTCTGCCGCAAAGTACTTTTGAACTGTACCTGCACTTAAAACGTGTAAAATAGATGAAAATGACGTCGTTAATTAAAATGGGCAGGGATCAATTTTAATTAGGCACTTTAATCACTCGTGCGGAGCAATTGACTTCCAGTATAAATTCGAACAATTTATCGGGACTCAGCGGTCGGATTTTAATGAGATTGAATTATTTTTTTGCTGCAGCTATTCGCAGGTTTTGGTTTGAGAGCAAACATGGTCGACCTTATTAATTTAAGTAAAATATTTATACGTTTCATTTTTAGTAGGCAAGCATTCATAAATATCTTGGTAAAAACTGTACTCGCACTGAAGTTCATGCCAGAATTGATCTAATTCTTATATGGATGCGTCAAAATTGGATTGACGGCTTTAATAATAACATAATATATGCTGCTTCTTTAATCCTACATCACGTATTTTCTCATTTTGACTCCAATGCCACCCTTTATATTCACTGCAACTCATCGCCTAATATTACTTATTAAAGTGTCAATAAATATCGGTCACGCACGCTGTCTGCCACCGAGTGATTAAAATTGTGCTCGTTCCTGAACTAAAAGCGTCTAAAATAGTTGAAAATATCCCGATAATTAAAACGGGCGGAGATCACTTTTAATTGGGCACTTTAATCACTTGTGCGGAGCAATTGACTTCCAGTTTAAATCAGAATAATCTATCGAGATTCACCAGTTGGATTTTAATGAGATTGAATTCATATTTTGCTGGAACTATGGTTTTCGCAGATTTTGTTTTGTAGGTAAATTATAGCTTCTAAGTATGATTATTATGTTTAGATTGTTGTATAAAAATCTTTTTATTAAACTGTATTCCTAATAGGATCCATGCCAAGATGGAACTAATTCTTATAGAAATGCGTTAAAATTGGACTAAACCTAAACCTCTTATAATAACATAATAGGTATGTGTTGCCGCTTTTATTCTCAATCACGTATTTCCTCAGATACTACCAACATGCCACTCTACGTGGTATTACTGGCTCTCACCGTCAATCCTTCTTCGTTGTGGATAAATATCAGTCATGCATGGTGTCTGCCACCAAGTGCTTAACACTGTGTCTGCACTCAAACCTTCTAAAATAGATCATAATGGGATCGTTACTTAAAATGGGAAGGATTCAATTTTAATTGGCCACTTTAATCGCTCGTGCGGATCAATCGACTTCCAGTTTAAATCCGAATAATCTATCGGGACATTTGGGACTCACCGGTCGTAGTTTAATGAGATTGAATTCATATTTAGCTGGAACTTGTTTTCGCAAGGGTCGATCTTATTAATTTAAGAGCTTCTAAGTATGATATTTAATGTTTAAATTGTAGTAGGTAAGCATTCCTAAATGTCTTAGTAAATACTGTATTTCTTCTACGGTTCAAGTCCAGATGGAACCAATTATTATATAAATGCGTCGAAATTGGACTGAAACTTTTGATCATAACAAAATATGTGTTGCTCATATAATTCTCCATCTCTCACGACTCCAATGACTCCAATGCCATCCTGTGTATTTACTGGAACTCACCGCCAATGATAAAATAAAAATAAATAATAAAATAAATAAATATTACGGGACAATTGTACACAAATCGAACTAGTCCCATGGTAAGCTCAATAAGGCTTGTGTTATGGGTACTTGACGACGATATATTTAATAGATATATTACTTATATACATAGAAAACATCCAATCCTTACTTATTCATTCATCATATCTATCACACTGTCTGCCACCTAGTGCTTTAAACCGTACCTGTATTTAAAGCGTGAAAAATAGACAAAAAATGCCTCGTTAATTAAATTAGACAAGGATCAAATTTAATTGAACTCTTTAATCGCTCACCAGTCCTATTTTAATGAGATTGGATTCATTTTTTTCTGATACTATTGTTTTCACAAATTTTGTTCAGAGGGCAAAATGGTTGACTTTATAAATAGCTTTTAAATATGATATAAGAATTAGTTCCACGTAGCCGAGGATACAGTGAGCTGGCGCAAAATAGTCCTCGATAAACCATTCAGAGAGGCCACGACCCTCAGCATTGAGGATTATCGACACAAGGAGCAAGTAAAATTATTGGCTTGCAGTAGACACGCGTTCAGAAATCTCTCGGTATAATCTCTATTCCTACTAGGAGTCCATGTTAAGATAGAACTTACTATTCGCTATGATCCGTCAATATTTGGCTCTAATCTTTGACACTACATGGGTTGTCCCTGTAATTCTGAATCACGACTTCCTCTGAACGACTTTTACGCCACCCTGCATATTTGCTGGGACTCACAGCCTTATTAAGGCTTTATTAATCATCTTTCATGCGGTCTAACTGCTACCAAGTAATTTAAACTGTACCTGTTCTTAAAGCGTGTAAAATAGACGAAAATTGCCTCGTTCATTAAAAAGGTAAGGGATCAATTTTAATTGGGCACTTTTATCACCCGTGCGGAGCAATTGACTTCAAGTTTAAATCGGAATAATCTATCGGGACTCACCGGTCGGATTTTAATGAGATTGAATTCATATTTTGCGATAAATATTGTTTCCGAGGTTTTTGTTTTGAACTCCTAATTAAAAATAGGTGTTATAAGCTTGATGCGTATATTTGTGTTTGTCTCTGCTATCGTATTTACAGATCTTAAATAAAAAGGGTGACCGGAATTCTTTGTTTCTTCTATTAAAAGATGTCTTGGTGAATTGTGTTCTGTTAGCCTTTATTAACAAAATATTTTTAGCTGTTAAAAAATCATTAGCTTTTTTTCTACATAAATGTTTGTCTTATCATTTCACTATTTTCAAGAATTACTTGTTGTAGATATATAACAATCTAGAAACCTTAAAGTGTTTTTAGAAGAAGTGTCGAAATGTGTGCCATACGTCGATCGTTCCTGAAGTTTTATCAAAAGACGTCTTGTAGTTTTTGAGTAAAATGCCTGTGACATACAGACGAACGGACGTGACGAAACTTTAAGGGTTCCGTTTTTGTAATTATAGGTACAAAACCCTAAAAAGACTCAGTTTGCACTTTCTTACAGCGGGTGGATATGGCCTTTCCTCCGGGCCCCCGGTTTTTTATATAGAGTCTAGAGCTAGGGCAGACAAGACCATCTGGAGTCTTGAACTATATGTAAAAAAAAAATTGCAACACAAAACAGAACATTTATGTGATAAAAATCAGGTACTTAATTGGAACATAGCAAAGCAATAAAATATCATGACCGAAACACTTAATATTATTTTATGTTTTGACAAAATATAACTATCACTAATATATTTATATCATTGGTTGATTTACTAAAATCTGTTTGCACAAATTGACATTTATAGCATTGATGAGTCATGTCCGGTAACTTGTTATGATAAACATGTTTTAGAATTAAAAACGATCGATTAAACGTAAATAATTACCCTCTAGCCCAAAATCATAATATCTCTTCATACACTTAATTATATTAGGTCATTTGGAGATTAACTTAAAACAATCATTCGTTAGATTATACAAAGCAATGGTACCTATATAAAACCAAAATAGACTAAGTGAAATTATAAAAATTATCGGGCACACATACGTATAAACAAGAACGATTCGTTGACATTCAAATAGCCCGCATTTCTAATGCTTTGACATTTATTTTTTATAACTTTTACTTAGTTGTAAAAATGAACTGTCTAAGCATTAAACATGAAGAAATGATTGTTATGGACTATTTGAAGGGCACTGAATCGAAAATTATAATTTTTTTGTATGTTTGTATGTGTCGTTGAAGCTTCATCACACTAAATCGGCTAAACAGATTTCAACTATTTTTGGTACACGGGTAGCTAAGTACTCACAGATGTTTATAAGATACTTTTTACCCGCGACACTCTTCCGTGACCGAAGTTGCCCACCGTCTAGTTGAAGATATTTTCAAAGAAGACAGCGTGGGATGGCCCCCGACTAGTTGGACAGACGATCTCGCGAGGGTCGCGGGGAGTAGATGTATGTGGTCGACACAAGCAGTGGCGAGCTACATGGAGGGCCTATGCTCACCAATGGACGTCCGTGGCTGATACATAGATAGATAGAAGGTTTTTGGATCGATACAACTGTTTTTTTGTTTGTATGTGTCGTGGTTTCATCATGGCTAACCGGATTTCAACTATTTTTGGTCCCGTGTACCAAAGCTGGGTATCCACAGATGGTTACAGAATACTTTTTACTCAAGTACGCTGAAGGAATCATCATTGGCCTGATTTCATCTACGCGAGATGATACTATGTAGCGTCCGGTGGGAAACATCTGCGCTCATGGCTAAACAAACCGATACGGGAGCGACAGATGCGGCCACAATTTTGGCATGTATAAAACGCCGGGAGTGGCAGCTTTCCTTCGCGTTGCTGCCAGACTCTGCACTTATGGGCTAATCCTTCGAACCAGGCATCGTCATGCAGCTTGACACCGTCAGCGATCAGTTTTTTCCATTTTACGCGATCCTCGGATAAAAGCTCCCAGCCAGTCGATCCAATTCTGAAACTAGACATGTCGCGCTTAACGCTGTCCTTAAATCTCAGTAAAGGACGTCCTACCGGTGGCTTAGCATGTGCGATTTCGCCAAGAAGTACCTGCCTCGGCAAACGAGATGGCTTCATTCTATGCACATGCCCCAGCCAACGCAATCTTCTGTCTGTTTGAGGAGACCGGTTATACTGGGCAGCTGTGCAGTATTCAGCACTGTCTCGTTACTCACTCGGTCCTTCCATGAAATGTCCAAAATGCTGCGAAGACAGCGCATGTGGAATGCGTTTAATCGCCTCTCCTGTCCGGCATACGATGTCCAGGTTTCAGCTCCGTACAAAAGTATGCTTGAAATACACGTTTGATATACGGTCATCTTTAATTAAATAAATAAATAAATAAATAATAAATAAATCTTGGTCTTCACGGTTAGATGTTTGTTATCCCATACTCTTGTAGTCAGCTTCCCGAATATCGTGGCCGCCTTGCCAATGCGTAGAGTTAATCTTAGTATGTATTTCGTTTTAGTGAAATATTATTGTAAGGCTAGGCTTTAACCGTGAGTCAATTTAATAAAGTATTTTGTTTCAATTTTACATGTAGCATTGGGTGTCAAACACGTTATTTATACAAGTGGCAACTTTCAAGGATACATTTGGCAGTATCAAAATAATTAATTAAACCATAGTTATACTACTCGTACGTACTTTGAATAATGTAAATGATAAACTACATTTTAGTTGAAAACAAAAAAAACCAACAACGACAAAAACCAACGTCAAAAAAATAAACGAGACAGTTGCATGAAACTCAAATTCAAGTTCAAAGTGTTTATTTGCATAAATTGCGGTACATTTATATTGGTGAAAATAAAAATGATTATTTATTTATTTAATGATACTAGGACAACACAATTTACCACTACTTATATGGTGGCATGCAAGAGATTTATGGTTACGAATTTAATTTAATCACTGTCATACATTATGTCCAACTCAATGTCACTAAAGTTAGTTACAATTATTCCATTAAATATTATTATAACAAATAATTATTTAATTAAGCATATTTCATGAATATATAACTGATGGAGAAAAAAAATTCCTTGAGCAACCACTCCTTTTTAAATTGAGTGGGCGGACAATCTTTCATAGCAGCTGGTATATTATTGTAGGTCTTTATTACCACACAGAATGGATTTTTGATTTAGAAAGCAGTGAGTATAGCTTATTTCTGTGTCGTGTAGACTTTGGGAAAACCTCAGCATGCGTTATAAATAGGATGTTCATGGACAATTGTGGCTATCTGTTTTATATACGTGCATAGGAGAGGTAATGCACGAGTTTCATGAATTAGTGGTCTACATGAATCCAAATAGTGAGTATTGCATACCGCTCTTTTACACCTCTATTGAGCCAAAAAAGCTTTGTTCAGGTCCTGAGATTTGTGTGTCTATGTTTTTTTATCACAATACATCACAAAGGATATATTTATATAAGCTTTTTAGCACAATCGAAAGATGTACAAATGGCAGATTTATTGCCGTAAGGATTTTCTTTACCAGTAACCTTTTGGGTTAACAAAATCATTTATACTGCCTGGATTCAAATCCTGGTAAGGGCATTTATTTGTGTGATGATATATTTGCTCCCGAGTCTTGGATGTTTCTATGTATATAAGTAAATATATCGTCGTCTAGTACCTACCCATAACACAAGCCTCATTAAGCTTACCAACCCTGGGACTAGTTCGCTCTGTGTAAAAACAATTGTTCCCTAATATTGCTCCATAATTTATATAGTGCAGGACATCAAATATACGAAACTTGTAAAAATAAATATAATGTAAATGGGCTTCAACAATTACTGACTCTAGTTCATTAATGTCAATCACCTATTTTATTCTGAACAGGTTGTCTGGGAAAATGCTGCAAAAATAAACTTATTCCTTTGTTTAGTAATTTGTAAAACGTGTTTCCATCTAAACAATAATAGGATTTACAATACATGTCGGCTTATCTGTTCACAAGAAACAAAAGAACAGTGTTTAGTCTGTACAATACACAAAAGATAACAAAAGAAACATGATATTCCGTAAAGTGCATTAGTTCTTTTCTTATATTCTAAAATACTTAAATTTCACTAGTAATTTATGAATTTGCAGTGCTTAATTTTATGAACATTCCTTTTATCGGTAAATGATTGTACCTTTTATTACATTGAAAATATTTTGCTAAAATTGAAAATGAAGGTCCCAAAATATAACAATATTTATCTTTGAATTTTTTGGATGTTTATAATGCAGTATATGTCATTTGAAATAGCAATAGGCAGGGACATAGTTCGAAGAACCGATGACCCTTAGGGCAGGAAGGTTCTCAAGTGGAGACCGCGTATCGACAAGCGCAGCGTGGTGAGGTCAACAAGGTAGTCGGATGACCTGGTTATGGTTGTGGGGACTCTCTGAATTCCGGCACATGTGGAAGTATATTGAGGAGGCCTGTGTCCAACAATGGACTACCTATTATGGCTGAGATAACAACAACAACAAAAAATCTTTATTGCACACCAACAACAGAAACAGTACAATAGAGCCTTAACATAAAATAGGTAAACAATAGGCGGTCTTATCGCTAGAGAGCGATCTCTTCCAGACAACCTTTGGGTAACGGAAATGACATAAAATAGCTAGAAATGAGTAGGTGGTGAGATAAGACTACATATAATACAAAAATAAATAAAAACAAACATATACATATTATACATATACATATACTAAACATACATACTACGATATATATATATATATATGTATACAAAGTAAGAAAGAAAACTATGATACAGTTGACATCAAAGTGATTAGAAAACCAGAAGCAGAATCAAAAATAGAAATTATGGGAGAGGTAAATAATGATCCTTTAACTTAGTTTTAAAAATAGGCAATGACTTCGCTTGCCTTAAATGGAGTGGAAGAGAGTTCCACAACACAGTAGCCCGCAATGTAAAAGAATTTGTATAAAACTTTGACTTTGATGATGGAACAGCTAGAAGAAAGTTTTGAGCGGACCTTGCTGATAGAAGATAACTAAAACGTTCTTTGAGATAGCGGGGAGTCGCAGGATGAAAGAGTGTATTATAGAGAAGAGAAAGAATGTGAGTGTTACGACGAAGACGGATAGGGAGCCACTTGAGTTGTGAACGGAAACTAGACACATGATCATACTTGCGTAACCCAAATATAAACCTAATACACATGTTTTGAATTTGCTTAAGTTTGTTAAGTTGCTCCTCTGAAAGATCTAGATAGGCAGCATCAGCGTAGTCAAAAATGGGAAGGAGTAGTGTTTGAGCAAGCGCAATTTTAGTGGCGATAGGAAGAAAGCGGCGAACACCCTCCTGCTAACCTCATTCAGCTGCGGCACCCAGGAAAGAGTGCGATCCAAGATGAGATGTTGATGATGATGATCTATCATTTAGCTCTCCGTGGCGCCACATATGGTCTCGTCGGAAGATCAGCGCTGGCTCCCGAGCTAGCATTTTATGCTGAGGTGTTTTAGTTTTTTTTTTGTAATTTGTTTTTTTTTTGTTTTGCATATGCGATGTTACTCAATAAATACATTTTCTTTCTGTTCTTTCTTTCTTTCTTATTAATACTTAAATGTATTTATTTTCACCTCACAAAGGACAATTTTACAAGCAAAATTTACAAATGATTTACAATAACCTTTGTGAGAGACTGGAGTCTGTACTAGGTATAAACCTGTATTACAGATTATTATTTAAGCCATATCACGTCAAAACTGCGATACCGCTTATGATCATTTTAGCATTGTTGGACATGCCATGTGGAATATTGGATTATTTTTACCCAACTACGGCAAAAAAAAATCTATCAAAAATTTAATTTTTGTGACAAGCTTTTAATGCTGACTGTACTTTTCTTTGAATATCCATCAACAACTCACCGCGACAATTCTAAAGAGCGAAAACTCGGAAGGATTGAGTTATTTTATTACAGAGTTCCTATGACCACTTTCCTGCTCCATCATCAGATCAGCTCGATCGTATCATATTATTGCATCGTTACCAAACTTACATAAGTATGCCAAAGTTTAGCTCAATTGGAATCCGGGAAGTAGGTCAAATTTAACTTGCAAGATTCCACCCGAACAAACATATTACATACATTGCAAGTTAAACAAAATCTTTATGTAATAATAAAATGGTTATGATCATTGATTGTTTCGTCCTCTGCAGCTCTGCTGAGGAGGTTCTTGCCTCCTTCTAAAGGATCAAAACGTTCAACTGTACTTGCATTATGTGATTTTTAGATTGTTGTTGTCTACCTTTTGTGACCTAATACTATATATTTATATAAAAACTGGTTTAATCTACGTTTGTATCCAACCGGTTATAAAATGCGTGAATAACTTGAATCAACAAACACCACAAAAAAATTGCAATCCTATCCACATAATAAATTTATTAACATCTAATATTGAAGCTAATTCATCTCGTACTCGGCTCATATCAAAATGATTTCTAGTAAATCGCCCATAAAAGAAAAACAACTACCTTAAAAGAAAGCATTAATAGTTTTACTTATTTCAATTAAAACTAAATTTTTGTTCAAAATTATGTTAATCGTTGTTAAATTGAGATAAAATGAATTCGACGAATAAATCTAAATCACCCATATATATTTTGTCTGACAACCATTGCGTATGGATAATTCTGTATTAAAATATTTGTGAACATATTTTTTACTTAGAAGTTAAAATAATACATAGAGTCGCGGTGATCCTTATGATTATTATTAATAACATAATGATGCAGTCATCGTCATATTAATATCAAACAGTTTTACAAGATTTATAATTGAAATAAAACAATTTAACGGATTATATCGCGTATATTATCTCATGTATGTACACCTTTATTTGTGTTTTTTCAAAAAAATGGGTAGTTTGCACAAATTGTAACTTTGACAGAGGAAAAACATCTTTTCTCAGTCCTCCCGTGACCATGGAAAGCTGGAAAGCTTCCGAAACGTCGGGAACTAAAATGAGATAATATACGCGATATAATCCGTTAAATTGTTTTATTTCAATGAGTAATAATCGCGGAAACAGAAGAAAATATTAAGATTTATAATGGTTATGTAGTATCATTATAACTATCATAAGAATATATATGTAGTTCCACAAACCTGCATTAAAGTTCTTAAAGCATTGTCAGAAAGACTGTTATCGCACTCAAATACGTTGTTTGCGTCACGTTATGCATTGTCATGATGCATATCAGTATCGAATCACAACAGAATTCAATACTTCCTTACCGGTTCTAAAACAACCGGCAGAACGCTCATTCGAAATAAAAAAATCATATCGTGCAGTCTCTTTTCTACTTCGTTATACAATATATGAAAGAGCGGGACGGTACGATACGAGACTCGAATTTCAAGCATCGGAGTAGGTCGGCGCTCGCGCCGTTGACACTGGCCTTAATCGCAATACACGGCGACCTTAACCAAACCACTTGATAACGTCACTAACGTCAGTTTCGATTCAGTGCTTGGACAGACCAGACGTAAACATGTCACAAACGGAGCCAGAACCGACATTATGGGACGAGTTGACGAGCCCCGTCAACTTCACTCTGATTCTCGTCATTGTGTACCTTATTTACAAAATTTTAAGGGCCAAATTTGAGCCGGAACCTCAAGCCCCTCCTCCCGAGAAGCGATTGCCAAAGATGCGAAAAGATCTCACAGTGCAAGAGCTAAGAAAATATAACGGCATTCAACCAGACGGCAGAGTTTTGCTGGCCGTAAATGGCGTGATTTTCGACGTCACCAGGGGGAAGTCATTTTACGGACCCGGTAAGTGACGCTTGCTTTTACTGGGTAGTAAACTTCACATTACATTACAAGGCGCACAATCTCAGTTTTTTTGATGGTGTTTCTTTTTAGAGCCGGCTATACCTTAACGGTTGCATAAAAAATTTAGTATTTTGACATAATTTCATACTGTGATAGTAAAATTAATGTTGAAACCGACATCACAAAGTTCAAAAGGCTTATTGTTTAAAATTTTGCATGTCACTTTATAACCAAATTGTGAAACGAACATTCTAGACTCATCTTACCGGTCTAAATAATAATTTCAAGTTTCAAAGTACAAATTGCTCCGTATTTTAGCGAGAAACAAGACATTTTGAGCCGACCACAGCAGTTGATAAAATTTCTGATAAACAGAATACAAACTTCGTGTATTGTTAAGTGTGTCTACGCTATGATTACAAAGGGGAATGAGCGATATTACGAAAACAACTTAGCTGCATTAAAATTACAGTTTATTTTAGGGTGTATTGTTAATCACAGTCTTGTATTATAACAGGCACGATTTGCAGATAGCGTTATCTGGTTATGATTTGTTTGTGAACTATTATTATTCATCTTGACTATTTTCTAACCGACTCCCAAAAACAGAGGTACTCAATTCGTCGGTACCTTTTTTAGGGTTTCATATCGATAAGATACAAACGGAATCCTATTACTAAGCTTCCGTTTTCTGCCTATCACAGGGATTTAACTGAACTGTACACAAAATAAATAAAAGACGTTACCTGCTGGTCTGTCTGTGCGAATATGCAGTAGTTATAAGCTTCAAAAGATGTGTGGCGGAATGCTGTCGGAGCAAGACATTCACAGAACCCATTATAGACGTCACATTTAGTCTTCTGAAAAGTCATGTCATAATATCATTATTCTGGTTTGTGCGGCAGCGTGCTGGCTGCAACCGTCATTGTTGTGTTAGGCGGTAGGATGCCATAACATCCTGGGCACCTAGAGGTGCGTCCACACTTGTATCATTTGCTCGTTTCCGATCGCCGTGCCGTAGCATGACTGCGTATCGCGCTGCTTGGACGCTTACTGTCGGCGCGCCGATAATGCCGCACTCTTCCGATACAAGTGTGTGATACGCGTAACAAATGGATTTCGAGTGATCGGATCGGCGCAACGTCCAAACGCGTGATCGTGACACGCGATCATGCTACGCGACGATGATCTGATACTGGCAAATGATACAAATATGGACGCACCTTAGCGTGTGGGGGCTGTCGTGCGCAGGCGCTACGAATAGCTATAGTGTACCTAGTCTAAGCCTATGTTCTTGATGTGTCGATCAGTATCTAGGTATTGTTAGTCGACCTATGTCCTCTGAAAATTGTAAAATATATAGGCACAACAAACAGGTGGCGCTAGTTTTGATATAAAAAATACATTAATTGCTAAGAAAAACTATGATCCCGGTGCACAATCTCCCAATGGTTGAACATTCAACCTTAACTCATTGCAAGAGTTGACAAGCAGGATGTCAATTATTATTATTATGGTGTCGAACATTGAGACGTTTATCATTCAATGATAAAAAACCTGCATAAAGGCATAATGTTGAATCTACTCGTAAGGAGATTTAAAAATGTAGGAAATGAAAGTAAAAACCCGTCAGAAAAGTTCTTTGCACATTGTACTCGACTGCCTAGATAAATGTGGGTTGTCCCAAGAACAGACTCCTACAAGGAAAATACCTATGGTTATAAAAGTTTCCTTTATAACGTTGTATGTACCTATGCTATTTATGTACGAAAACTCATTCGGCTCTTAATGAAACTGTAGAATTCTCATTAATGTTACGTCATGAAGCACATTAATTTCAAATACAATTACCAACTCACTTAAGTTCATACCTACTTCGAGCCTAGTTCGTTTCTATTAAACCATGCTGGTGTTTTATAAGGCCATCGAGGGTCGATCCATAAGAGTATACGAACTTTTTTGGAACTTACAAGAGGTTTGTGATAATTTATTTAAATCGCATACAAGATTACTTAATATTATTAAAGTTATTTACGATTTACATTAAATAAGTAGCTTAGTAATAATATCATTATTAAGCTACTTAATGTACTATGTTTAGTCTCATTAAGACCATATGTTTGTTTCAATTCGTTTAAAATGATATCGAAGTGATTTAGAACGTTCACTAATATTATTAATGTCATTTATGACGCTCAATTTGTATTATTAACATTGTTTACAACTTTGTCTTTTCTTCTCAATAAACTTTTGGTCTTTTACTTTGCGATATCATCGTCGTTTATAAATCTCATCATTATCATATCAGCCCAAGAACGTCCACTGGCCGGACAAAGGCCTCCCCAAGGATCTCCATAAAGACCGGTCGCGCGCCGCCGTCATGCGACGGTTTCCCGCGATCTTGAATTATACATGTCATTTATTCTGTATTATTAACGTCAATTAGGTAAATGCAGTTACAACTATTTATCCGGTACCAAAAATTATAAATCTTTAATCATTCGTCTCGCGTTATTAACGTCGTTTCCAGCATTATTATCGTCATTAAGTATTAATTTCATTCGCGTATTTCTGAATTCTCCCAAAACGTTTGTCTTGTTCCACTTAATAGTTTAAAAGCCGAGTCCCATGTTGACACCACAATTGGCCATGCGCGGTCGGCGCGCCAGTGACGAAGGTCAGCCGGTAATTATCTCATTATAATAAAATACCGAATACGACGCAAGTCTGACGTTGGGAAAACATTCATTTGTGTCGCATAAGATATGACTTAACATAGTGCTATTGAAGTCGTTTACTATGTCCATTGATTATATTCGATTTCACCTGAGCAATTAATTTAATTAAATATCATTAAAGGTTAAAAATAAATAAACAAGTGGGTCATTATTCGAGAGCTTTACCAGACTCACTTTCATTGTTGTTGTTGTTGGTTTTTTTGGCATTATGAACTATTTAATGGAGATCCCGGACTTCTTAGAAGTATTTTGAAATCCCATTAAAATTATTAAGCATTTCGTTAAAAAGGGCTCTACGAAAGTCACGGAGAACAAACACTCGAATATATTTAGTTATCCCAAGTACATAATTATCGATGACACTACGTGCACATTATAAAAGTTATTTCATAGATCACTAGTATTAGCCAGTATTAATCAGTGTAATTTGCAGCTTAATTTTTTTATTACTACCGTCATTATCATTATTATTAAAAGCATTATATTAACGTCGTTTACGAATGCCGATCATTATCATTAATGACATTTCCATATTTATGCAGTTATGAATATTATTCAGTAACTATAATCACAAACGTTTTGTCTTTGACTTAGCATTTTATCGTCGTTTACTGCATTATTATAATAATTTTCGTATTATTAACGTCATTTACGTATATTTGCACTATTATTAATGAATTTCCAAATAGTCTTAAAACTCTTCTCGAGTTTCACAACACGGCTTAAGGGGATGCATCGAAAATTTAAGCTATTTTGTAGCGCATTTTTTGTCAAAACTTGTTTATAAAACAAGCTGGTTTTCAGATATGTGTTTTTTGACTATATAACCTATTCAGTGATTAACGCGGAAACATGTTTAAAAAAAATTTCCTCGATAGAAAAGTTATCCGAAAACGCGTCTTCATTTCCCGTTTTTTGTCTAGTTTGTACAAACAACAGATTAATAAACGGCTAAATTATGTTCAAATATCATTCTTTCCTTTATCTTTTAAATGATTAACTTAAATGTTAACAAAACATAATAATATCTTCGATTTCATGGTACTTTGACATCTAGCGCTTACGCTAAAACACCGCAAGCATGTGGTGTTCTCTCTTTCTCTTTCTTTGATGCGCGCGAACAATAAATGCGTCCCTTATTACAAATCACGCTTATTGGCTGGCTCCACGTTTGGGGCGTGATTAACAAATGACGAAGTAGGCCCTTAAAAGTCGAATCCTCTGTTGATGCCTTACTTGGCCATGCCATGCGCGGTCAGCGCGCCAGTGACGAAGGTCGTTTGGTAATTATCTCATTATAATGCCGAATACGACGCAAGTCTTACGTAGGAAATAAAGGGCATATAATATTACACTTAAAAATATTGTAAATCATGGATGTACGTTAAAAGCTTATTTATGGTATACTAGTACTTTATCCGCGTGCAACTAGAATTAATGTCTCTAAAGTAAAATTTGTTTAAGATTCAATTTTCAATTGCGTTAAATGTCCATCGGTTTATGTTTTACACGTACTTAAGATATAGATAGTGATTAGTTAGAATTCAAAACAAACAATATACATTAAATATAAAAGCGAACATATTATTCTATAATATATCTATTCAAGTTTTACCAAAAATTATCCACCATCTATTCAGCTTACGAAATTAATCAATCTTGTTTTTACTATTAACCTCATAGTATTTTTTTTATTTAAAATCAAAATTAGCTGGGTAACAATCATGTGACACATTATCATTTTACAAACAACCAATAATTTGGCAAGCATGTTATTCTTTTAGCGATTATATTATTTCGCGAATGTATTAAATATTAAATTGTTTATTTCAATAAAAAAAATAAAATAAAAAAGAACGGACTTCAAAATAAACTAAAAAGCCAAAAATAATATTTTATGTACGGTACGGATCACATTTGAATAACCTTTTGAAGTCGGTGCCAAACCATTCATTTATTACACAGATGGCACGCAAGAACCGCGGTAGGGAGTTAGTTATAGTAATTCGTATTTTTGTTGAATAAAGAACTTTACTTCAGATTTGGCACCGACTTCAAAAGGAGATTTAAATCTGATCCGTACCGTACCGTACATAAAATATTATTTTCATAAAATTTATTTGAAGTCGGTTCTTTTTTATTAAAAAAATATTTTTTGCTGTTTAGTTTTGGACTTTTTTTATTTATATATTAATCTTTTTCATTGTTAACGACACCCCCAAAACAAAACGACACCCCTGGAGTGTCGTTAATAATCGCGGTCAAACATACATACATACGGGTCAAATTGAGAACCTCCTTTTTCGAAGTCGGTTAAAATACCAAAACCTTCTCCTTAGTGTAACATTTTTTTTTTCTGTAAAACCGCATCAATTAATAATCGCGGACAAACATACATACATACGGGTAAAGCTGAGAACCTCATTTTTTGAAGTCGGTTAAAATATCAAAACCTCCTTCCAAAACCGCATCAAAATCGGTTCAGCCAAACGCGAGATAATCGTCGACAAACATACATACATACAGGTCAATCTAAGAACCTCCTTTTTTGAAGTCAGTTAAAAATGTCTATTTCCTAAACAAAAATGAACAATTTTACAAAACGCCGCGCTGATGGATAAGAGTAAATTACAAGTATCATTTGATAAATGTAACTTAAATTCAAAGCAGGAGTACAATTAGAGAGCGGGTAGCTGAAGCCCCGCTTCGCAGCTGGGGTTCCGTTAAGAATACGAATCCGTATAATAAAAACCTTCCATGCAAAAGAGATCCAGATTAAAACCCAATTCACGGTGCTTCTATGTCTGCTCTTAGAAACAACATAACTAAAAAACTAGCAGATTATTGGTGACGGATTTGCTCCATATTTTGCGAACATTAAACTCTTTTTTGTCCGTAAATGATTGACCAAGCGTTTGCAAAGGTCTCCGTTTCCATAAAATGCTTCAATATGTCCTTGAGTATGTTTGACAGAATGTTTGTCTACAGATCACATTCATTTCTCAACGGATTCTCATGAACTTTTGTGGGCAGGTTTAATAATTATATAGATTTTTTTGTCGATTCGTTTTATGCATTTTTTTAAATCGGTGAGATATACGAGTAGCAGTTGAGACTACTAAGCTAGGTCATAGAGCCTAGTATTATGGCATTCGCTAACTTTCTTAACATATACAAACATGTTTCCGTACAACAAAACATAACACACAATAAGATGCAATGAATTTTTTTTTTTTAATAAAGCACATTTTGCTATACGTCTTTTTATCCTTTTTGCCAATTGACGAAAGTAAGAACTTACATAGTTTGTCAAATTACGCTTTGTGATATGTTTTCGAGTACATTTACTAGACAAATTTGTCTAGTAAAACGAAATTTTATGAAAGGACTAGTTTGTGAATCATGTTGCCAAACATAGTTTGTTAAATTAATATTTGTTGAACGTTGTCTTTGAAATGATTAGATACGAAATAAGATACCTCTTTTTTATTTTGGTAAATACATTGTGTAGGTAAATTTCTTCAGTTTGCTAATGCTACACAAAGCATCCTGAGAAGATTTGTTTGTACTTTATGTACAGCCATAGTGCTTTTATGAGTATTGTCTTCCGAGATAATATATGCATTGCATTGTTCTATATAAACATTCCACTGCAAATTATTTCCATAATTAATTACTAACAAAACAGTATTGAATTCTATCACCCTTTATTGTCGTGTTTATATAACTAAACTCTCAGCTCAGTGAACCAAAATGGTTCTCGGCCTCCGAACCGAGAATACCTACGAAACCTGTCTTGAACCTGCGCAGCTTCCTGCCAATTATCTGCAAGAAGTTGATACGGATCCGTCTTCACACTATCCTGCCAGCGATACCTGGGCCGACCTACCGGACGGTGACCAGACGGTCGTCCCAAGTTTGCTCTCTTTGGCAGCCCGATTTTCATCCATTCTTAGCAGGTGGCCAAACCAGCGAAATCTGTGGGTTTTTGTGCGGCCACTAACTCCTCGATTTCTGCATTCCTTCGAATACTCCATAGGTACACCTTAGTGTAATTTAAAAAAAAATACTGTAATGAAAAATTTTAATTTTATGTGAACGAAGTCGTGAGCAAAAGTTAGTTTGTTTATAATTGCTTACTCAAATAAAAATGTTATCCCAACGCCCACGAGTTATAACAAGCCTTGTCTAAAGGCTCACAGACGTCACCGGGGACCCCAGGGCTGGCTCGTTCCTCGCTCAAAAAATTGGCATATTAATACAGAAGGGGCAAGCAAATAGGAACCCTGCCCACTGGCGGATCTTTTTTAAGATGCTTTTTTACATATTTTTTATTTATTGTATATACTTATAGCCCCGAACTATCACATTTATTTCGTTTTCTCATCACACGACTAAGTAATAGGAGTTTAATGTAGTTTATGTCCATTGTTTAATAGAAATTCTATAGAGCCTTCATTGTAGAAAAAAGGGCTCTTAAAAACTAATATGCAAGTGAAATTGTGGTCTCCATCTACACTTCTAGTCTCACGAGCTCGAAACAGAACTGTCAGCATGTAGCTACATACCTATGCCGTGTGGCTTTCCCACGTAATGACCCTTTTTACGTCTGGTGAGTTCGTAACTTAGTAAATAGTCAGAAAAAATAAACAAATTATTTTTTCTGCTCATAAAAGTGGTATCCTTAATATTTTAATTTTGTTAGTGTGGTATATTTTCGTGCAAAATGGAACTACCACAACACTTAGTATTAAATATCTTAAACGTTATTTTCTTACAAATAGGAGAACCCAAAAAACTGCTCCGGCTAGAAGAAAACTTATACAAAACAACTAATATTTATGCTGCACGTAGGCCTGAACGGCACTTTTATGTAACAAGACTAGTGCCTATTTTGATAAATGAAAAAAACTCCATTAATATTTTCTGACAAGTAGACCTCGATTTGTTAATTTCATTTTTCATTCCACTAAACTCTGCGTATTCCTGCCTTGACCTCGCCAAGTTGTCATACAACGCGTCCAAAGTCGAAACATCAATCATTCAGACAAAACCAACATTTCGTTAAATGTTATATTAGTCGTATATCTTCATTCGCAAGACGTATCTATTAGATAACATTGTGTTGTTGTAGATAAAAAATGACGAAAATTGTAGATTGTTATTAACTTCGTTAGAGGAGAAAAAAAATTATAACCCTCTTTTTTCTGCACCGTCAGATAAATCTTTTAACCATCTGTGTATACCTTAGCTACCCATGTAAGTTAAAAAATAAATTAAATCCGTTTAACCGCTTCGCCATAAAGCCATATTAACGTCGCACAGGAAAAATATCCAAAAATATTTTTTTTACATTTAGTGACCGACAAATAGTCCGTATCGCTTATTTTCTTGAAGATGTACAGACGTTTCATTTTCAAAACTGAATCTATACTAGGTATTATAAAGTTGTAAAAATGAAATGTTTGTACGTGACGTTGTGGGTTTCAACCATTTTTGGTACTTGAGTAGCTGGGTATCTCCAGAAGGTTATAGGATACTTATTACCCGACTATTCTAAAGAAAAAATGAGGGGTTATGATTATTTCACCTCCGCGAACGAAGTTACGGGCGTCCTCTAGTAATAAGTTTAAAATGAGCAATGAACTACCTAATAGTGACAACATCAGGAGAAGTATAGACTTCAAAAAGATGATGCCATAACATAACTTTTATAGAAAAGTTTGCATCATCTTTTGCGTGCTACTGTACAATTGTAGAGACCAGATTGATATACGAATCGATCATAAATAATGCGTGTTCTGTTCCAATTGTACGTAAATACTATAAACTTATTATTCGATTCGATAATAGGCAATAAGGACACGTCCAATGCTTTTATAACATTAAATGAATGATGCATATACCTTGCACTACGTAAGTTGGCGTGTGAAGTTAGTTACTAGTAGCGTCGTAGTAATTGTTTTAATGTCCGGCCACGACAACGCGCGACTAGCGGCACGGTTACCGACTTCACTCTTCATTGCGTGGTCGAGTCGCTCACAGCACAGCAGTTAGTTGGCATCACACGCAATGTATTAGGAATTAGATTACCACGCCGCTGGTCGCCCGTTGTCGTGGCCGCCGTAGGGTTTCGATAGCGCAGCGGGAGGGGCGTGCGCCTAACTTCACAGACGTAAACTTACGTGACATTGTGTGAGTTGAAGACTCGTATTTATGGTCCTTTAAGAAGCGAATGAGCAGTGAATTACTGTTTGTCATCGTTTTATAAGTGGGTCAATCAACTTTTTTCTCTACCTGGTTGCTATGGTAACGTCTGCATTATGATTTAAAGGCAAGAAAAAAAAACGTCTAGCCCATATAGGTCCATTTTTTAAGGATCCATCTCGTCAGTGAGTTAATAATAGCCGAGATTATGAGAATTTTTCTTAAATTACTGTTAGTATTGTTACCGATCAAAATAACAACAGTAGAAAGTTTTAAAAATGAAATGTCAGTACATTGAAGATATTTAAAAAAAAACAAAGTGACACGAACTATATACATATATTGGCCACTGAATCGAGAAATTTTTATTTTTATGTATCATTTGTACTAGGTGTTACAACTTAGTTTGTGGAGAAGGAAAAGTCATTACCCTCATTCTTCAGCGTAGTGAAGTAAAAAGTATTACATAACGATATTCGGATGATTAGCTATCATTGCACCAAAAATTGATCTTCACAAAAATCCTAACAGCGTCTTACATAATTACTAACTCATATGCAAAATACAAAAAAACAACCAAATTAGTATACACTTTACTTTTTGTTTTACAAATATCATGATAATAATCACAATATTTGCAATTTATTAGTGGATCACTCCACTAGCGTTATTAATATAAACAAAGATCAGAAACAAATGAAAAAATGGTCCCGGTCTGGCTCAAGGCACTGGTTCAAGTCCAGTAACGTCGATTTCTTTTTCATTTGTTTCTGATCTTTGTTTATAACAGTATACACTTATTTACAAAAAAAACACTGTACAAATTTCGCCACTCCCGACATGATTCATATATCATGTTAAGGCAACTGCATTTTGTTTACTTACTGCTGTGGCGCAACGACCCAAGGAGGATCTTGGCCTCCGACACCAAAGACCGCCAGGCTTCCCTGTCTCTAGCTATTTCCGCCTAGTCAGAGTTGGTCTGGAGCTTAGTTAGGTCCCACTGAACTTTGTCGCCCCATCGGTATCTAGGGCGCCCAACAGATCGTCACCCATTCGGACCACGGGCCCGATCCTTTTTATACTTGACATTTAAAAGTTTTTTTTTAATACTTCAGTATAAAACAATACTAATAATTTTACTTAAAAGTCATGTCGCTTGTTTAACTAAATGATCAAATGAAACTGTATTTATTCAGTAATACATCAGCATACAAACAGCGATAGTGGTGCTTCTTTGTAAGTATTTAAAACACGTGTTAAGACGCACCGCTCTCTTTAATTGGTAGATGTAACTGAAGGATTTTTGTATCTATTTCAAAATTTTATATATTAAAGTACCTAGTGACATTCAGTTTTTGACTTTGAAAAATTAATTTTATGCAAATTAATGCTGTTTTCGTATATTACTTGTTTACATAGATGATGTGCCATATTCATGAGTTGCCAACCTATTAATATTCATACCTAACACCTATAGCTACTTCCAATATGAATCGATACAAAATATTTTTGTTCGAGCTTGGGTGGCCGACTGGTGACGTTTTTTGTTATTTGATAATAAAAAGCATCTATAATATGATAAAGTTGTAAATATGAAATGTCTTAACATTGAAGATATTTAAATAAATATATTTTAACGGACTCTTAGAGGCTACTGAATTCATTTTTTTTCTTATTGTATGTTTGTATGTGTCGTTGTGGCTTCATCACGCCAAATCGGCTAAACGCATTACAACTATTTTTGGTACGCGGGGGCAGCGGGGTATACACACATGGTTATAGGATATATTTTACTCGAAGAAAAGAAAAAAAAGAAGGTATAATTTTAGCTAGCAAAACAAGAGCTGATTAGTTATAACTTATATCAATGCCAAAAATTATTTTTTCAGAGAAAAGTCTTTTTATGAAATTAAATGATAGGTACATTTTAATAAAATAATTGATTACAGGCATAAATCCGTCTGTCTTATGTCATGTCATCGTTTTGTTCATTTGTTTATGTGCAAAAGTGTTTATGACATAATAGACAGCCATTTAGTCATGCCTGTAGTTGTAGGTTTAATCTTTTTTTTTTTCAATTTTATTCCAGGTGGCCCATACGCTGCGTTTGCGGGTACGGACGCGACGAGAGGCTTGGCGACCGGCACCGTCGCTGGCTCCGACAAAGAATACGATGACGTCAGCGACCTCACTCCCGATGAAGTCTCTGCAGCAAAGGAGTGGGAAGAACAGTTCACTGGTAAGACATATTAAAGCATAGTAATAACTCGCTACTTTGGTGTTATAGAGATTGAATTGAATTATTTTAAAATTCATCACCGATCTGTGTGCCATGCCAGAATACGTCTATTTAGGACATACAATCCAGTTAGGCAGGTCCAACTTCGAGAAAAAAATCGATCGACAGATTCAACTCGGATGGGCAGCGTTTGGAAAATTGTGAAGTGTCTTCTCGTACAGGATACCTCAGTGTTTGAAGGTGAAAGTCTTCAACCATTGCGTATTACCGGTGGTGACCTACGGGGCCGAGACGCGGTCTCTAACTATGGGCTTCTTAAGGAAGCTCAGAGTCACTCAGCGAGCTATGGGGCTATATTCTGATTGGATCTGGCCTGAAGTGGCAGATTCAGATTCAGATTCATTTTTATTTGCATAAAACGTAATACAAGGTCTTAAAAAAATTATTATAGCAACAGTATTAATCGAAAATCTCGACATGGAAATGATCAGCAGTAAAAATATAAATTAATCGCTCAAATATTAAAATTGTATGAGCAGGATTATAATTCGATTATATAATATAAATTCTTAGAACGAATATTAAAAGTACAGAAACATTAAAATAATCAGAATGCTGATGGCAATGGGCAGGGCACATAGTTCGAAGAACCGATGACCGTTGGGGCAGAAAGGTTCTCGAGTGCAGACCGCGTACCGGCAAGCGCAATTCACAATGAGATTGGACGACCTGGTTAGGGTTACGGGGACTCGCTGGATGAGGGTCGCCACTATCCGGCCCATGTGGAAGTCTATTGAGAAGGTGTGTGTTCAGCAGTGTACGTACGTCCTATCGCTGAAACAATGAGGGACTTTGTTAAGTTTTTCACCTAAAGATACTTGAAATTTTCACAGTGTGTATTATTGTGGCCGCTATAACACCTTCTCGCCCTCTCTCTCACAGAGAGACAGAGAAAGAAAGATCTCTCTCTATCTCTCTCTGTCTCTGTCTATGCGTCCCTGAAAAAATAAATGATAATGATGATAATGACGTGACGATGAATGCGTGCCAAGTTACATATGAATCCGAGGAACTAACATTCAATTCAATTCCATTATTTATTGGTATACATAGTTTACATGTCAACATATAATTTAAATTCTTATTGTAATACAATAATGATTAAATATTAATCCTTATATACACATTTGACACAAGCTGATACAATAACAGTAGTATTAGTATTTAAAGATTGTCATTGCATTTTTAGTAAAGAACTCATCCACAGTATAGAGAGGCATGCCAGCTAATAGCTTTTTGAGTTTGGCGATTAACGAGTTTTCGCTAGCTAGCTAGATTAAAATATATTAACAAACATTCACCTTTACACATATTTAATATACATTTTTGTTTATATATCACTGAAATTGCGGGCACCTTCTAGGACATAATAAAAATAGTATACCTATAGTTCGAGATTTCTACCAACTGTCGTTTGACACATGACAGCACCCATATAACGCAAATGTGCACGTTTTATCGAAGCTTTAATTAAAATATCCAATCGTTCTCAAGTTTCACAATTACCGAAAAATAATATATATGCTCATTTTAGCCCCAACTAACAGATTTTTTTTTTCTAGCACATTCGTATGTTAAAATCATTATACGCAAACAGTTACGTTCTATGACTTTTTATTTTTAATTTTAGAGCCGTGCCAATTCCATTGGAAGTAAATTGAGCAAATCGATGATAATCGAATACTTCGAGGTACTGAATTACAAATATCTAATAAAAAAATCAAACAAATCATGTATGTAATCCGATCCGACTTAAAAATTAAACAAATTACGTGTAAATCTGTCCTCATTTATTAATGTGTAAACAACAGTATCGATATCTGAACCTTGGAGAATGGAGATAAGGAGGCCAAACTCATATAGTCAAAAAGTGTCCAGCGGATGGAAATGGAATCCAGTGATTAATTCCAAATCTGTCCTCAATGGCGCTAGTGTGGCACGTGCGTATGAAAAGAAATTACATAAATGTTGCTTTCCTTGTTTATCTTGTTTATTATCCCACTCTAGCATTTTGGGCACTTGCGACAGTGGCGCCACCAATTTAACGTCTTTTAACGGACACAGGTATTAGAATACGACAAAGCAAAGGGCACATAATAAATATATGTGATACTCTAAACTACGATACAAACATAATCTTTTTAAGATATTTGTTACTTCCTTATACTTACATTATTAAAGACTACGTCTGTTTAACGGTATTCTTGCATTAAACAGACTTAGGCTTATTTGTCATCCAAAAACAGTAAGTAATGGTTTTCTGATTCTTTATACTGAGCAAGCCAGTAGAATGCGTCACATAATATCGCATATTGCATTGGTACAGTATCTACGGAATCAATAAATACCTTCTTTTATCATAACCATCCATCCTCCCCTGTAATAAATATGTCATCCAGACATATGGTTTTATTTACGTACTGTTTATTTACAGCAGTTAAACATATAAAGATTGGATTATTAATATACAGAATAAGTAATTACATAAATTGATTCAGACTACCTGTGGAAACCATTAATTATCGGTTATTATGACAATCGAAACGCTTTTGCCTCATCACTATTTACATCATCTGTCATGTGTCAAAAGACAGATGGTAGAAATCACGGCCTATAAAGTTAAATATCCTTTTTTGGGGGGGATATACGGAAGCATTCAAAAGCGAGTCCGGTTTGCACTTTTCCAGTTTATTAATCATGTTTTTATTATTTTACAGGAAAATATGACATCGTGGGGCGTCTCCTCAAGCCAGGAGAATCAGCCAAACAATACAGTGACGATGAGAGCGAGACTAAGAGCGAAGAGCAAAGCGACGAGAAGAAATCACAATAAGTAGCGGACTACATCAATACCTGAGGAGCTAGTCCAAAGCTCAAAATTCGAAGTTCGTATAGCGCCATCACACTCATACCAATTCAATTTAACACAAGGGCGAGAGGGACGATACGAACTTTGAATTTCAAACATCGGAGTAACCCCATTATGATAATTATTAAGTGTGAAGGGACTTTATTCGGCAGTAGAAATGAGGCAAACGTTCCAATGCTGGACTGACTAATTCCTATAGTTGACACCGCGTATTTCACCTTTGTTGCTATGGATTACAATTGGAAATGCCAACTATTGGGCGGCGTCACGCACTGTGACATACCTTATGTCTATAATCGTGTTGAATATACAGGTTTTCAATCGTCTCACCATCAGATTGAATTCCAAAAATATTTAATTTAAGTCTTTATGGGTGACTTCTTTCATATGTTATAATTTATCGTAGCTGTAATTCCTGAGTCGGACTCTTAAAATTCAGAATGATTTAACCGACTTAGTGGGGCCTGTATTGTTTCCCCAAAATTTGTTGTTATTCTGACGTGCCAAAATACATATTACGAAAAAGCAATTAACCGATAAAAAACCCCGACGCAATAATCATTTTTTTTTAAAGACTGAATCGATTTTCTTAAGCCCTCAAGTTCAGTCAGCTGCAGAGAAAAGTACCCCCATGCCCCCTAACCCCTCTGCCATACTAACATTATATGGCAGAGGGGTCACGTTTCTCTCCTGCTGACTGTACAAGAAACTAAATTAAAATTAGAATAATTGATTATTAGTTATTTTGCTTTTCATAATGCGACAATAAGACACAAGAAGATAAATTTATGCGCATGTGCGCAAAATTTGTAGTCACATCTAAGCAAGAGACTATTTCGCGGAAGAGCAAAGGAAATATAATCGATTAATCTAATATAGAATTTCGAAAAGTAACGCCTCAATCTATACATTATTTGAATTAAAATTGGTCCATCCGTTCAAGAGATAAGCTGCGACGGACACACAGACACATTTTTCATCAGCGGTTAAAGTAAGGATTATGGTGAGTTGAATTATGACATATGAAATTATTTGGGTTGTTTTAAGCGTGTGATACTTATCAAGTAACGCTAATTATTGTTAAACCATCTTAAGCGCAAACGAAATGTCGTTAATTTTGTTAAAACTAAGTTTTTGTGAAATCTTTGTTGACTACCAAACGAATTATATTAATTTGTAAGTTTAACTCCAGTTTTATTTCCCTGCTTGGGGGTGCTCGCAACTTCGTTTGCGGAGAAAAAAATCATCACTCCATTTTTTGTACTCGGGTATAAAGTATCCAATAACAATTTGTGGATATCTAGCTGCATATTGTATCAAAATGTTTGAAAACCGTTAAGCCGATTTGACGTGGTGAAGGCCACAGAGAAATATACAAAAAATCGGTTCAGTGGCCTTGAAATAGTCAGTTTCACTTAATTTTATGAAAATATCATCATCAATATCATCATGGAAGGTGACGTGGCCTTTTTTTTACGTAATGATTGGCAGGTGGCCCTGATGGCAAGTGGTCATCGTCGCCCATGGATATGCGCAACACCGAAAAAATCACATTCACTGCCAATCTCTGAGTGTCCTGTTAACTCGCGGTTCTTGAACTTGCTAACTTGCTTCCGACGAATCCGCGTCTAGACAGAGCTATCTTGCAAGGTGGTGCAAGGGGCGAGACGCGGGTGGGGCGAGCCCGAGCTGCATAGTCCGCATTAGCTAGATAGCTCGGGACGTGTCATTGTCATTTACGCAAACGTCAAAGGCGTCAGCCCACTGTATGCTTTTGACACTGTGCCATTGCTTCCGCGGTGTTATTTGATATCCGTGTTGTCTTCATATCGTAGACACCGAAGGGCGGAAGAGTTCTTATATCACGCCCTGTCGCATCAGTTCTAAAATCCGGTGGAGGACAAAATATAATACTCAAACGCCTGTGAGAAACGACTAGCAATTTTGAGCCACTCGTCACATTAGTAGATGGAGTCTTCGCACCACAAATGTCCGCCTTTATCAGTATTAATCATCCTTGGTGAAGCAATTGCTGACCACTAGGATCGTGGGATCCCTAAGCGTCTTAATAAATAAAAAAGAAATAAAAATGCATTTATTTCTAACCATTTTTGTCCATTGAAATAAAACAATTTAACGGATTATATCGCGTATATTATCTCATTTCATGTCCACCCGTGACCATGGAAAGCTGGAAAGCTTCCGAAACGTCGGGAACTAAAATGAGATAATATACGCAATATAATCCGTAAAATTGTTTTATTTCAATGAGTAATAATCGTGGGAACAGAAGAAATTACAATTTTGTCCATATTCAGCAGTAAAAGAATGATAAAATGATAATAACTTTCCAAACATAGTGCATATAGATAGATCGTTAAGTTTCTATTTAATACTTTTTTGCATTCGGTTGAATATATTTGTATGTTATGATTTTTTTATAGAGAAAATTAAGATTGCTTATCTAGTGTCTCAATAAATCTTTCATAGACTCAAAACCTATTCCTACTTGTTTATTATAAAAACACCTAACACTTTACGTAAGCCTTTATGAAAAACGCATATTTTTTATGAAATGTTACAGAAACTGGTTTTTCGTCGTAAAAATAACAAAGTATGTTAATGCTCTAATGTACTGTTTCTGTTGTTGGTGTGCAATAAAGAATTGTTGTTGTTGTTGTTGTTGTTGTTGTTGTTGTTGTTGTATGATGGCGTTTATCTTAATTTCGGGGACTCGTTACGAAAAACTGAAACAGTGTATTGGTAAAGACGATTGTTGTTGATACAAGGAGTGAATAACAACACGGAAAAGTGAAAAACTACGGATCGAAGGTCATTCAGAGCTGTAGGCGCCTTAACCCCTCGTATGTAATGCCAAAAATTTGCCAATGAAATTGAAGCTACGTGAAATTTTAACATAGAGATTAAACGCTCTGCACTGATCAGTGCCTAAATATACGATGGGTTAAATAACTATCTTAGGTGCTAAATTTAAATGCAGAGAGGATCAGTGCCTTACCAGGCCATTATCGTTCTGTCGGCCATAAAAGTCTGGAGACTGCCGGCTGTCGTACTCTGCGGAGCGTCGCGCCGCAGCGCTTGCGCAGTGTCGCGAGGATACCGTCCATGTGCGCGTCCGCAAACATGCCCGACATCATACGTATTATGGGGATGCGTTATGAGTTGGCTAAGATCAAGAATCATCATCGTAATAATTCGTGCCACAAGCATGTGTACTAATGTGTATTCGAGGTACACGGCTCGAAGTTCAAATCAAAAGCTTTAATGACGATGCAGGAGGTAGAAACCTCACATGCAAAGAAATAACACACTACATTCTAATACGTATACATTATCTGACTGCAAGCATTTAAATAGTAGTCCTGTAGTCCTGTACATACACATTTTACATCTAAAATAAAGATATAATAAATACCTATATATGTCTGTTTTTCTAAATACTTTTATTTCAAGTAATGTTAAAGTGTTTACAGATTAATAAATAATTGGATAAAGAAATAAAATTAACATAAACTAAAATAAAATAAAAGTTAAAAGAAAGGTATCATAAAAAGAACATCCCTTCCAGGAGCGTCTGCGGCATAGTGCATATTGCACACACATTATGCTGGCCGCGGTACCTCTTTTATTTAAGGAGCTTTTTCGCTATTGCGAATATGCCGCTCCATAGGAAAACAACGTAAATATACATTTCAAGTCTTAATCTAAGTGTAAATATATAAAGTTATCTTTCTTCAAGACCACACTTAACGAGGGCTAAAATCTTTCCGACTTCGTCGGACATTGGAGAGGAAAGGTAGGTATTACACAATCCAGTAGAACTGTCACCAAATATCAGTTGCCTATATATCAGTCTCTCATTCTGAACACACTCCATTAAAATATGGTAAACATCTTTTACCCTTTTTTAAAAACAACGTCGCTTATGGGTCGCGTCAGGGGAAGTCAAAACGGCATTCTCAAGGTGATTGCTGGTAGATTTAGCTGCCCTATAATGTGGCATTGGATTGAGCGAGTCAGGACTACTTTAACGTATGTAACGTAAACCTGTCGTGTCAACATTTTTATTTTTGTAACTACTAACATAGCTCTTAAGTTTTATTAATGTTACTAACAACATATGGACTTTTGTCTGAAATAAATTATTTGAATTTGAATTTAACCGGTTGCACGCACTACATAAGCTTGCTTGCGGATTGCCTGGATGTGGGACAGCGCAAACGTGTCAACACACGTTGCGTCCCAAACTAGTACTCTGCCCAGTTTCCACGGCACCAACGTAGCTTCGTCGGGGCGCTTGCCAACGTTTCTCGCCATACCTGAGGGTTCCAGGATCGCGGGCATAGAAGCGGTGACAAGCTACAGGTGGACCAAGTCATTGATGGTGCCGTGGCGGTATAAGCGGCCGGGGCACTTCTTGCACACAAAAAGCCAAGCCTGATCTGTATTGATTTACTAATAAATGCGATAGTCTAGCAGTAAAACTAGAAAAATAAATATTTCCTTATAGACCGTAAATTCCGATCGTATCAAAAACATTTCAGGTCAAATTGGCGATGAAGACTCACATCGCTCATAACGCTTTTACTGTTAAAAAAAAAGTAATCAGATCCAAAGAAAAACCAAGCCCCTAAGCCTTAACTTTACTTCCTCTCTGGTTTTAACTGGGACCTATGAGTGTTTGAAAATGAGACGAAATGTTTCTGGAAAAGATAGGTAGTGCCCCGTTTTCTTTTTTGTTTGACTATAATTATTTACACAGCATTACAGGCTATCTCTAATACACTGTGAAACTAAATGTAAACTTAAGCTAACAATCAAATAGGAACACTAGTTATCCTGTGAATCATCAACTCTACCGTGCCTCCAGATGCAGCCAAGGAATATCACATCCTAGTGATCATTATTATTGCACTAATTAAGAAAGCAAAAACCGTTTTAAAATTGAGAAAACTTGATCATTCTAATTACGAGTATCAACTATATAGTCGTAAGTTAAACTGTATCACGACTCAAATCAATTGTAACATATGCAGAATACCCAGCAAGCACAGACAGAACTTTAAACGATGTTGAAAAATTTTTAATACAGAAAAATAGAAATGCATTTAAAGAGCGCTTAGTTCTTCCCGCTCACTTAAAAGGTCTTAAGCGCCGTGTTTCGCACATTGACTTAAGCTCTTTGTAGAACGGCAAAGTGACGGGCCCAAGTTTTAATGGTTGCACGGTTAGTTTTCGTGCAGGCTTTGTTGTTCAAGCAGTAAAGTATAGGTAAAATATGAATCTACACCATTAAAATAAGTTTTAGTTAGTAAAAATGTTTCTTGATGCACTTTTTGTAGATCGTTAGTGTCGCCTGATATTTTAAATGCCTATTATATTGTGGGTTAACACATTCACTGCCAGAACCCGCCTAGCGGGCGTTCTTCTAGTAGACGCTTTCGTGACGCAACTTACTAAAATCGTAAATTTTCAACATTTTACTCGTAATTGCATATATTATAGGTGAAGATTGAGTAGAAAAACGGTTTCTTGTGAGTAAATTGAAGAAACTATATAAAATAACTGCATATATATATTTTTTTACTTTATAGAGTTCTCTTTTTGGATCCGGTTTTATTTTTTGTTAAAAAGTTACTTATCATCTGATCACTTTGGTTCGAATAAGAGCCTAGTATATTTCTATTTAGTTTCTTTAATATGTATATTATAAAATATTGGAGTGTTCATATTTTTGGTATATACCAGAGGTTATTCGATGATCAGAGATTTGTTAGACTGATTATGTAGCCGCCGGTGCTAGATGATCTGACGAGATCTCGACGACTATTTGATGAAAACTTCGATTTTGTGGACTGTATTATATGTTCAATAGGTGGATTGGTTTACAAAAAGTAGTGGCGCAGTAGCAAGCCGATATGGTTAATCTAGGATGGTAAGAAAAAGTAATGTGTCATGATTTGACTAAACGGCTAGGTGGTTAGTAGTAGGGATGACAGTCGTATGTGGTCCAATGTTATTCGTCTATTACTAACTGACCAACCAGGTGGATAGAGTGGTTGGTCAGTTAGTAATAGACGATGTTTTTGGCCTATTTTAAGAAGCCCTTAGCATACTAACTGCGCCTCGTGTGAACGTTTCGATACTGCTTCTGTTGAAACATAAAAATTAGGGTGGCGTTCGCAACAATTATCCTATAGCCATTTTAAAATGACAAGCTATCCTTTTACCAAATAATATTGAAATCCATCGAGCCGTTTTGCCTTGAAGAGGCTACAAAGAATGACATGCATATTTGTAAGTTGTATAAGTTCATTGTACATTCAAAAACTATTGAGTTACCTTCAAATACTTAGCTTGTTTCATTTTATTTCATTAAATATCTACTACAGTTGATTTTTTCTAGCAACCACTTCCACTTTTTGACAGCCTAGCATGTGCTGGGATGACATCTGTCAAAAAGAGGATGCTAGAAAAAATCATAAATGTAAGTATAGATAAAGTAGGTAGCACGTTAAATTAATGTATGTCCAATTGATTATTGAAGGTGGGTAATTCAATTAAGATTACTTGCATCGTGATGATGAAGGTCAATCTGATAATATCGCTCTTCTATTGTTTATCAAAATTCTTGTTATTATGCATTTAAAGAATCTTTTTTTAACTATATACTACTGTACCTATACGTACTAGTAATGTGCCAAACTGTCATTTATAAGTCAAGTTCATAAATATACCTATAAACATTTTCAAGACTTCAAAAATAAATGCATAAGTATATACATCTGTACAGATTTAACAGTCAAAAACATAAAAATGTTCACATTTATCTCAGCACAATAATAATAAATGTAAGGAACTGAAAACGTATAAATATTTGTACTAAGTTTATTTTTAATTATTTCATCAAGTGGAAATAAAATAAATTGTGGGTTAATATTTGAACGTTTTAAACGCCTCCTTAGTATCGCCTTATTTCATTATTTTTTTAATTCCTGAAAACCTCAGCTAAAGCAAAATAAGGTAAAAGCCACTTTGAGTCGATTCTTAAAATAAATCTTTTTAGGATTCCGCACCCAAATGGTGTTACGGGAACCCTAAGGTTTCTACTTTTGACTCGCAATATTAGGGCATTAAACAACTGGAGATGTCAAATATAATTTCCGAAAAATCAATGCACTTTTAGACGGAGCTGTGATAACGTACTGCACACTACGGTAATAAGTATTCCTTTTTCTAAAAACGCACACAAAAATAAAAATAAATACATACAAACAGAAACAATGAAAATTTATCGTACAATCTGATAGACCATTGTTCTCAAACTTTGACAGAGAGGAAAGCGTTTGCATACCATCACTAGTGGTTAAATTCTTTATTCTTTATCTTTCTCTTCTGATTCGGAGACTCTTATCAGAGTGGTCGTGGTTGTGCAGACGAGGAAGAGATGTTCTTCGCAGTCTTTCCCGATGAATATTCTCTCAACGATGTGCTTTCATTTCTGCCAGTATCGGTATCTAACCTTTCAAGTACACTGGACCATGGTGGACTTAGTAGTTTTTTGAATCAAGTCAGTCCAGTGAATTGGTGATCGGTCTCGTGCTCTCTTGTCTTCCACCTGGCCCTGAACCATCAGTCTCTTCATCAAGTTCAAACACATAACAACATACATATAGCCCTTTATGAATTTTGTTGTGTGTCTTGACAGCTTTTTTCCCTGTAACCTAACAGGTTTCATGATTTTTAAGCTATCATTATATAGAAGAATTTAGGTTAGGTTTGTTTTATACAAATCCCAATTGGACGCTGTTATACAATAATGTGTCAACCTATTAGGAAAATCTAATAGATTGACACATTATTGCATAACAGCGTCCAATTTTTAACCGTTTCACAGAATTGGGTTTAATGATAAAATTATATTATTACAACGGAGTGAAGTATTCGATAAAATATTGTACAAAGTGCTCATTAATATCTGAACACGACTGAATTGTCAAGGCTTTAGAGTGCATGTTCATATATATCTGACCATTTATTTGATGGCGACTGTACTGGATGAATATGGAACTAATATCATTTTCTAATACGGAACGTCAATTTCTTTATACGAACACGTTACTAACTCATACAAAATAAGTAGGCCAGATTATTGTGGCCGCTATACCTCCTTCTCACCCTCTCTCTATCTCACTGTCTGTCTCTGGCTATGTGTCCTAGACGTATTTTACGTACTGGTACAAGACCCCGTGTACGCGATTTCGGCTCGCACTCGGCCGGTTTTTTTTTTCAATTCGTCCGACGCCCGGACAAAGGCCGCGGTGAATTATCTGCGGATCTATCTCGAGACATTCGCGCTTATTGTTTCCTTGACAAAAGGGCGGGATGTCAGCGCCAATTGATCACGTAGCACGCGTAAGCGAGGGCTCGCTGGTCCAACAGTATTGGGAGAAAGTCAGGAGTCAGGATTGTGAAATATATGATTTCAAAGAAGCTAAAAGTAATCTTTAATTTGTTTGATTTAGTATTTATTTAACTTTTTTTTGTTCGTTCCTTTCTCTCATTTTGGTTCTATGATCACTTTCGAGGTAAGTAAATGACACAATTGAAACGGATTATATCGCGTATATTATCTCATTTTAGTTACCGACGTTTCGGAAGCTTTTCATCTTTCCATGGTCACGGGTGGACTTAGAAAAGGTGTATTTTCCTCTGTCAAAGTTACAATTTGTGCGAACTACCCAAAAGGTATTGAGACACCTTCTTCAACCCGTGAAGACCCGTGAAGAGTAGCACCCCTTTGCAGAGTGCAGGCATTTATAAGCTGGACTGCGAGTGTGGTCTTTCATACATTGGTCAAACGAAACGCAGTGTATCAACCCGGGTGAAGGAGCACATAGCAGATGTCAAGCACCGTCGGTGTAATAGGTCTGCAGTCTATGAACATGTCATTGACAAACCAAACCACTCAATTAAGTTTGATAAACCTTCTATCCTTGCCAAAGAAAAAAGATATTTTCCCAGGATGCTATGCGAGAAGATGGATTGTCACTACCACCAGCTTGGGATCCTATAATACATCTCATCAAGGAACAAGCGAGACATAGGACTGCAAAACCTTAATTTCCGAATGGTGTCAAATATCTTATCTGTTTAAAAGTAGTTTAATAGTCTCTGTTTTTTAAATATTATAATTAGTAATGAGGTAGCCTGGGAGTTTTTCTTTGCAGCGTTTCTTTTCTCCTCAGTATGCCTCATTTGTGAAATGCTGCTTGGTAAATTATTAGAATAAAATAATTAAGCCCTTCTGGCAGATGTGTAACTGTCTTTACAGCTTAGGCCCATCTGGCATGTATGTACACCTTTATTTGTGTTTTTTTTTTAAATGGGTATTTTGCACAAATTGTAACTTTGACAGAGGAAAATACATCTTTTCTCAGTCCACCCGTGACCATGGAAAGCTGGAAAGCTCCAGAACGTCGGGAACTAAAATGAGATAATATACGCGATATAATCCGTTAAATTGTTTTTTTCAATGAGTAATAATCGCGGAAACAGAAGAAAACATCGTTACAAGTTTTTCGCTACATACGGTTTTTCCCATGTTATTGGCTATGAGCGTAGCGCTACGAAAATGTTGGTTGCGAAAGTGTTAAATGAGTGATAATCGCAGAAACAAAAGTGAATATCACTTTTGAAGTGTTAAATTTAGTGCCTCGTTTCTTTGGAGCACAGAAATATTTTCATCTTATTTCCATGTAAGTAATCAGTTAACTCTTATCATGTATGGTAAGTTTATTGACTGTTATAAAAACCGAAAACAGAATTAAGATGGAGGCAACTGGTTACAGAAATCTTCTAAATCTTTCAAGAAGGACACGACCATAAGCATTTATGAAAACTTAATTATTTCGCCTAACACATATTTGTTTGCGCTTTAAATGTAACTACACGCATTCATTACGAGTGCAAACACGCAAAACGTTTTATCTTAGCCAACTTGAAAACCTTTTCATCACAGCGGAGTTAAATTCATGTAAAAATGCAAAAGTTCGTCGCGCAACAAAATATTCAAACGAAGTGGGACATACCTTTTAAAGTGTGCTTTTGAATTTCATTCGGTTCCATCGTAGCGCTCCTGCGTATGGGTAAAATTTTACATTTCCATATAACTTCTTCAACCTCGTATCTTGTATCATAGTTGTATTTAAAATACGACTTTACAGTAATACATTTTGCATTCAAATTTACAGTAATACTAGCGTATGTCTAGAGGATTGCGAAGGTGATAATTTGAGGTTGAGTCTGAAAAAACGTTTGGTCGCTTCGTGACACATGTACGAGCAGTCGTAAGTATATTTTTATTACGCAGCATCAGTATTATTATGGTTTGTTTCTTTTTATCTAAACAGGAAGCTCTTTCTATAGGTATGGTAAAAATATTGCGAGTATGTTGTAAAATTATGCCCAAATAACAGTTTGCGAGAATGTTTGAAATAAAACAGTTTCTTTCTATTGTTGGAAATTCTACATAGTACAGTGTCGTGTAGAAACTTCAAAAAAACAGTTTTAAGGCAAAAGTGATTCGGTTATTACTGTATGAGCGAGTTATAAAATAGCCACAGAGGTCAGTCGCTACCTTCAATGGAAAAGAGGCGTGGTATGTATTATACTAGAAGGTTACGTAACGGGTCTCCTTCGGAATCCGTAATCTCGTTTGTCCTAATGTATCGTTTGTCTTAACGCATTTTTTCAGAAACCGAAAATTCTTCAAGATTTTTTAAATGATCATCGTAAAGATTAGGTTAGGTTTGTTTTATAACAATCCTGAAAAGTTTACAGTTTCATAAAAAAAATGGGTTAGGACCAAAGATACATTAGGACGTCAGGCATTCCAATATAGATTCTTACGTAACCATGGAAATGTGAAAGAGTGCTAGAAAGAGAGCAAGCTAGACACCTTGTAGCTATAGTTAATTAGTTTTTAAGTACCTCTGTAACGTCATCAACCAATGTAACGATTTGGTTTTCTTACTGTTATGTTACATTATTTGTGATTCGTTTAATAAATAAATAAATGAGACCTTAGGTATCAGTCGAATGGGTATGTAAAGGGATCTTCCCACTGCTAACCACACAAACTCATGTGGCTGATCGTACTGATGGCAAAGGGTGCCTTGACCACAGTGGGAGGAAATGTGGAATGAAACAACGTCTATGACGAGAATATGAAGACTGTTTATTTACAATTTCTTATTACTATTTATACATACAGGTTTATATGTGTGGGCATTGATCTACAATGCGTTGTTTGTGTATTTTTACAATTCATCACTACGTGAGCCGTAATATTTCTTGCGCTGCAGCCTCTTGCCCCAGTTGTCCTCTGCTGAGTTGCAAAATATCCATGTTAACGGCACGTGAACAGTCTTTTGGAGATATTTTCAAAACGATAAGCGAAACGGAATGTTTGAAGGTTACGTAATAAAAAAATACGTTTGTGCTATGTATGTTTCTTTGTGGTTTCATTGCGCAATAACGGATGGACGAATCTCAAATGTCTTTGGTTCACACATGGACATCTACAGGTAGTTATAGGATACAATACAATACAATAACTCTTTATAGGACACCACACAAAATAGAGTACAGAAAACAATACATTCAAGGAGAGGTAAACTACAGGCGGTCTTATTGCTAAACAGCGATCCCTTCCAGACAACCTTTGGGAGTGGGAGACGTTGAGAATAGAAACTGTACGTATAAGTAGGCGGCGCAAAGCAGTTTGGAATTGAAATATTGTATATTAAACAAACACAATAAGTAGAATAAATGTCACATCCAACCATTTTCCATACAAATTTAATGGATATGGCACAAACGTATTCTCACCCGACGACATACTACATACATATATATACATATAACTATATAATAACTTGAATTACAGTACTGATATTACTCAGCCACACGTTCATAGGACCACAAAAAACAAATCGAGGTGCTATGAAATGATACTTTGTACCTGACTACTATGAAGGAAAAAAGAGGGGGAATGTCTTTTTTGCCTCCACAAATGAAGTTTTGGGCACCTTCTAGTATGAATAATTAACTTCTGTGAACTAAATAACGGTTTAAATTCAAATAAGTTTGTCTGAAGGTTAAAAATTTACAACAAACGCTCGCTGGTTTAATTACAGAGGCAAAATCAACAGTTGGTCCCAGAAATATTAATAAAAAACCCTTGTTGTAGGGAATAACGAGTAAATCTCTCTAACCCAAAATACGAACCCTTGGTAACTATGGACTCTAAGCTAGTAGAATATTGTTAGATCAAGCAAGTAATCCTTTGAACACATACAAACAAAAAATCAAAACAAAAAAATTGATTTAGTGACCTAAAAAGAATATTCGCTACGTACTGTTATAGTCTGTTTCCGATTAAAACACTTCATAACTCTAAGCGAGGTATTTTCAGGTTTTTTTGATATTTTACTTGTGCTAATCTTGTTTTCCCTATAACGAATTTCACGTTACCTTCTTGCACTAAGTATTCAACTGCTGCGTAAGCTTATGTAGATGATTCCGTAAAACAGTGCAATTGACAACTTGTATACTGTAATATGTTTCTAGGAAATAAAATGTATATGATATATTATCAATATTCATATTTTTTCATAATTTTCAGGTCTTTTGTGAATTTTTTGTTTAATACTTAATTGACTCATATTTTGTTGCACTATGTTTCTACAAAATAACGAGAATGAAGATTAACCCTTTACATAAGAAAACTCAGCTGTTGTAAGTTCTTTTCGTTTCACCATTGTAGCGGTCCGTAAAATTACTGAAGAATAAGTATTAAGAAGAAAACTTATCCGTGGTATTCACCAGTGACGTATTATGCAGTCTGTGTTTTATTCACATTACTTGCAGGCTGCCCCAAGATGTGCAATTTTGAGCAGCTGTGCATCGTATTAAACTGTCCAGACGTGATGCCAGAATATTTTAATATAATGTCGCTATGAGGTAGTTATTTATGTAAATGAGGCACGTAAGTTACCTTCCTATAGAACTTGGACTTGTTTTACTCATGGCTGAGTAAAACAATCAATGGCTGAGTTATATTAGTATAGTTATTTATTTAAATAAAACAATTTAAAGAGGGAGAACCAAAAAACTTGGTGTCGTAGTAAAATTATGACGCCGGATTTCGTATGACGGTAACGCCATTTTTTGCTTTGCTTTAAAATACTATCCTTTTGAAACGACGAGGTACCTCCTAGAACATTTTATTTTGGTCAGTGACGGGAACTTCGCCTGTTTCTTCTTCTCATACTCTAGCAGGCATTAAAATTTGCCTGTGTTGCCTTCTTATGAAATAATGTTCAATATCCCCATTTTCTCAGTCTAAATCCCTCCCTCCCTCGCCCTCTCTCTCTATCTCTTCCTCCCTCCCTCTCTCTGTCTCCCTCCTTTCCACCCTCTTTTCGTCCCTCTTTCCCCCATCACTCTCTCTCTCTCTCCCCCTCCCTCCCTCCCTCTTTCCTTCCCTCTCTTCCTCTCTCTATTTCAATCTCATCCTCCCTCCATCCCTCACTCCCTCTCTCCCTCCCTTCCTCTCTCTCTTCGTCCCTCACTCCTTTTCTCTCTCTGTCTCTACCACCCTCCCTCTCTTCCGGTTTTTCTCCCCCTCTCCCCGCTCTCTCTTGCTTCCCTTCTCTCTCTTTCCCTCTCTTCCTCTCTCCCTCCCTCACTCTTCGTGTTTTACTTTAATAGTTCATTGAAAAATAAATTTCTGGATAGCGGCATGTTATAAATAAGAAACCTGCAGTCTTGCTGTCATTTTCTAGCCAAAATGAACATTAAAAATCACAAATTACTTGTGTGAACTTTCAACCCCCATCTTAACCCCTCTAAGGGGCGAATTGGAAAAGATGCCCGTATCAATATTTTTCACTGTACATTTGGAGGTTTATTCGAAGTTTTAAGCGTCTAACTTTAAAAACGACATGTTTCCCATACTAACTTTCAACTTTTTTTAACCTCCTTAGGGGATGAATTTTTATAGTAACGCCAAATCATTTGTTTTGTTTTTTATTAAGAAACCTTTGTACCAAGATTCAAGTGCATAACTTTCCAAATGATCGATTTCCATACAACGGTTCTACCCCTATTTCACCCCCTTAAGGGTTGAATTCCAAAAACCCATTTAATACTATAATGAATATACCTAGGTTCCAAATTTCACGCTTATATGTTTAGCGGTTAAGGCTGTGCGTTGTCTGTCAATAGGTCAGTAACGAAAGAGTTTTGTAATATGTATATAGTTAAGTGGGGGTACACGTTTTTGTGAAAATGCGCATTGATGGCTTATAAATGGGCAATTAATTATACCTTTCAATGTGAACCATTTGACAAGCGTGGTAGTGGCTAACAGAGCATGGTGGAATTGGTCCTACTACTTGCTAAGAGATAGAAGTCTGTCTGAATTAAAAAGAAAACAACATTAGCCTACTTTCTCGAAAAGGATCCGCACATTCGTATATTGCGTACGAATCAAACCGCTACTTTGTTCAGCATGAACCCGTTAAATTTACACCACCCGTGAATTATACGTTAGATGTGGTTACATCCTTAGTTTCAGTTCGAGTTACGATTCAGTGCCGACCGGCTCGAGTTTTATGGCGGGGTTTCTTTGAATAATGCAGCAGCTGGCGCGTGAAGTGACGGGCGCCGAACAACGCGGCCGCGGCGCAAGAACGGGTGACGAGCGGACTAACACATTATTGATCAACTTTGAATCGCCTAGATAGCATAAAAGTTGTTTCAAATACATTATGCATCCAGTTTGAGCCGAAATCAAGTGTGAGTAACCTAGATAGCACATTAGCCTGTATAAGTTATACAGCCATTATTCAGCCTTTAAAAGCGTTATAAGGGCTGTATAAAGTTGTGTGCTACTTGGCCGGACTCACAAACGGAGGGCACAAGCACATAAAATGAATCTGATTTTTTTTTCGTTTTGGATCTCTAGCGTTAGTCAGTTAACTATGCATTGGTATGTCATCAGTTTCACTTTTACTTACAATTCAGAGCCGACCGGCTCGAATTTTATGGCGGGGTTTCTTTAAATAATGCAGCAGCTGGCGCGTGAAGCGATGGGCGCCGAACTACGCGGCCGCGGCGCAAGAACGGGCGACGAGCGGACTAAAACGTTATTGATCAATTTTGAATCACCTAGATAACATACAAGCTGTTTTAAATACATTATTCAGCCAGTAAGGACATTACTTAAAACTAATTTAAGTCGAAATCAAGTAAGAGTCACCAAGATAGCACATTAGCTGTATAAGAGTTTATGTAGCCATTATTCAGCCATTAAAAGTGGTATATAAGGGTTGTTTAAAGCTGTGTGCCACTTGGGTGGTTTAACAAACGGAGCGCACCACCATATAAAATTAATTTGGAAATTAGGAAAGAGATTATTCTTCTTTTCTTTACGTTTAAGATCTTAGATACGGGCGCTAGTCAGCCAACTATGCATTAGAAGTTTCAGTTCAAGTTACAATTCAGTGCCAACCGGCTCTAGTTTTGTAGCGGGGATTCCTTGAATAACGCAGCAGCTAGAGAATGAAGCGACGGGCGTCGAACTACGCGCCCGTGGCGCAAGAACGTGCGGTGAGCGAAGAATGTTAGTTCAAAAAGAAAGTTGCTTAGTTGTGACTATGTGTGATATAGGTACGAGTAGCAAAAAAGCTGAATAAGAGCTTCATAAGCCAGATGTAGCACTATAAGAGCTGTATAAGCTCTTATACTATTACTTGGACCGACTCACGTACGGAGGGCAAAACAATGTAAAGTCAAACCGACAAGCAGACGATTTTTGACAAGATAAAATAATGTTACCGCATACAGGACGATGCAACATTGGAATCCCGCTCTCCCCCCCAAAAAGATAGACTGACAATCTGGTATAATATGTATAATCGTTACTAACGTCCCAAAAAACCATAAAAATGACACCCATGTCGATATTTTGACATTTCAACCCAATCGCACACCATTAGGGAGATGATATTTCACGTCCGCTAATTGGATTTCAAGATCTATGCCATTTTCGTAATTAACGTCCCAAAAAATCACAAAAACGACACCCATCACGAGGATCACGAGAAATATTTCGATAAAGTCAGTTACAACCAAACGTTGTGATAATGAATCCTCACATTTAATCTACCTTTTTATAAGTTCCGTACTTCTGTTTGGACCACACCCGAACTATCAGCATACGATTCAATGCAAAATATCAAAGCATTTAAATTTGTAATAGAATTGAATCCGCGTTCAGGGTAGTCATTCGATACAATTAGTCGATTTGGGTTCGAGGAAATGTTGTTGCTTGCGAGACTCAGTTACTTATGAAATGGTTTACTTTATTTTGCCTGAATAAACCTTGTGCGTAGAAAGTAGAAATTATCACGTTTAAGGGTTTATTATCAACGTTGTATGATATTGAGTTTAATCGAGTCTGTTCTTAGCTATTTACTGAAGAAAATCTGTTCAAGTATTTGAAAGTTTGGGTATTACGAGTAACTTTATAGGGTTTCGTACCAAAAAGGTAAAAAAGGAATTCAGTCTGTCCATTGTTACAGCGATTTATCTCAAGAACTTTGCTTATATTTTCTCTTTTTACAAAAATAGTTATAAAGATGGCGATATAGCCCATGTCTATTCGAAACAAACATTACCAATGCGGTATCGTATCATATTTCCCTAGTAATCATGTATCTATGGAGCATATTTTTTATTATTAAAAAAAATAAATTTAACCACTCAGTTGCGTTAAGTTTGCACCTCTTTTGTATGCAACGCTATAGATGCCAGGTGCAAACTTAACCGGTTAGTCACTCTCGCACTTGTTCAGTTTTATTCTAGGTATCCCGAAGTTTTTTTACCGTTCCAACTATTACCTACTCATACATTTTGTATTAAAGCAGAAACGTCCACTAGCGAAATCTAATGTAGGGGAGACCGGGTAAAGTTTCCTCACGGGTTGGTTGTCACACGACGGCCATGACAAAAAACGGAACGAACGATCAAGTGTTACGATTTTGTATGGGCTATGACGTTGATTCGGATACCAAATGTCAAAATTTCGTTAGGCAATAAGCCCCCGGTCTCCCCTAAATATTAAGGCGAAAAGTTGAAAAATTGCATGATTCAAGCGGGATTCGAACTCACGTCTTTCTGGGTCAATACGGTCAACCAACCAATCGATCAGTCGAAGCCCCGAGCTCAAACATCGTATTATATCCGACAAGACTATATTTTCTAATACGCTCAATGTTTCAACTTTTCGCTTCAATCTCTTCATCAATGATAAGGTGTTAATGTTTTAAATTTTTGATATTAAATTATATTTAGATTTTGATTGTTATTATATATTTTACCTAATACACCCTCACTGACAGTCCAAGTCACAATTAATTGAAAGCATATGAAAAAGATTAAAAAATAAAGCAAATTAATGGAAATTAACAAAGGTCAACTACAGCTGCAGCAGCCGTGTATTTATCAGGTTCTAAGTGTGGGGCCACGATATAAATCATAACTATGGCCCTATTATAGTTTAAAATTACGTAGGAATGGTTTACCATAAGGGTTACTGGCTAGGTCCTGCAAGATAAGTAATAATAATTAAGAATATTTGGGCAAAATGTTCCACACATCTAACTAGTCCCATGGTACACTGACCGCCAGGCTTCGCTGTCTCAAGCTATTTACGTCCAGTCAAAGACTGTTTGGAGCTTAGTCAGTTTTCTCTGGACTTCGTCACCCCATCGATACCTAGGAACCCCGACAGGTATTCAACCAGATGGACGACCGAAGTACGCTCTCCGAACTGCACGATCGTCACCCATGGGCCTACTGATCGCTTTTCGTGATTCGAAATTCATCCCTAACATAGTTTTACCAATATGGCGTCCGTGCCTCCTCATAACATGCCCATACCGCGCTACCTACCAATGCATACCCAGTTAAATTTTCTCGACCCAAGTCTTGTAACAACTCAAGTCTCCATTAAGCAACGGCTGTAATTCAATGTTTTTCGAAGCAATGTAAACAGCGTGTGGGCGAAGGAAAAGCCCTGAATAATTTAATCGACTACGCTCTCTGTGGGCGGTGTAGGGAGACTACGTGGGAAGTTAGTAATGACAAGATTTCACATAGGTACCACAAAGAAGGCTGAGAAAATTTAAATCCCATTAGGATGTAATTAAGAAAATGGAAATACTACGTCTACTGCGTTTAGAAAAAGTGAAAAAGGAAAGATACTTACTTTGGAATAAATTTACTTACATTTAATAATCAGTCAAGAGGAGGAGGAGCAGGAGAATTTTGCGAATATATACAGGTTGATTCTTACGTTGTGAACAAACATATTAGTATTTATTTATAGTATTTACTAGAAAGCGCCCGCAACTTCGTACGCAGAGGAGAAAAGTTATAACCCCTCTTTTTTTCGACAGCAAAGTCGGGTAAAAAGTATCCTATAACCATGTGGGGATGCCTAGTAAGCCAAAAAAAGTTGAAATTCGTTTAGTCGTTTTGGCGTAATGAAGCCACAACGACACATACAAACATACAAAAATACCAAAAAAATATGTGTCGATTTAGTGACCTTCAAATAGTCCAGATAACTAACTTTGTTTGTTACTATCTGCAATGTACAGACATTTCATCTTTAAAACTTTATAATATTATAGATGTAGGTACGTGTGTAAGTACAAAATTTCCTGAGATAAAAATGATTTGAGACATACGCACACAGACATATAAAGCGGAATTGTGACGGTTTCTCAATTGACAACGGAACCCTAAAAAGCTAGTTTTGTGGTCTGAAAGTAACGGGCTCGAGTTAATTACAACAACTTCAGAGAGAATCACAAATGCAATTAGTTCGGTGCGTGTGCCCGCGTCGGGAAACATCCGTCCCGGCGCGTTTCCACTGCCGTCCGACACGATTATAAATAGCAAAATATCAGTAAGTGTGAATTAATTTTACACAAATCGATCTAGTTCCCAGTAGTCAATAAATTATTTAGCTCATCTTTAAAGAAATGGCTTATGACTCACTGTTTTTTTATAGTTTAACTATGTTTTTAAATTTATCATTATGACGTTTTAATAATCAAAATCCAATTGCTATTTTTTTATCTATATACATTTTATGTTATCTATATATTGCTTTGGTTTTCCTATATATGTCCCTATTTTGTATTGTTGTTTGATATTAAATATTCATTGTGACGTGAGCAAAGGCATTTTGATTATTTTCTTTTTTCTGTACTTTTATTATTTTTAATATTTTCGTCTGTTTCCGCGATTATTACTCATTGAAATAAAAATTGGGTGAACAACAGTTGGCAATAGAATATGCTGAGTTATTACAACACTGCCTTTAAATCTGGCTATATGCTATGGAATGGTGAATTCTACGGGCAAGTTGATGGTGTGGCAATGGGGTCTCCGGTGTCTCCTGTCGTCGCCGATATTTTCATGGAAGACTTCGAGGAGAGTGCGCTTTCATTGGCACCTGTCAAGCCGAGGATCTTTAAAAGATACGTAGATGATACCTTTACTATTTTACCTTTCTTAGACCATCTGAACTCCATGCATACTAAAATTAAATTCACTATGGAGTTGGAAAATCAAAATTCACTTGCATTCTTAGATGTACTAGTAATTAGAGGTCCTAAAAATGACATAGGTCATACTGTATATAGGAAACCTACGGATACAGATAGGTATTTGAATGGCAAATCTCACCACCATCCCTGTCAACTAGCTACAGTGGGTAAATCTTTGTTTCAGAGAGCCAGGGGTATCTGCGACAATCAACATCTGACTGATGAGTTACAGAATGTCAAACGTGCGCTTCGAGCCAACAAGCTCCAGATACCACGTTCCAAGCAGAATCCCAGTATGAAGAAACCAACAGTCGAGCGTAAACCTGTTGTATTACCATATGTGAAAGGGGTCACAGACAAGATCGGAAACATCTTGAAGCGTGCTTCTATAAAAACATATTTCAAGCCGTTGAAGAAGGTGTCTCAATACCTTAGACCCGTGAAGAGTAGCACCCCTTTGCAGGCATTTATAAGCTGGACTGCGAGTGTGGTCTTTCATACATTGGTCAAACGAAACGCAGTGTATCAACCCGGGTGAAGGAGCACATAGCAGATGTCAAGCACCGTCGGTGTAATAGATCTGTAGTCTGTGAACATGTCATTGACAAACCAAACCACTCAATTAAGTTTGATAAACCTTCTATCCTTGCCAAAGAAAAAAGATATTTTCCCAGGATGCTACGCGAGGCTATTGAGATTAAAAAGCATCCTAATTTCAATAGAGAAGATGGATTGTCTCTACCACCAGCTTGGGATCCTGTAATACATCTCATCAAGGAACAAGCGAGACACAGGACTGCAAAACCTTAATTTCCGAACGGTGTTAAATATTTTATCTGTTTAGAAGTAGTTTAATGGTCTCTGTTTTTTTAAAATATTATAATTAGTAATGAGGTAGCCTGGGAGTTTTTCTTTGCAGCGTTTTTTTTCTCCTCAGTACGCCTCATTTGTGAAATGCTGCTTGGTAAATTATTAGAATAAAATAATTAAGCCCTTCTGGCACATGTGTAACTGTCTTTACAGCTTAGGCCCATCTGGCATGTACCTTTATTTGGGTAGCCCATCTGGCATGTACCAAAAATGGGTAGTTTGCACAAATTGTAACTTTAACAGAGGAAAATACGTCTTTTCTCAGTCCTCTCGTCACCATGGAAAGCTTGAAAGCTTCCGAAACGTCGGGAACTAAAATGAGATAATAAACGCGATATAATCCGTTAAATTGTTTTTTTTTTTTTTTAAGAATTAATATTATAGAATTTTATTGTAATCCCGCTCTCATACAATTTAAATATTTCAGCGATTAAATAGTATTTCACCGTGGCAATGCTGCCATCCTTCTGGGCACCCTGCCGTCTCCGGGAAAGACGTGGGGGAACTTTTTCATCTTTAGTTTTATGTTAGATGCAATAATTTAGAAAATTATCTTGTTTATTCGATTATATTTCGCCTTGGTCTATGGTACTTAGTATAATATGGATCTATATCGGAATCCTTAACGTCATGCTCCCTCCTAGTGTATCATTTGCTATAACGCAGTTTTTTCAGAAACCGTAAACTTTTAAGGATTATTATAAAACAAACATAACCTAACATAACCTAATCTATACGACGATCTTTTAAAAAAACCTGAAAAATTTACGGTTTCTGAAAAAAATGTGTTATGGCAAATGATACATTTGGCAAACGATACATTAGGACAAACGACATTAGGGATTCCGAAGGAGACCCGTATAATATATTTAAACTATAAAAATAAAATAATAAATATTTTTACTGATGAACACACCGAGATTTTCGATTAATACTATACTGCTATACCTATTTTTATAAGACCTTGCATTATGTTTTATATTGCAAATAAATGAATCTGAATCCTAAACTAAGCATAGCTGGTATATAGATAAATATAATACTTAAATACATAGAAAACTTCCAAGACCAATGAAAAAGCATTCGTGCTCATGACAGAAACACTAGCACTGCCCGGTATTCAAACCAGGAACCGCTAGGCCGTTGTGCAACCAACTTTGCCAAACGTGTCGTCAATTATTCTAACTGATTGTCCAGTCATAGATCTATGTGGAAGGTTCTAGAGACATGTCCTGAAACTTATCTTACTGCAGGGTAACCGATGAGATGTTTCGTAAGAAGTCATGTTGTAGACCAACAGCTGACACTAATTTTGAAGAGCATCGCTTCTAACATCTCGATGCGGTGTTGACTAAAACAAAATAAAATAAAATAGATGTACAAATAACTGACAGAAACAGATGGCGGCGCATCATCCGAGAGAGACTGTTTCGAGAAGATGACCACGACCCTCATCAATGAGGAAACCGACGCAAGAAGGATGAGGGATAAAATAATGTATTATAAAAATTGTAATAACAAATGACATGTAATTGAAATGTACAGTTATTATGTACGTAAACAGCGCAATTTTTATTTGTATCGAATGTAAATATTCATTTTACCCGGTTGCATCCAAATGCGTCCAAAGGATGGGTTTTATTTTTCAAGTGAGTGTATTTATGTAGAAGGCAGGTCAGTATTGACCGAGTACGGAAAGTAGTAAATAAATGTTTAAAGTACAATGGAAACAGATATCTCTCCGTATCCATGTAATTGGTATAGGTAATGGTATAAAAATACACTCAGCCTGGTAGTGCAATCATAAAGTTAAAAGCATTTGAACGATCCGGAAAAACATTTCCTTAATACAACCCGCTTTTTATTATTTTCTTTTCAGTATAATAATATTTGTATTTATAAAAACTCGAACCTAAAGCGTCTACGCTAGACGAGCCGAGCATGAGCGGAGCACGAGTCAAGCATAATTCGTGTAAATCTGCTACAAAATAGTTCAAAGTAAATTAAAGTGGATCCGGTCACCTACGCCACTGCCACTTCCTTGTACGGCCACCGTGTAAATTCCTACATCGGACATTTCCTTGTTCGGGCTTTTCCTACTACGGCCATTTCCCTGAAAGGCCACAATGCAAATTCCTATTACGGCCATTTCCCCGAAAGGCCACATGCAAATTCCTACTACGGCCATTTCCCCGAAAGGCCACATGCAAATTCCTACTACGGCCATTTCCCCGAAAGGCCACATGCAAATTCCTACTACGGCCATTTCCTTGAAAGGCCACATGCAAATTCCTACTACGGCCATTTCCCCGAAAGGCCACATGCAAATTCCTACTACGGCTATTTCCCCGAAAGGCCACATGTAAATTCCATTTCCCCGTAAGACCACAATGCAAATTCCTACTTCAATTCCTCATCCTCATCCTTACCCTTATCCTCAACGTTTTCGTCATCTTCATTCGTTATCCGTCATCGTCATCGTCAGCATTGGAAAATTATGATAAAATAATAAAAAAAATCTGATTTATTCCTTTGTATTCAACCAACTACCTTTCTGTTTTGAGTTTTGATCTATAGGTTAGTGATAAAAATTACGAGTTTTGGATGTTCTAAGTTTTGAGAGTATCTGTGATTATGAAATTTGGAGCACATATACATTTTGCAAGTCTCAATAATATGAGCTAAATTTGACAGGATTATTTGGAATAGTTTTTGAGTTATGAGGGAGTCAAAAGTGGCTCCAAATGGTTCGTGTAATTTTACAAACGGTGCTGCTCGCCAGTTCTGTTAGCTTGAACTTGGCTTGACACGCTCCCGCTTGTCTAGATATATGATGTAATATGTTATTTTCACCATGTCTCGCTTGGTAAAATGCGACAGGTTTACCTCGCCGGTTTGCGGTGAAATTTAGTTCGTCCATTTTGCTCCCTTCATGGATACGGATCACGAATACTATTACTATTGAATTACAATATTCGCACCACTTGTGATTGACATAATGGATAAAAAAACAATTTCCATTTCATTGAAAAGCAGATAGTCTAAGTGGCCAGTTACATAAATAATTCAAGTAGGCGACAACGAATAGGTTGATGTAGCGTGAATAACGCTTGTAAATATTTATTTATTTAACCTTTATTCTTCATCTTAAAGCACAAAAGACGGATTTAATGCCGTAAGCCATTCTCTTCCAGTCAACCTTAAGGCAGGAACAACAAAGGTCAAATTTACTGTTTATCAAACGCTTTCGGAAAATACCCTTAGCTCTATTTTGTAAGACGGCAGCGGGTTATGGGAATGTGGCTGCAGCCTATAGAAAAGTGGCCCTGCCAGAGAAGAGGCCGTTGGGAAAATGGCCGCTTACGGATTGTGGCCGTTCGAGGAATGAGGCTGTAACCGAGAGACAAGTGGCCGTTCAAGGGAAGTGGCCGATGGGTGAGGTCGCAGATCACGGGAAGTGGCCGCTTAAAATATGTGGCCGTAGGTGACCGGATCCATTAAAGTAACTTGAAAGTAAAATCTCCCAATGAAGCATCTTTTGACGTAGTAAAGTAAATGGAAGAGCAGTTATAAAATTAATAATTATTTATTTGTATCTAAGCGTACGACATGTTTCTTAGGTAGTAGATAACAACACAGAGGAGAAGTGTCATCGAATATCTCTGTGGTCGATGAATACAAGAGTAAAACCTCAACAGCATCTCATTAAATTTCCACTAATTTGGAAACTCTTCAAAAAGAATACCGTATAATAGAAAGGGACTCTATTGTCGCAAGATATTATCAGCACAATGATACACAATTAACGGCGAAAATCCCTAAAAATATTTACAAGACCACAAATAACAGCCATTAAGGACGACAAAGGATGTATTAATCAGAACAATTTTTCTTGGAAGAGAAAAAAGAAGCCCATTCTTGGTAATGCGTTGCCTAATCCTTCTCAATCAAGATAGGGTTGCCTCTATGACGGAATTGCCGGACTTCCGCTGCGTATTCATTAGGGAATCGTTGCGACGAATGTCCTGGAATATGTTGCCGGGATTAGTCGTAACACGGGGAAAGTTGTTTTGTACACCCCGCCGGGAAGGTTGTATGTACTAAACTTAGACATAAACCAGTCAACGCGGCTTCTGGGATAAAAGGAAAGATAATGCTGTAAAATTTTTGATAGGCTGATGATTTCCGACAATATTTAAATCAGAGTTTCCTGGTTTGCAGTTGATTCCAAAACAACACGTTTGTTACACCAGGTTTGCACAGGATTCCCAATTGCAGCGAAATAGAGATAATACTTGCCGCTAGCTCGGCTAAGTGCACCCGAGTCTACCTACGTATAATCTAATACTACGTTGAACTAATTTGTAAAGAATAAAAAAATCACAGAATATTAACACGTTTATTCAATAGGACGCGTTGCCTTCCCGGTTAACACGCGGAGATAAAAAGGTACTTAAATAAATCAGTCAGAACCCGCGAACAATTTAGAGATTTATGTGGCCAGGATCACCAGGTAATCTCCCGAGATATCATATAGAATGAACCGTGTACTAATCCCAGGTACGGTGCACTGAGCGAGACCTATCCCAGTACCACGATGTGTACCTGATCGGGTAAGAGTTGTGTGTATGTGATTGTGCGTTTTTTTGGGAATGATTCGCGCCGAGTGACCAGAAAGTACGGCCAAATAAGTTCGAAAGGTAAATAGAGCGACAAAGGCCCGTTTTAAATTTTGAAAAATTAATCAAATCGGTTACGTACCTACGGAGAGTACCGTCACCCAGTCATGCCACTAAATACGGGGTAACTGAATAATTTATTAAAGAACAAATCTTGGAAAGCGATTCTGAACTGGCGATCAGGTATTCGGGCATCTCCAACGACGCGCGACGCCGACATTCAAGACGAAGCAGGGTTACGTGATACACCGGCAAGCTGATTGGCAAATAACCTCCCGGCTTAGACCTCGAAAAGCAGTTAACCGAGAATGAGGGGTATGGGTGAAACCGTGAGCGAAAGACACGGCAATGTGTTAAGAAATATCCGATTATTATTATCCTCTGATCGGCGAAGAAATTAGCCCTTCACTTGAAAAACGGCAATGAGTGTTTTCGTTTTACACTTTCACGGGGATAATTACTGCACAAAATTTGGCGTGCACCGTCGTCACAAAACTCTGAATTAAATAGTGCTAATATCACAGAATCTGATATATTTTTAAAGAAAATTCCAATGTTTTCGTCGCATGTCTGTCAATAGAAACTTTCATGACAGCTACATTTTCACATTCTCAACCAAAAATCAAATTTAAAAACCCACTTATATCGAATTACGATACTGTTGACAGAAACCGGCCGGAATAAAATTTTGACAGACCAAAAAGTTTGCACATGCGGCGATAATGCTGCACAATGCACAATATAGTAGATTTAATTAAATTTAAATCCTTTTAAACAAAATTAATTTTAATTATTTTAAGAGCTTAGAGTGACCCACAGCTGGGCAAAGGCCTCCCTCTCATTCTTCCACGTGTCCCAGTCTTGGGCAATCTCCCAACAGTTGTTATGGAAAGAGTCAAGCTCGTCCCGCCATCTTCGTCGAGGCCTACCGCGACGCCGGACTCTGCTTTGTGTGGGACCTACTCACTGGCTACTTTACCCACCGAGTGGGTGCCTCAAAGCAGAGTCCCGGTAAACAAAATTGATTCTAGAATAACTTCTGGATGTTTTTTTTATATTGTATTAGCTGCCGTCCGCGACTTTGGCCGCATAGAGATGCAATTTATAGCCTATGCGTTATTCGGATGTCTAAACAATACTATTAGAAATTTCATTGAGATCTGTACAGAAGTTTTTAAAACTAAGAGGAACTTAAAAAGATACATCGGCACAAACTTTCACGTTTATGATATTATTACTAGAAGATGCTCGCAACTTCGTCAGCGAATGAATAAAAAATCATAACACTCTTTTTTTCTTCAGCGCAGTCGAGTAAAAAGTCTCCTTTAACTATTCGTGGATGCCCAGCTACACGTGTTTCAAAAATAGTAGAAATCCGCTTATCCGATTTAGCGTGATGAAGCCACACCGTCACATACAAACATTCAAGAAATCAGAAAAAAAGATTTTTGGATTTAGTGTCCTCCAAATAGTCTGTTACAAATGTTACTGTTTGGAAAATATCTTCAATGTACAGACATTTCAAATTTACAATTAGGATAATTAGGATAGGATGACGAAAATGTAGCACAATGGGAATAATTATATTCGATAGTGTATTATTTCATGAAGTTTTCCGTGATTGTCGTATTTCGAGAAAGTTCTATGTATTTGTATCGAAAAGTAAACAATATATTTATAGTATTAGCTATTGTATGTACTGTAAGTAGTACCTAATGCTATTAGAAGACATTAATACGAAATACAAGTACATGGAGATAAATAGCATAACTAGTGAAAATGCTTTGTTGTTGTGATTTTGATGGATTTATTAAGAATATTAATATATTTTAATCAATTGATTCATCGTATAGATTTTCGGTGAATTGTATGATCACTCTCAAGAATACCAAAACAAACATATGAAATCCACGCTGATTAGTCTAAGAATAAACGGGATTCCCCAATAAGGCAGCAAAATTGATTGTCAATTTTTTTCCATGCCCTCCCGGGTTTGAGTAATAAATGTTTCCGGGCCGATAAGGAAAACGTCGTGGGAAAATGCAGGTTTTCTGCCCCGTATACGAGCTTACGTGTTTCTGTTTTTAGAAGCTTTTTACTGACAAAATCAGCATGTGGTAATGTACCGAATCTCATCAGGCTCGATTTCGGGTTTCATTTGTTCTTTTGTTATTAACGTTAACGATACGTTATTTGATTGATCAACATAATGTGTTATTTCAACGGAGCTTTATTTACCAGAGCTGTGTTTGCTTTTGAAATAGAATTTTGATGGATTGTAATGTATTACAGCTGCATGATTGTTTGAACGTGCATCGCTAATGCAATATGGTTACGTCTACATTATGAGAGACTATAGTTAGACCGCTTACAGTCTCACCGTTTAAATAAGACGTCGCCTGCGGTAGGAGAGCGGAGAGGGTTGTGCAACAAGCTATATTATTCACAAAATATGTAGCAGCATCGAATGCAGCGTTCACGGACTAGTCACTGCTATAACGACCCCTAGATACCTGTCAACTATTCGTATTCCTAGATCTTGATGCGATGGCTAAGAGGGCATTCACAACAAATAGGCATATCTATAATAGCAATATTCACATCAACATACGCAAGAACCTGATCAAAACGTACATCTGGAGCACAGCACTATATGGATGCGAAAGCTGGAATATTACAGCCCAAGATAGGAGATGCTTGGATGCATTAGAAATGCGGTGTTGGCGTAGAATGCCTAAAATCAGCTGGACGGAAAGACGTACCAACGAGGAAGTTCTGCTAAAGGTAAGTGTGTAGGCCACATACTAAGACACAAAGGACTATATGCTACCATGCTTGGAGGCAAGATAGAAGGAAGCCGTAGAAGAGGAAGGCCTAGAGTACCATACATGGCGCAATTGAAGAAGCCAAGAAGTGAAGACAAAGACCCAGGACAGGCTGCTCTAGAAAATGCTGCAATGACAGAGGGCCTGGCCTTCTTAATAATGATGATGAGGTCTCGCCTTAGGTTTAAGTTTAGTTGTTCAACCCGAATTAAGACGTGAGAGAATAGCCTAAACACGCATTGCGAGAAGCATCAACGGAACTCGCTAATCAGAATGAGCTGAAACATATCGAGCACTTCTCGGTTTTTATAACGTAAATATCCTACGTCCTTAGTCGAGTTGAACCGGTTCAACTCGAATTAAAACGTGAGAGAAGAACCTTAACACGCATTGCGAGAAGCAGCGACCAAACGCACTACTCTGAATGGGCTGAAACAAGTAGGGTACTTTTCAGCTTTTATATCGTAAATAGACCTACCCAGATTAGTTTCTAAAAAAAAGCAACGTAAGTGACCGTTATTTTCATCTAAATATATCTTAATCACTAATCGAAGTATGAATCAGACGTTATATTAAGGTTATCTAGCCAGTTTCATGTACATACTGACTAGGAACACATCGTATTAGACGTATTTTGTATTCATATCGATTCATTTAAACGGCAGGTGGCGCTGGTGGCCATCTGCGTTCGTGAGGCGCATTCAAATGCCTGTGTAGAACTGGTTTAATATTCCTGTCTGAACCTACTGCAGCCGAGATTTGATGCAGCTTAACAAGATAACAGAAAGAACATTTTAAAAGAAATGCCACAGTAAAGCTTAGTCAGTTTGATGTCGATGGGTCGAATGGGTAAGAAATAACTGTTCAGTAAATATTTTATAAAAAGATGCTTACAGTCACAATGCAGCAGTTTTTCACCACTTCATACTGGTTTCTTCCATATGAATTAAAAAACAAAATATCCAATTTAACTAATTATTCTGACGTCTACTATATCCAAACAATCACAAAATATAAAAAGATTTATTTTGCTTGTTATCGAAAAGTGGGCTATTTCTTCCCGCGACTCGTGCTATCAGTATCTCACGCAATTACCACTCGTTTTTTACTCATAATTACTGGAAAACTTCTTTGTAGTAACTTGTTTTTGTAATGGAAATTCAGAAACAAGGTATGTATGATTATTTAACGTATTAATAAATTTGAAATATTGAGCTTTAATGTGGTAAATTGGCTCCAACATCAGTAAAATATTTTTTTTTAATATATTTAGTTTATTTGGAATTATAGTCGACTTTTAGTACTTTTTCGACGGTTGTCTAATCTTAAATATATCTTGATTAGTTAGTTATAAGACTTCTTTTACTAAATCAAGTCTAATTTAATCCAGGCATTTCCATTATTTTAACTAATCAGGGTTTAAACTCTCTTGAACAGGATTCTTCTGAGGTCTGATTCATTAATACGAGTAACGGGGCTCACGAAGTTGCTTAAAAAGAAGAAATGTCAGCTATCAAAAGCTACGTTAGTCCTACTTAGTTTTTAAGATATATTTTATGTAATTTATTATTAATACAAAAAAATTCAATCCTCTTATTTAATAATGTGTTTTTTAACTAAAATAAGTAGGTTTTACTTTTAAATTGTAAGTACAATAAACATTAGTATTTTTGACGCACCTTAGTATGGGCGAGGTACCAGTGTGATGTGTTTCAAGACCTTATTATTTGACCTGATGCATTTTATTGGTGTAGTAAGAAAATTTTCAGTTTGTCGTGTCGCAAGTCTAACGTGATTTTTACTTGTCCATCTGGGACCATGACGCATTAAACTGCGTTGAAACGTTGGATAAAAAAGGTTAATAAAAAGTATTGATATGTCAAAATGAAGTTTTTTAAGTGATGTAAATATATTTTGCATTCAGACAGGTTTGTAACTTGATATAGTTTTATTGTATTTTTGCATGCCAGAATTGCTGGATAGATATGTTCTTGGGTCTTTGTATGTTTTTCATCACCTTTAGTACAATATTTTTCATTTTTGTAAGGTCCTGACAGAATACCAGCAAAGTGGCTTGCCACTTCATTATGCTGAGTCACCGCCTTTTCTATGCCACGACACATGGTTTCTCTCTTTGTTTAAAGTATCTCGTTTATAGTTTTCTACTAACTTTTACTCTGCATTGTGTAACCATGTATGTTGTGGGTATTAATAAAGTGTTTATCTATTTATTTATCTAATATCTAAAGATTTTTTTTTTCTATTCTATTTTATCACGTTAGACCGGTAAAATTTTTGTTTCGTAATAAATATCGCGATGTACACCAAAGTGAAGGAAAGCGGTCTCTATGTAATAAGAAACGAGAGAGAAACACCGAGCGTCTTTATATAAAGTAAACTATCTGTACGAGATTATCCTGGGCACGGGAAATATCGCCGGCAATCCGTCTGTGGCCGTCGCAAAGCTCCGCAAAGCTCCCTGTCTTGGGCAGATGCTGACTTTAAAAATTTTATAGATACCTACTCCAGATTTGCATGTGGAGCCGGAGTTTTGTAAATGTATTTGAAATATTTATTTAAAGCAATTTATTTATACAATTCTAGTAAAATTGAGGTTGAGAGTAACGATAGTTTTATGTTTTTACCTGACGGCCGGGCCACGACAACGCGTGACTATAGTTTGACAAGTTCTTTCCTGACACTCGCATGGTCTGCGGATGACGGGGGGAAAGACAGCGTGGGCGAGTAAGAAGGGAGTGTCACGAAAAAACTTGACAAGTTATAGCGATGCGGCGAGCGATTTCTCTCTTCATTGCGCGGTCGAGGCGCTAACCGCTAAGCAGTTAGTTGGCATCACACGCATTGTATTAGGAATTCGCTAGCCGCGCCGCTGGTTGCGCGTTGTCGTGGCCGGGCCTTGATTGCGAAGAAGGGTTTTTCGTGAGTATGAACATTTATTTCCTTGGCTAGCTTTGCAGCCTAAACTACTTAATGCATTTTATTTATTGTGTGACCTATCGTTGAATTTGTATTGGTTGCAGGATTGACAAGAGCTATAATATTTTGCATTCGTATCTTATTTAGGAGTGCCTACTACATCAGACTGTGCCTAGTCTATTGCAACTTAAGTTAGCAATTTTAAATTACATGTGACATTTGGCGACTGAAACTGTTCGGGCATATCTCAAGGTTAAGCAATGACTCAATAGAGCGTCTTGTCGTGCAAGGCAGAATGGAAGGAACTAGACTGCGCGGACGATCTCCAATGCGATGGACCGACCAAATAAAATCCCTGGTGGAAGGCCGCCCCGTACACTAGTGCTATAGAATGTCTGCCAGCAGGGAGGAATGGTGAAATATCGTGAGGCGAGCTACATCTGCCACACATACAAGTAGAACTACGACGTGTTGACCACGACCACTCTGTCAAGAGTGTTACGAGTGAGAAGAAGAAGGACAACAACAACAATGTGACATTTAACACATTCACAACCGCGAGCCCGCTCATTTTCACTACATACGGTTTTTCCCATGTTGTCGCTTACGAGCGTACCGCTACGAAAATGTCGGTTGCGAATGTGTTACTGGCAAATTTTAATGTGATAAATTTTCAGATATTTATTAATTTTATTTAAACTTTATTGCGAAAAAACAAAAGTAAGTACAAATGACGAACTAAATACCAAAAGGCATTCTCTACCAGTCAACCATAGGGCCAAACAGAGAAGCATGAATGATATTCGGGTTTTTTCAAGTAGGAAATTAATAACACAACGTTTTTCTCTTCAAACAAAATATGAACAATTAAATTAGATCTATCTACGCACAAAGAAATATTACTCGTTTATAACTTGTTTATTATTATTTCGAAACGATATTACGCTGTGTTAAATTTTGGCCCATTGTCTCCACCTATTCACTGAGACAAATAAATTATCACATCCACGATAAGGCTCACTGATTTCACATAATACTCCGCGAAAATTGATACAAACGATTGTTTAGCGCGATAAATGAAATAAACGAATCGGCAATTTTTCCCAAGCTTTTCAAGCAATCACAAGGGCAGAAAAACAAGATTTCAGACCTATCGATAGAGTTGAACTTAAAAGATCTACTATACCTATGCATTTCCGAAAATATTTTATGCATCACTAATCCATCAAGAAATGTTGTTTTTACTGCACATGAACATTTCCTTCAGAAACCTTTCGGTAATTCCACTTGATCATTTTTTCCTGCACTCCCTGTTATTTATTCAGCCCGCCCCAGCCTTGGCTTGTTTATTGCCAAAACGTTTTTCACAAATCGTTTATTCGTTCTCTTTGAACTCCGCACAATTTATCTTTTTATAGCGTCATTTGTACGTTAAAAAAATACTTCAACATTTGTATGTTACGTTACCAATTTGCCGTTTTTTACGGTTACCTATCATGCAGAAATCGGAGTTAAATACAGCTGTTTGCACAAGAGCATATGTTAATGTGTGACTCTCGGCACATGGGACTTTCATGTACGGAGGGCAGAAAAGCACAAAAGTTGTAACTAGCTTCTCGTGGCAGCGGTCTGCCAATGGCATGGCGGCGTGCCAGCGGCTGTGTCCGGACAAAAATAGCTCGCGGTTTAAGCGTTTACGTTTTTGTATATTTCCTGCCTTTTACAAATTACGAAATTTTTAATGTCAATACCAGACTACTAGGTCAGTGTTTAATCATTCTTTGACGCTCTTTTTTGGTACGAATTGCTGTAACTTAATGTTTTTCTTTTTTGTACTAGTGTTCAATTTTACAGCATTATACTTACGTATATAAGTTAAAAACTCATTTACATGCAAAAAAAGTATAATGACTCGTTGTCCAATATGTTTTAGGATTGCTCTTAGGCTACAGTGCTAAGTAGAGAGCAATTGCACGTGTACTAATTGCACCGACAGACTCAACTCCCTCCCCCCTCAATACAAAATAGACACTAGAACAGTATATTCAGTAGCAGTCCAGGTACACTGTATCTTTATGAAGAACAGTAATACCAAATACCACTTATCAGCGTTATGATACAAACAACTTTCGTTGTAACATCATTTTTTCATTCATCCAATCACGAGAGAACGGAAGACCATATTAATCAGGAGAAACAAATGGGAGGTGCGCTGATCACATATCATCACTTCACATTACGATATTGGATTTGACAAACGCACAAGACGCCGGTAACTTACCGCCCAAGAAAGAAAAAGTCGACATTAGGAACAGCTTGCCGGCCAAGTTGTATTTGGCACGCCGGTACAATACCATAAATATTTATCGCTTGTGGCCGGAGCTATACATCGTCTAACAAACCAGCAAATGTTTCCAACAGGAACATTGTACATGTGTATTGCTAAAGCATATCCTTTGACTTCAACCCTATTGACAGGATGGGAAGCTTGTTATTTCTGCCCTTGTGGTTGTTGGAAGAAAGCTTGGGAAAGATGCTGATTTATTTCTTTAATTTATCGCGCTAAACAATCGTTTGTATCAATTTTCGTGGCGTATTATGTGGAGTCAATGAGCCCTATCGTCGATGTGATAATTTATTTGTCTCAGTGAACAGGTGGAGACAATGGGCTGTGTGATAAAGCATCATAACGTTACAAAATAACAATAAACAAGTTATAAATGAATGCTCCTTTTGCGTAGACAGATCCATCTTGATTGTTGACTTTTGATTTAGAAAAGAGAGATTGTGTGTTATCAGTTTGACTTCAATTACATGTTTAGAGCAAAAACTCTTACAGTTAACATATTAATGACCGTGAGCCCGCCTAACGGGTACTCTCCTCGTAGCAAGTTTTCGCGACATACTGTTTTTCTTGTTATTGGCTTCGTAGCCAATACCACGGGAAACGCTACGCTCGTGAGTAGCGCTACAAAAATGTGGGCTGCGAAAGTGTTAAATGCAGGAGCAACGATAGAAATTCTAAATCCGTCTTTATGTTTTTGCTATCTTTGAATTATTCCTGAGATCTCGAATCGATTCACAAAATAACAGCAGGCGTCGTGATATTTAGAAAATTGTGTACAAAGTCATATTAAATCTTTATTACATATAGGTATTCATTCAACTGTACCATCCATCACGAATTAAGACATACATGTCTCAAAAGAAAGCGGATATCGTAGGATAATTTTCATTTTACATATGAGTTATGAGTTAGTTTCGTGATAGGTATCTTCATTAAGTTTGGATTAATTTTAAAACGTGTTCGGTAATGCTCCTTGGTTCCATTGAAATAAAAAAAAAAACATCCCTATATGGAGAAAAATGTATGTGCTTAATTTTGTTTGTAGTCATCATGCATTCTAAATCTAGTAGATATTCATGTCCTTTTTTTGCTCTTCAAAAGTTTCTGTTGATCTGGAATCAATTCTCAAAATAAGGGTACCAAGTGAGTGGAACTCGTAAACGTTTCGGCCTTAAGTGGCTAACGACTGCCATTAATGTTGCCAGCTTCTCCTCTACTCCGCCATTTTAGCCAAATCCGGCGTGTGTTTCGACTCCGTAAAGCCTCACCCCCTTTTTACGCAATGCAAAAATAAGTTGGTAGACAAGTAAATTGCTTAGCGACGCCAACTGCTCATATAATCTGATTTTCAACGAAGTAACTGCTTTGATTCTATTACAAGCTCACTTTAAAGACTCTTCTGAGTTATGCTGATTCAAAAGGTCATTTTAAAGCACCCTGCGGCGATTTAATTACAATATACGGAATAAAAGCTGACAGTTTTCTTAGTGATGTTTGAAATCCCCGTTAAAAAAAAGGGATTTTATACGTTTAATATCTGTATCCGTGTATTTGTGAAATATACACTGTGGTTTTTTAGTCACTGGCCGTATAAAAGCACCTGAAAGTACGTGGAAAACAATTAAGTACTTGTTAGGGTTCCGTAGCCAAAATGGCAAAGACGGAACCCTTATAATTTCATCATGTCCGTCCGTCCGTTCGTCCGTCCGTCCGTATGTCACAGGCATTATACTCAAAAATTATAAGATGTATATTGATGAAATTCGGAACATAGGTGTCTTGTGTAAGCCGCTACTTAGTTTAATAGTTAAATAAAATATATATATATTTCCAGGGAGGGCACACCACACATGTAACAAAAACAGAAAAAAAAAATCGCCAAATATTAATTTATGGCACATCATTCGACAGATTTTCTAAAAACATTTTGAGCAACGCATTGTAATTACATTTTATGCATATTTAGATTACAGAAACACACAGAATAACCACCCATCCATCGAATAATGTAATGTGATTTGTAATTAAAGTTTTACATGGTGGGCACCTTCTTGCTCAACAGAGAATCAGAAAAGTAACCTCCCGATTTGTATAAATTATTTTCCAAACAACTTGGTTTTACTCCACGTCTTCACTTAAACGCTCAATTAGAGTATGATAAGTGAAAGTGTGCACGGAACCCTCGGTGCGCGAGTCAGTCTCACACTATTTGATTATTTCGGGGTTTATATCGCCTGAGAAGCAACGAGACGTGAATTACCAACTAAATAACTGACAACAGACTGTCACGAAGTCAGCCGCATGTTTTGAAAACATGCAGACAATTTTGAATCATATTTTCATGGAATTAAACCCAGAACAACTGAACATTAAATGTATAATCATGATGCATGCATAATATAAGTTTAAACGTTGAAATGTGGATTCCTATTCAACCAACTATTTTCGTGGTTGAGATGGCTGAAGCTAAGCCTTGCTTATGAATGTTACATGAAATTAGTATTTGGAGCGTATAATTATGCTTTGATGTTCATAACAATTGGTATTCCCGGGAATTATACGTAGTGAGATTTATTTGCTACGTGGCCTTGTTGAATTTTGAAATTGACATAACGTCGGCTAAATTCGCAAACCTCGTAACTCGTAAATCAAATTTTACAGGAGGCACAAAAGACGAAACTTTCTCAATATGGCGGTCGGTTATTGTGAGGTTTTCTATTGCGGTTTTTAAACTTAAATGGTTTTTTCCTAGCATTTAAGAGTTGTGCCATTATAGACTTTAACTAGGTATCTAAAAATACCGAAATACGGAGATAGGAGGACTTTAGCTGAAGATAATTAATCTCTCAGTCCACTAAAATTTAATGACGTTATTGACGTTTAACAAATTGTGGCACATAGAGAAGAGGTGGTACCTACATAGATTTCAAGCACGGCACAATTATCCCTCATATGGCAAGCTAAAGATGGACATTACTTAATTATGTAGCTAATACATTATTCTTCTGTCATTTATTGTATCTCATACATTCATTATCATTGATCATTTTATAGAAAATAGTAGTACCTAAACAATAATAAATCAGTACCATGAATAAAATTATAAATTTGAAAGTATGTGGACGTTAAAATATTCGTCAATTAGTACGCTACAGCTATGTATAGTACGCTTTTTTCAATCAATAATTCTTCTTTAAACTGCACTGCACTGTAGCGTCTCTAACAGCTTTTGGCAGTTTATTAAAAAAAAATTGAAGCCATTTATTTTTATAGTTTTCGAATCCCGTACCTTCTCTCCCTCTGTGGTTGCTCCCTCGTGACTGAGGATCGTGATCATCGGTGGATGTGGAGGCTCTACACCTAGTTATTATGCACTGCCTCCACCAATGTCTGTTCATCGCGTCTCTGACGTAGGAGCAAATCTTGGTTGAGGGTGGGGCTTTCCCTTGATTGCTCCATCTAGATAGGGACCATCCGCGGGCTCGTTTGCCCTCAGCGTCTTCAATAATGATCAGCTTTTCAAGGTTTTCATCTCCCTTCCTCATTATGTGGCTGAAGTAGGACAATATGCACTACAGGCAGATTGTCGATAGGCGGGTTTCGACACGAAGCTGTGAAAAGTTCGATGCATTGGTACACATAGTAGTCCAGGATATCCTCAATATCCGTTACCTTCTGTTAAATCCCCTTTCAATTTAGATTCATCAGGCAGGCGCAACTAGGCATAAGCCGAAATCACTATTTCATACGAAATATTCAACTATCTGCATGGACATCGATTCTTCTTAATAATTAACAATGCCAGAAAAATACTTTTTTTTTCCAATAACAACCTACCCTACATATCCACCGAAATCGTACTTTCATATAAACCAGTTTATACCAATAACCAGCCCGTTTCTCCAGGGGCTATTCTCATTTTTGTACGCTTTCACTTGTGGATATCACTACCATGGATGTTGACCGTTGACCAAGAATACGTCAGGTCACATTAACAGAAAAAAAAACCTATTTTTCTATGATCTGACGCCTCGTATATAATAAAAATATTTTACGAGATTCTGTTTTTTATCAAACCATTTATCATCATATTAGCCCAATGACGTCCACTACTAGACATACGCCTCACTTAAGGATTTCCAAGACGAAAAGTGGACCTATATTAGCTAGAAAAATCAGTGCTTGTAAACAGAAACAAATAAACCAGTGCCTATTTATTTTGGTTTTATTCGAACGCATTATTTTGGGAACGTTATCCACCGATGAAGCAATTTCTAACCGGTTAATGAATTACGTTCCCTGCTTGTGCTTCAAGGTGGCTCCGACATATTAACGGGTCAGTCAGAGCGGTTTTTTTCGAGCGTACCCTTTATTTTGGGTTAGGCAGGTTAGGTGTGGTTCTAACTGGTACAGAAAATAACCCTGTTTGCAAGCCCTGAGAAAAATATATTTTTGTTGCCTGTATATTGTTTAAAAACGTAGTTTTAAGAGTAACAGGGATCGGAACCGGTATTTGTTTCATACCTAATATCAGAAATAAGAATTCGTTTTCTTTGTTCAATTACGAGATTTTCGTATATTTTACTAGAATTTGAATCAGGAGTTTCGTGATTAATTTCTCTTCTCCTAAATACTGTCTTAAAACATTCCAGAAATAGCGTGTATTTTAAAAGATTTCAAAAATCATTGATAGTAACCATGGCGACGAGGTATAAAAAAGAAGGTTAATTAACCTGTTGACGCTAGTGACATCCACAGAAGTGACTGTGTCTACAAAAATGAGAATAGCCCTTTACTAACACAGCCCAGACCACGTTCAGTCGCCAGGCCAATTTCCTCTAGACTCCTTTGTCGTTAATATCTGAGGGGAACTCCATTACACGCTACATTTCACCCAGTTTTATTAAATCCAATGCTTTCTAAGTATACGTGTTAAGAGTACTCAGTTTTAAGTATTTCTTAGCGGCTTTGTGGCGTCGACGTTTGTTTAGGATGTGGGTTGCCACGGTTTAAATAAGCCGGTTTACCTGTTTCTTTTAATAATTTTGGACGCTCTCTGCTATTACTGGAAAGAGATAGATAGGCATAGTGTTTCTTTATGATGCATTTGCGATTTTGCAGCGAGTACGCAGTATATCATTTTTTGCCGACTACGACATACCCACAGGAAGGTTTATTATATTCTATGTCTCAAAAACATATATTGCATGGATTATTAATAAATGAATAAAAATGTTTCCCAAAGCATTTCGTTTCTCAAATATTTCATTTCCCGACCTTAGTTTTTTAGAATTAGTATTTTTTTAGAATTTAAATAAAACAAACCAAACCTAACTTACTGAGCTCTGCTCAACTGCTTGCACAAAGAAAAGTTGGACTCGCGCACTGAGGGTTACGTACAAATTATACGCTACCAACGGCCGTATCTATAAAAATCTAGTGTTAGCATGCAGAGCCCTACTCCTAAGGCTAATGGACTCGGAGTTCGATCATTTTATCCCATTTAAGTTCCCGACGTTTCGGAATTTTTCAGCTGACTCGATATAATCCGTTACTATTGTTTTATTTTGGTTAATGAGTGATAATTTCGGAAATAAAGCAAATATTATTAAATTATACTGTTTTTAGTATTTGTTGAAATAGCTGGAACAGAAATAATATCAACCGTGAAAATTTGAAATTAAAACTCGGTGACAACCAAAAATGCAAATTTTTTAAATAAATAAATAAAATCCATTCACTTTTTTTTAAACACTTTTATCCCAGTAGTAGTCGGGTTTTAATTTAAACCTTTTTTATTGTCTTAATAAATGGATTCAATTAGTATATATATGGATGAATCACTTTCAGAAATGGATCAGTTTATTTCATTATTCACACAAAACATACAGGTAACATACAATAGAAGGACTGTATAAGTAAGCAGTGTTCTGCGGGCCTATGATGGTCGCACTTATCACGCGATAAATGATATGATAACGCGCCTGTCACTCTTGCACTCACATATGTGTCAGAAGGTGACGGCAGCTATGTCACTTATTTATCGCGTGACAAACGCAACCATCATAGGCCCGCTGCTTATCTCCTCATTTCTAATTATTACGTTTAACTAAATTATGGTTATGTTTGTGTACATTTATAAATCGAATTATTAAAACCGATTGGATGCACATTCCATTTATAATTCACGTTAATAGTTTGATTACCAAATTACATTGTCGTAATTATTATCAGCGATTACTAGGTGAGGTGGAACGGATGAAATTATATAAATCCACTTGAACTGAAACTTGGCATTATCATAAATGAGTACATCACCATGAAAACGTATCTAGTTATCGTCGTACTGACTTTTGCAGTATTTGTCACTTTTGCTGACGTATGGGACGGTGACCGGCGTGGTAAGAATGTATCCTTCATCTTGGCGGGGGCACCAAATGTACCCAGTTTTTTTATATATATATTGTTTCAAGGACCTTTATACAGATGTACAGATTGTATTCATAAAATGTGCGTCAGCGTAGAACGCCGCGCTGTTTCTCATCGTAACTATAATATGACCAAAAGACACGTGGAACTACCGGGGCGCAAACCTGCTGTTTGTCCCGCGCCGCAGACGCGCTAAAGCTCGAAAGTCACTCGGTGTCCTGGGTGTTAAAATTAACAACAACCTTCCGAGCGACATTATTAACTTGACAAGTGATAAGATATTTACCAACAAACTTAAAAAAAAAGTTAGCCGAACTCGCTTGCAGTATTTTTGTTAATGATAATTGCAAGGAGTATGGCATAGGAATAAAATTTGAATATAACAGAAATAATATTGGACCTAATTATATTATCATCATCATCATCATCATCATCATTATCAGCCCAAAGACTTCCACTCCTCGACAGCGACCGGTCGCGCGCCGCTCTCATCCAACGGTTTTTCGTGATCTTCACCAAATCATCGGTTCGTCTTGTTGGGGACCTCCCTACACTGCGTCGTCCTGTACGCAGTCGCCCTTAGAGAACCTTTCTGCTCCATATATAAATAATAATGACATATAAACTGTATAGCTTTTTATCAATTTTACACATTGGTGCGAGTCAAGGCAAGACCGAGACAACATGTCTTCTATAAAAACCATTCTTGACCCCTCGTATGCGATGTTAAAAATTTGCCAATCAAATTAAAATAATGATCTAATGACATAAAATTATCTTTTGTTTTCGCGATTATAACTCTTTTAAATAAAACAATTTAACGGATTATATGGCGTATATTATCTCATTTGAGTTCCCGACGTTTCGGAATCTTTTCAGTTTTCCATCCTAATTTCAATAGAGAAGATGGATTGTCGCTACCACCAGCTTGGAATCCTGTAATACACTCATCAAGGAACAAACGAGACACAGGACTGCTTACCTGTGAAAAAGTAGTTTAATTGTGTTTGTTTTTTAAAATATTATAATTGGAAATGTGAGATATATCATAAATCTGAAGTTTAAAAATGCCTAACGTTTACATTTCCGATGTTTTCAATTCCAAATTTCAATGCACTGAACAATAAGAAGTCTGACTCAATAATAATCCGAAATAACAAAAGAACGAATTCCAAATACTAAAATACCTCATTTTTAAATTCCTAAAATTATAACACCGACTAAACAAAAGTTCGAAACATCAGAATAACCTCTAACCTACAATTTTCGGTCTTTGGCCCATGTTCCATTTTGTAAATTGTGTACATGCAAGCAAGCATTTTGATGGTCACTATACAAACCTAACCTAACCTACAGTTTTTGGATTTTATTACGATTGTTAAAATCAAGAACAAGTCAATATTTCTACTTAGCAACATTTCGGATAGTTAAAATTCGGATTATTATTTTTCGGGGTTTTTAAACACCGGCCTCTTAATTCTTCCGGGTTACAAGCATGGGAATATTTAAATTCGGATTTTTCATATTCGGTTAACAAAATTTCGTGCATTTTAATCATCTTTTTTTTTAAACAAAGAAGATATGAAATTCTGAATATTGACAATCGTAAAAATCAAATTTGGAATTAAAACATTTGGATTATTTGGGTGTTTCCATTATAGTGGCGTCTATAAGCAATCTCCAAATATTTTAAGGAAAAAAAACTTTTACGCATGCTTATCTACGTCTCCAATATGTCTCAAATTTCATGTTGTTTCTACCTTCGACGACTTAAACAGTGCGTCTACACTAAGTCAATTGTTAATTCACGTTACATATTTATAGGTCCTTACAGAAAGATAATGATGACATGTATTTTTTCAGGTTCTCACTATCATCTGCGATCAAGAGGCCATTATCCCATGAAACTCTTTCGAGTCTGCAACATGGTTAAAGATTGTTCTGGATATTGCGTGTTTCGTGGAAAAGCTTACTGTCATCTCGAGAATATCATATTCGGTTATTGCAAATGCCGCTAACGGAAACCTGAAAGCTTTGTCATGTACGTCCGACCGTATGTCACAGGCATCGGACTCTAAAAAATACAAGGTGTATATTATTGAAATTTTTAATATAAAGGACAACATTTCATTTTTTTACCCTCTTATTATATCGAACTATCTAATAATATTTGATTACGAAACGAATATACGAATACAAGTCTGTAGATTCGATCTGTAGTGAACACTGATGATACCATAAACTAACACGTAAAGTTTTTAAATGCACTTAACCTACCCGACCTACCTTTGCACATACTTATCTTAAAAGTGGGTGCTCGAGTAATGTTGCTTCGAAATCTCAACTAGCCGAAGTTGTGCAATGGAACCAGGCTGCGTGTGAAAGTCTTACATAAAAAGGTTATAGAAACCATCGTTATTACTGGCTGTGCTCAAGGTTAACCTGTGTACATACCCTGGATACCATTTAATCCCTCGAAATACCAGTTCAAATTTAAAAGGCTGCAGCTCTACCTTAAGGTCTGTTTCGCGATGACGATCAATAAGCTTCAGGATCAGTCATGAAAACAACAGGACTAGAACTGGCCGTGTGAGAAGCCGTCTCCCATAAGAATGGAAAACGGCTTCTCACACGGCCAGTTTTACGTGGCTTGCTCGAGAGCAAGCTCTTCACGCAGCATGGTCGAATTTGTTAATGTGGTATATAAAGAAATACTGCAAAGCCTACCTAATGTTCAATATTATCAATAGTTCAATCTCAATTGTCCAATTACATCGTTTTTTTTTTAAATTACAGCTATATAACAAAGTTACGTGACTTATAACTATTGACAGACAATGCATAGCCTAAAAGGCCGATGGTAGGAAAACGAGAATTGAAACACATATTCCGATAGAGATGTATGTAGAGGAATTCGAGCTTCAAGCGGGTAAAGTCGCGGGCAAAAGCTAGTTATTAAATAAATAAATAAAGTTAATTCACTTCGTCTGAAACCATTTCATCTCAGTGCTAGTCGGGTTTTAATTTTTAAACCTTTTGTTATTGTCTAAATAAATTGATGTTTAGATATGGATGAATCAATTTCAGAAATGGATCAGTTTATTTCATTATTAACACAAAACATACAGGGAACATACAAAAGAAGAATTGTATAAGAAAGCAGTGTTCTGCGTATCTCCTCATTTCTAATTAATATGTTTAACTAAATTATGGTTATGTTTGTGTAAATTTACAAATGGAATTATTAAAACCGATTGGATACACATTCCTTTTATAATTCACATTAATAGTTATCAAATGATTACCAAATGACATTGTCGTAATTACTCTCAGCCATTACTAGGTGAGGTGGAACAGATGAAAGTATATAATTCCACTAGAACTGAAAATTGGTATTATCAGTAAAGTGAACATCACCATGAAGACGAATCTAGCTATTGTCGTACTGACTCTTGCAGTATTTGCCGCTTTCGCTGACGTATGGGACGGTGACCGGCGTGGTAAGAATGTATCGTTCATTTTGGCGGGAGTACAAAATGCCCCCAGTTTTAGGGGGTTCCGTAGCAAAATGGCAAAAACGGAACCCTTATAGTTTCGTCATGTCCGGCCGTCCGTCCGTATAAAAATACAAATTTAAAGCTTACTAAATACTTCCAAGGAAAATTGTTTTCATCATGATCGGTCATACCATCTTTAAGTTACTGCCAAAAAACTGCGCTTCTCAGCAATAGGTCGTAAGTGCCTGGGAGATACGCTCTTTTGTTAGTGTTTTTTTTTTTGCATATCGTTTTTTTTTTGTATAAACGGCTGCGGAACCCTACATTGAGCATGGTCCGACATGCTCTTTGCCGGTTTTTTTATTAATATATTGTTTCAAGGACCTTAATACAGATGTACAGTCGCGGAATGAAAAGGTTGACCACCTTAAGATCTGTTTTTGCTTGCTCAGTATAAGTTATCAGTAACTGCTTTATCAACCGAGTAGGTATGACACATTCCGTCATAATTAATGTCATTTCACTACATGGCCCGCATAGTGAACTTTGAGAGTTTACCTCTTTTCTTTTTGGAAGGCCGAATTTAAATTAAACTATTTATCTTTTTCATTCTTCAGTCATTTTAGGAAGAAGAAAAGAGAACCGCACATATTTGAATTGAATATTAACACGAATACAAGGGATAAAAATGATGACATTGACAGGAACAGGAACAGTAATTCACAATAGTTTTATTCATTATAAGCGAAGAGGGTGAAATCATTACACTTATCAAATTTGACACAGCGTACTGGCAAGATCAATCTAAATAAATCTATCTTTTTTTTCAAACAGTTAAACATAATTTGCAATGCTGCACTCTCGTATGTAACACAGTTGAAAAAAGTAACATGTACTGCAACGCGTAAATGAATTTGTTTGAAAACTGGTCAACCTTTTCATTCCACGACTGTACAGATTGTATTCATAAAATGTGCGTTTGCATCGAACGCAGCTCTATTTATTATCGCTACTATCATATAACCCAAAGACACGTATACACTATTGGTTTTCATTTCACGACCCACGGGCAATGCCATGACAGGAACACCCGGGGCGCTCGCTAAAGCTCGAAAGTCACTCGGTGTCCTGGGTGTTAAAATTTACAACAACCTTCCAAGCGACTTTATTAACTTAGCAAGTGATAAGATATTTACCAGCAAACTTAAAAAAAATGTTAGCCGAACTCGCTTGCTATAGTATTTTTGTTAATAATTATTGCAAGGATAAACAAAAGGCACAGATATACAATTTGAATAAAACATAAATTATATTGTACCTAATTATATTATCATTATCATATCAGCCCAAAGACTTCCACTGCTGTACCTTATCCCTGTAACGACCGGTCGCGCGCCGCACACATCCAACGGTTTCCTGCGATTTTCACCTGATCATCGGTCCGACTTGTTGGGGGCCTCCCCACACTGCGTCAACCTCTACGCAGTCACCGCTAGCAAACCTTTCTGCCCCATATACACCGTGTCTTTTTTTATTTTCGTTAAATTCGACACGTTGCTTGGTATATTAACAAAAGCTTTTTATAAAATTCGAAAAAAAAGATCGCTTTGTTTTCATACATAATAAATCAATATTGCAGTGTAAAAGGTCCCTTAGAGTTACACAATAGTTAGTGTTAAGTATGACAATGTTTTAATTTCATCTTCGACAGCACATGCCAACACATAGCTCAGTGATAGATAGTTTGCTTATGAAGTGTGGGGTCCTAGGTTCAAAACCCAATAACCTTCTTATTCGATTTTTCTTTTTCCTTTATCTTCTCTTCTTTTATCTACCTCTGATAGATTAGTGGGAAGTGACGTTATTAATTGAAAGTAATTTCTAATAATTAACTATTTCTGAAAGTAAATTGACGTCAAAATTAAATTTTCCAAAACATTCAGTTGTTGTCGGGGATGCCGAGATAACACAACGACTAATAACAGATCTAGCAACTGTAAACTAGCGATTATTCTTATAACGTGACTATGGCAACGTCCTCGATTGGAATTTAATTGGTCGTTTCACATAACAGACAGTTCGGGAAAAGATGGAACCAATCCGGACACCCATCGTCTTTCGGTTATACTCGTATGAGGAAAACATCGGATGAACTCGGCACCACGACTTAATGATATTGATGTGACACATAATAAAAGAAAAAGTATGTAAAAGTCGCCTCAATAACCTCCTTGTAGCAAATAGCTATGAATTGAAAAGTCTTTACAACCGAAATTTAAATGATAAATACTACGAGTAGTACGACGTAATGAAGGACTTTTTAAAGTGGTTAAGTCATTAAAATTATTTATTGAATATCTCAAAAATAATAAGAGTTAGAACACTAGTGTTTTCGAGAAATTAACTCTATTTGACCTGCAGGATCTTCCCTTAAAGTTAATAGAAATAAAATAAAAAACGGTGTATAAATAATAAAGATGTAAAATGTATAACTTTTTATTAATTTTATCGTTATTGCTGGCGGTACACATTGATGCGAGTCAAGGCAAGTTCGAGATAACATGTGTGCTATAAAAACCATTCTTAACCCCTCGTATGCGATGTTAAAAATTTGCCAATCAAATTGAAATAATGATCTAAATTTCCAACGAGTAATGGTACACTACATAAATACGAATAATTTAATTCCCATATTCAGAATTTATAATACCGAATCTTATAATTCCGAGTGGATCAACATTCCGAATATGACAATTCCGATATATCATAAATCCGAAGTTTAAAAATATCTAACGTTTACATTTCCGATTTTCAAAATTCCAAATTTCAATACACCGAACAATAAGAACTCCGACTGAATAATAATCCGAAATGACAAAGGAACGAATTCCGAATACTAAAAATGCCGAATTTCTAAATTCCGAATATTATAACACTGACTAAACAAAAGTCCGAAACAGAATAACCCCTAACCTACAGTTTTCGGACTTTGGCCGAAGTTCCAATTTGTAAATTGTGTACATGCGAGCAAGCATTTTGATGGTCACAATACAAACCTAACCTAACCTACAGTTTTCGGATTTTATTACGATTGTTAAAATCAAGAACAAGACAATATTTCAAATTAACAATGACATTTCGGATAGTTAAAATTCAGATTATTATTTTTCGGGGTTTTAAAACTTCGGGTTTAATTCTTCCGGGTTACAAGCATCGGAATATTAAAAATTCGGTAAACTAAATTTCGTGCATTTCAATAATTAATATATCAATACAAAGGAAATATTAAATTCGGACTTTTGACAATTGGAAAAATCTAATTCGGAATAAAAAACTTCGGATTATTTGGGTGTCCTTATTATAGTGGCGTCTATAAGCAATGTCCAAACATTTTAAGGAAAAAAATACTTTTTCATCACACTTGTTCGTAAACAGTGTCATTACGCGGAAGCAAAACGAGCGACAAGGTCTTAATTAAAACCGTGGGCTTTTTTTATCCATTAATTAACGCCATGGGCGTAATGATTGAGTTTTAATTTTTTTTTGACAGCATTCACTACTCTTATATGCCAGGTTTAGAACGGAACCGAACGGAATTAGTCAAAATCAACAAATTTGAATTATACATAATGTAATATCAATAAATACACGTCGACGCTATAGTTAAATACGTTAAAATAGCTTGTCTATACTATTTTACTATTATTAATTTACGTCAAAGATTGCATGCAACAAAATTAAAAAATAGTTTCGAAACGAAACCTTTGTTGGACGAACGAAAAAAAAAACGAAACCTTTGTTTATGTAATCTATGGAATAAGATTCTACCAATCACGAAATTACACTTTATGATACAACGTTGCGCCTTGTGACACCTGAAAGTAACAATATTTTTGTGACTTAATGATTTATTAGTTTCCTCACAAGTTTTATGAAAAACATTGTGTGTTACTCGGGCGGTACAAACTCGAGTCATTGAAGCCCTGTAATGATGAAATGTAATGTACTCTCGTTTGTAATTTCTTCTCTACCGCCCACGGTGCACAATGTACTATTGTGCATGCTTATCTACGTCTCCAATATGTCTCAAATTTCATGTTGTACTACCTTCGACGACTTAGACAGTACGTCTACACTAAGTCAATTTTTAATTCACGTTACATATTTATAGGTCCTTACAGATAGATACTATCATCTGCGATCAAGAGGCCGTTATCCCATGGAACCCTTTCGAGCCTGTAACATAGTTAGAGATTGTTCTGGATATTGCGTGTTTCGTGGAAAAGCTAACTGTCATTACGAGACTTTCGTGTTCGGTTATTGCGAGTGCCGCTAACGGAAACCTTATGCTTTGTCATGTCCGTCCGACCGTATATCACATGCATTGGACCCTAAAAAATACAAGGTGTTTCGGTTTAAAATAAAATAAAAAAATGTCTCTTTGTAATTGTCATTTACTTTGCTTTGTCGTGTTTCGTTTTTATGTTTCTGGTTGTTCTGGCTTTGATTTGACGGTGTTTAGAACTATAGAAAATCTCGAAATGATTAAGTTGGAATATCAGTTCATGATCAAGTTTCTGACAAAGAAAGGGGTCAGACCGACCGAAAAAGGTTAGGTACTGTATACAAGGATACTACTCCGTCATTTTTCACTATCAAAGAATGGAGTAAGCAATTTTGTTTAGGGTGGGAGACCATTGACGACGAACCTCGCTCCGGCCGGCCCATGAGGGCACACTCACCTTGGACTGCGTCAAATTAGTGGAAGAGAAAGTTCTGAGTGATCGAAAACTTAAGACTAAGGAAATAGCAGCAAAGATAGGGCTTTTAAGAACTTCAATTCTTAGGGCTCTTCATGAACATCTTCACATGATTAAAGGCCTCTGGTAGGTGTCCTAACTTCTTGAAATGTGCGGAAAGCGTGCCCTCAAGAAGTTTTAGACGCTTATAGACGACACGAAGAGAGACAATTGACTTCAAAAAAGTCAATTGTCACGGTTGACGAAACCATGGTTTTTTTACTCTCCAAAAGAGAATCGACGGAGGGGCGTTGTCCTGGTGAAAAGCCAACTAGGAAGGCCAAGGTAACGTTATCCACCAAAAAGGTAAAGGCTACGGTATTCCGGAATTATCACGGAATACTTTAGATTGACATAAAAGAAAGAAATGCCAAGGTAAATGGCAGCCTCAACGCCACCCTTAGTGAGCAGTTACGAGAGACGTAGAAGCCTCTTGGGAAAACTTAGCACAGGTGTTCGGCTTCTCCTGAACAATGTTCTCTGCTTCTTGTCGTCCATCTTGCACGGACAACATGAATTGGTGTGGATCAACTCATTATTTTATTATTTCTAAGATAAAACCGTACTCTAGCTTAAAAACTTGACATAATGAAGAAATTGACATAATGGAAAGAAGGCATTAAACTTAAAAAGTGAACTGAACTGACAATGCTCCCGTTTACAGTTATTTAATTGCCAAGGGTGCTGTTGCAAAATGTGACTTCGAGGAAATTTTCCACGCACCTTATAGTCCCGACCTGGCACCGGTTGACTATTTTATTTGGTCTCGAAACTTAAAGCAGACTCAAGGGGAATATTTCCTTCGGATAGTGACTATCCGTGTGGTTTACGCTCATATTTAAATATATGTGCTTCTTATCTTTGTTAGGCCGGAGACTTTTAGACGGCACCTCTTCAATCAATCAATCAAATTGTTTATTTGCTAGAATTTAGGCAGAGTACAAATGAGGTCTTATATTTTAAATAATACGGTTACATGTATTCACCCTGCATGCAGGCATACAAACATTATGAGTAGTGCACGCACTTTACAAAAAAATATAAATTCTTTAATTAATATATATTTGTCTATTATTCTTACATATTAATTTCAGTTTCATAGCACCATGTCAAACAGTATATATATAAACAAACATTACAAAAATTTAATTATAAAGTAAATGAAAAGAAAAGTTCTACTCTAAGTAGCTTTTAACGCTATAAAAACACTTGTCCAGAAGGAGTTTTATTTCATCAGGTAAGTTGTTAAACAGTTTTATACACATGTTGAACACGTTTCTGCTGTATATCGCCGTACGAGCCCGAGCTTTATACAACTGACTCATGACGATCGGTCTATTTTTTCTGTGCCCTATTTCACCACGTGTTTTGAAGTATGGGCGGTTGTTACAGGCAAACACACACACATTTCTTGTGCTTATGTACTCTTTCCAGTTCAGATGCTTATCGGTTGTGACACCAAGGAACTTGAAAAGTAATATGTCGTCCACAATTTCATTATTAAATTTTATTGTCATTGGCAATCCATTAGAGTTATACGAATTAAATTGCATAATTATATTTTGTTTTATTTATATATTAATACTTAAGGCATTTATATTCAACCATTAAATTATGTCAGCCAGAGATTTTTCTACATTTTGCTTAAAAGTAATACTATTGAAACATTTTATTACCAAAGTCATGTCATCTGCAAATAAAATACTCTTTTGGGTAGTTTATTGGGCGAATCATTTATATAAATAAGGAAGAGAAGAGGACCAAGGATGCTCCCTTGTGGAATAACATTATGATTAGTTTTGTATTCTGACCTATGCCTTTGCTTTATAATATAAGTATTGTTGTTAATTTTTGTAAATCTACTAATCAAAAAAAAAAAAGTCAATATTTCTAAGAGGCGACTCCATCTACCTAGGGGGAATTGGGGCACCTCGATACGCTTTTATTGTAATGCAAATAAAAGACTTTAAAATACAATGGAAACTAGAAAAAACTACATGCTCATGTAAAAAAAATATTAGGCTTTTTTTAATTTCTTTTTTGATTTTTCTGATCTTTCATGCATACTAATATTATACGGAAAATAATGTTTAAAACCACTTAAAACATGTTCACACGTTTATAGGTTCATTTGAACCCTTATCTACATGATAATCTGAGGTTCATTCTACACCTATTTTTTATTAAATATTCGTTTGGCTTTAAAACCAAAATCACCTTTTATATTTCCGTTAATTATTAGTCATTATATGTACCTATTTTAATTTTCAGTTAAATCGAAATCTAACCATAAATATACATTTTTTTGGAATAAATAAATTTCATACATTCACATAATGTGCTTCATTGACCTTTGTATCAAAGTGCTCCGAGGTAATACGATTAAAATAAACTAAAACGGAATTAATGCTTAAAGCGTCTATCATGTATTTTTTTGCATTATTGTATATATACAATAGTAATATATGCATGTATATATATTCTGGCTGCATATTGTGGACTCACACAATATAAACATTATCTGTACATAAATTTAACCAAATTTTTCACTTTACCGCAAAATACGTATTAAATTTTACAAGAGAACAGCCCCCGTATATCTTCTATATGTGAAATGGTGATTAAGCGAAGATGAGTTTGTGGTAGCCTATTGGTTATGTTTGTGGCTTCTTTGTATAAATGAATAAGCTGCCAATTATCTTTCGTTTGATTGCTATGACCGCTAGAACCATGTGCCCCTTGTATCAATGTCTCCTCATTCCCCTTACATGTTACAGAAGCTGCTACATCGCCGGTTATGGTACCCAACCCAGTGCCGATTCCAGATTCCGACTTCGACGAAAATCACTGAGCAAATGGCGTACAGTACCTAGATTAATTAACAATTGAGAATAATTAACAGATTATAGTTGCTTTGCTTTACCGCAAAATGGTATCTCGTTTAGATATGGCCATAAACTGTGCGCACATGTGCATATTTTCATGCAGTTTCCACAAAAAAAAAACATGCAAATACAATAAACCACTACCAGATAGTATAATCCTCGACACATGTTTCGCCTCTCTACGAGGCATGATCAGGAGATGCAGGAGATGTTGACGGTTCGGCGTCCACCCGCTCATATTGATTCTACGCCGTAAATACCGCGCCTGCCTACGAATAGACGTAACATAGCGCTAGTGAAAATCCTGAACGCTTTGCTGGGCCTGTAGATGCGAGTCTAGTGAAGATCTAGCCGATATACACTCGATCATGTACTGTGGGGCCGTAGCGGCGTGCCGTATTACTCGTGTTAAGTTCCTGGATGGCGACCGAGCACCACGCATACCGGAGGTGTTCCCGCCTGGCAAGTACAGATCGAGCGGCGTATCAGCACGTTCAGGACTCTCTTAAAAAGCTAATCTGCTTATGGGTAGGTAACAGCCGCCCTCGTCGCCAGGACTGATGTTGGACCCCGTGATTACATGGCCTGTGTCACGGAGCGCATTGCTTTCCTGAAGCAGAAAGTCATGGTTCAAGTCGTGATCAACTTGTATTTGCCGTAATAGCGAGCGTGTGCATAGCAGCCATAGTGACTAAAGGAAGATATAACTATAAAGGTGTAAACGACGGACAGCTACTGAATCCTACTGTTATGATAAGTTTCTGGCGTTGTATTTGGTTGGTGCCAGTCGAGCACACAGAGGGCAAGTGGATGACTGTTGTCGAGCACGAGTGTGAGCCCATCTAAGTCATGGGGGCTGTAACTCTCAGCCGTGATGAGTTTTAAGTCCTAAGCCGGATGGGTTGCACAACTTCCTACAACATAATTCCAACAAACCTTCGACCTTGGCTCCCTACCATCTTTCCTAAGAACCGGTGTTATCTTCCTACTCTACAAGTCCAGTAGTACGAAAGCGTGAAACTACCTACCCATCACGTGCTTGCCTGCGCTACAACTTCCATCTACTTTGAGAGCAAAAACTAACACGTACATTATTGCAAGCAACGTTTTGGCCTTCTAGTACAATGGATGAAGGGTTGGGTCACGTGGTACTAAAGATGTCTTCCTCATTAACACGACAATTTGTCAACAAGTCCAAGTAAAGATGTATCTCTCGGCTACTTGGATTGACTTTAAGAAGCCTATACTTAAACGATTCAACGATTAACTTATAATTGCAGCAAACTTTGAATGGCTATCAACGGCATCACATTATTTTTTACACGTATTGATTTAATTATGGTTATGCTTTTCCAAATTTACAAATTGAATAATAAAAGCCGATTAGATATACATAGATGTAAAGTGATATAATTCACGTTGATAGTAATCAAATGATTACCAAATTACACTGTACTAATTATTGTCAGCAATTACTAGATGAGGTGGAACAGTTGAAAGTAAGTATATAATTCCACTTGAACAGAGAATTGGCATTTTCATAAAAGTCTTCGAAATGAACATTGTCATGAATACGTACTGCGTTATCGTCGTACTGACTCTTGTAGTCATTGCTGCTTCGGCTGATGTATGGGACGACAACCGGCGTGGTAAGAATATGTCTTAACCAGCTTTGGTGTGACTTCATCTGCGGACAACTTGAATTTCAAAACAATCGTTCTTTAGTGAACCTCCTCGTCTCTGAACAAATATGTGTTCAACAGTTATTGGTACTCTCGAAACCCGACGTCCTATTTTAGCACCACAATTTGTCCAAAAGTCCTAAAATAAGGACATATACGACATACACAATAAACACGTCTCGTGCTTCAAAATTTACCTGTGTCTAAGGGAATTTTACTTTCAGATTAGAACATTATAATTTGAAGTTCTGGGTTTCAACCATAAGTACCTTAAATTAGCACATTTGTTCGTTATTACTATCCTAAAAAATTGCTTGGGCCTTAAGGTGCGTCCACATTTGTATCATTTGCCCGATCAGATCTTCGTCCCGTAGCATGATCGCGTGTCACGATCACGCGTTTGGATGTTGCGCCGATCCGATCGCTCGAAATCCATGTTGCTACGCGTATCACACACTTAGATCGAACAACAGTGGCGTGATCGCCGCGCCGACAGTGGGCGTCCAAGCAGCGCGATACGTAGTCATGCTACGCCACGGTGATCGGATACGAGCAAATGGTACAAGTGTGGACGCACCTTTGCGAACCTTAATAGCCTCAGCATATTTTGTGAATGCTATAATAAGCTTTCACAAAATATGCATGAGTGTTGATCGCAGCGGTAACGGATTCATCGCTACCATAATATGACCCGTAGACACACGTATACAATTTTAGTTTTCATAGGCTCGCCCTTAGCTTCGTTTTCTTATGTTAATTTTGACAACCTACTTGACTATCTGATATCTACTTATATTGGGAACGTATTGAAGTCGGTTTAGTGCGTAATTTAAAAATGTCCGTTGCCCATCCCCAGGCCGTCCGTTGTCCGTCAATATCACTTTATATAGATCGGTATCTACACACATTGACGCGAGTCGAGGCGAGAGATAACTGTCTCTTTTACGAGTAATAACGAATAATAACCATTGGAGTAGACGTGTTCTCGAGTGGAGATCGCGTCCTGGCAAAAGAAGCGTAGGACGTCCTCAGGCAAGGTGGAGCGATGATATTAGCAGGGTGGCTGGCAGCGGCTGGAGGAGAGTGGCTGAGTATCGTGCTCAGTGGCGCACCCTTGGAGAGACCTATGTCCAGCAGTGGACTGCAACAGGTTGATGATGAACCATTATTAACTATCCTTAAGACGACAATCGAAATTTGGTGAGCCATTTCAAGACAACGCAACGTCATTACAAAAACTATACAAGCTTCTGCCCGCGACTTCGTCAGCCTTAAATTCGTTTATCGCGGATAAAGGTATTTTTCCGGGATAAAAAGTAGCCTATGTCCTTTCCTGGGACTCAAACTGTCTCCATACCAAATTTCATCTAAATTGGTTCAGCGGTTTAAGCGTGAAGAGGTAACAGACAGACAGACAGCCAGCCAGACAGACACTTTCGCATTTATAATATTAGTATGCATAGTATGGATTATTTCTATATACTCTAAGTTCATCGTCCGTTACGCTGTTAAGAATATTCTGGAAATTATAACCCCAATGAAGCATTGAATTTAAGATCCTTTCAATGACTATCTTCTGCCAGCGGCTTCGTCCGCCGAATTTGGATTGCCAAACTTAAAAAAAAACCGTCGTGCATGCATCTCTATCTCTACGTCTCCAATATGTCTCAAATTTCATGTTCCCTTTAACAATGTCAACAATGCGTTGTTATTCGAAATGGTCACATTTCAGATTTATAGGAACTTAGAAACAGATAATGATGACATATTTTTTTTCAGGGTCTCACTATCATCAGCCATCAAAAAGCCGTCATCGCACAAAGTCGTTTCGAAACTGCTACAAGGATAAGGATTGTGCTGATTATTGCGGGTTCGGTGGAACTCCTTACTGCTATAGAGGTCTTACATTACTCACACATTGCGATTGTCGCCCATTGTACCTACTTTCTCCTAACTAATTTTTCAATAAATAAAATACCATAAAACGCGTTTTTTTTTTAGGTTTCCGTAGCAAAAACGGCAAATGAAAATGAAAAAGTATTAATAACATCCGTTATGTTTGTTTATATTTTTTAATATGAACATCACATTTTTTTTTATTATACAATATTGATACAAAGACCTAAGTAGAAAAGAAAAATTAATTGCAATCCACTGCAGTCTAAGCCGGAATCAAACCAGCGTCTCTGTTATACCGGAACAGCGTCCTATCCGTTAGACTATCAGCTTATGATTCACAACGAATTAATCCTCTACCTTCGGTAACGCTACGTTACTCACGACCTTATGTACCATTAATTTTTTTAAAGGTTTGCTTAAAGAAAGGTTTGGGTATTCGATTTTAACACTAATGTAAAAGAGTTTATATTACTTACACACTTTCTAAACGTCGTTTATTTGTAATAGAAACTCTTTTCTATTAGTGTTACATCGAATATCCAATGGAATAAAAACATATATGTCAGCGGTAAACTCAAAGTAATCGGACTGTATCAAGATTGAACATCTGTAATGTTATAATTATAAGCAAGCAGCGAACATGTGATGCCGATGACAGACAAATAAAGTAAGATTAAGTCTAGGTTTTACAGTTTTATATTTACCCAAAATATTACCAGAGGTGCTGTGAGCTGTAGACCTCGCGAGTTTATTTCAAAATGGTTGAATTTTGTAATTTTATTCCTTTTTTACCCATGGGGATTGAATTGACATCGTGGCCATTTTATTGTAACAAGACTGGACTTAATCGCGTTCAAAAAGATGTTTATTTAATTACCTCGACGCTTCGACGTCTTTTATCATTTGCCTTTGAAATTTGTAGTTTGATATTTGACGTTTGTCACTTGACATTTGACGTTTGCCGTTTGACGTTTGACGTTTGACATTTGACGTTTGACATTTGACATTGGACAATGGACATTGGATATTGGGCATTTGATATTGGGCACCCCATTTTCCCCCTTTTCCCCCATTTCCCTCATTCTCCAATTTCCCCATTCCCCAATATCCTCAATTTCCCCAATTTCCCCTATTCCCCCTTTTCCCCATTTAATGTTACGACGACATGCAAATTAATGAAACGGACAGGTCATACTTTTTAAACCTGATGTAGGGTTAAATTCTTATGACCACCTTTTTTCAGCCTTTCATTATAATCGGAGTTCAAGTTTAAAAATATTAAAAAATTACAAAAGGTAGGTAATGCTTAATAAATATTGCCATCCAAAATTGATTTTAACATCGTCATACCATTTCTGGGTTAATGCCGAAAAACTGCGCTTCTCAACTAAAGGACGTGTCTGCTAAGAAGATAGCCTCTTCTGCTGATGCCCTTTTTCACATCGTATCTGTCGTGCATTTCTTTGTAGTAACAGCTAAAGAATCATACACTGATCATAGTCTAACATGCTCTTCGCTGGTTTTCACCTATTACGGGCTACCGTTTAGGTACCTGGGATGCAAGACAAGTGCAAGTTTGACGGGTAGCGGGTCTACCCACACTGTATCTTCTGATATGTAAGTACACGCCATTCAAGAACTCGTCAACCATATAAGCCAACGATTCTACAAGCGATAATATTATAACACTGCAAATACAAACTTTAGATACACAAAATCCAGCACCACAGCAGACAAACGAACACGTCAACAACTTACTGTAATTTGTCCTAAACAAACCAAACATTTCTGAAATCAAATTATTCAAGCTCTCACGTCAGCGTATGAGTTAAATTTACGAATACATGAATACCCATCCTAAATAAATAAAGTGGAGTATGAATATTATATGACTTCTTGTCATTAGGCCACTGCGTGGCAATATGAGGAGCAGCACATGACATCCCGTCATCCCGCAAATGACACCATGTCAACCCAAAGATGACATCAGGGTGAAAGTATGCTACTATAAGCATAATCTTCGCCAACCAGGCGGGATGACCATGGCACCATCATGTTGCGTCGTGGAATCATCGCTGAATTTTCACACGCTGCGTTGTTTGGAGCAGTACAAAGTATGAGGGTCTAGCAGGATGTGATAATATCACCAGTATCCACCTCACCAGGATAGATATAGGATTTTATTCTAGCATGTTGGAATTTTTAAGAACTACAAATGAAAAGTAATATTATTATCGAATGTGCTAAGTAGGTAGGAAATTAAAATTATTTTTCTTCTGGTCTCAATTAATCTCAGACCAAAAAAAAAGAAAATAGACATGACATTACGAACAATCTAGTGAGGCCACAAAAACATGCCAAAGCCAACTTCACGCGATACAAATTCAAACAAATCATGTGTGTGAAGTTGTCTGATTTGTCGAAAGAAGATTTGTTCAGTGAAGACCTAACCGATACACACTTGATGATGTACTCTGGGGCCGTCGGGGCGTGCCGTGTTACTCGTGTCAAGTTCCTGGACGCTGACTGCAGCACTGCGCATACCGGAGGTGTCCTCGCTTGGCAAGTACAGATCAAGCGGCGTATCAGCACGGTCAGGACTCTCATTACAAAGCTTATCTGCTTAAGGGGACGTAACAGCCGCCCTCGTCACTAGGACTGATGTCAGACCCCGTTATTACTTGGCCTGTGTCACGGAGCACATTACTGTTCGGAAGTAGAAGGTCTATGCGTGGTCAAGTCGTATTCGCCGTTATAGTGAGCGTGTGTTGCAGCAATGTCGACTCTTCCAGAGTAATCAAAGAAAGGTATACTGAAAATGATACGGAACCGATCAAGGTGTGAACGACGGGCAGCTACTGGATCCCACTGCCATGATAAGTTTCTAGCGTTGTATTTGGTTTGTGTCAGTTGAACACACAGAGGGCGAGTGGATGACTATTGTGACACGAGCCCATCGAAGCCATGGGGGAGTCCTGGGACGGACAGGTTGCAAAACTTTTTGCAACATAATTTCAACAAGCCAGACCTTAGTTCCCTGACATCTTTCCTAACAACTGGTATTATCTTGCTGCTCTACAAGTCCGGTAGTAGAACGGAAGCGAAAAACTACCGACCCATCACTTGCTTCCCTACACTAAACCTTCAATCTACTTTGAGAGCAAAAACTAACACGCACATTATTGCAAACAACGTTTTCGCCTTCTATCATAATGGGTGAAGGGTTGAGTCACCTGGTACTAAAGATATCTTCCTCATTAACACGACCATTTGTCAACAAGTCCGTCAGAACAAGCGGTATCTTTCGGCTGCTTGGATTGACTATAAGAAGCCTATACTTACCCGTTTCAACGATTAACTTATTACTGCAGCAAATTTTTAATGGCTATCAACGGCATCACATTATTTTTTACACGTATTGATTTAATTATTGTTGTTTTTCCAAATTTACAAATTGAATTATTAAAACCGATTAGATACGCATATCTTTTATAATTCACGTTAATAGTAATCAAATGATTACCAAATTACACTGTAGTTATTATTGTCAGCTATATTCCTAGTGAGATGGAACATTTGGAAGTATATAATTCAACTTTAAAAGAATATTGGCTTTAGAGGAGAGCATTATAATGAAGACGTCCCTCGTTGTCGTCGTATTGACTCTTGGAGTCTTTGCTGTTTTGGCTAATGTTTGGGACGACGACTGGCGTGGTAAGAATATGTCTTAACCAGCTTTTGCCCACTACTTCGTCTGCGGACAATTTAAATTTCAAAACAATCCTTCCCTAGTTGTACCTCCTCGTCTCTGAACAAATATTTGTTAAAAAATTAAATTATCCTCGTGTAACCCGACATTCTATTTACAGCACCACAATTTGTCCAGAAGTCCCAAAATAAGGGCATATATGACTTCTACAATAGACACGTTACTGCTTCATAATTTACCTACATCTAACGGAATTTTACTTTCAGATTAGGTAATTCAATTTGAATAGATCCAAATTCCAGAAAGAAATATTGAACATTCTTTGCACAGAAAAATAGCATATTATGTCGTCATTAACTTCTTTGTGTTAAATTTTTGTGGTGGCTATTTAGGTATGTATATGTGAATCTTATACGATATTATTCTTTGCGTAAATAGTGTTCTGTATTTAAGATTAATTTATCAAGTGATTCTGTCACAGTGAAGACTCGTATCATGTATGTCTTAGTGAGAGCTGCCTAGGAACTAAGTGCATGCTTGGTTTTATATATATTTAGATTGTAATCCTATTTTTACACGCTTGTTTCTGTTTGTTCTCCAATAAATAAATAAATAAATAAATACATAAATAAATAAATAAATAAATAAATAAATAAATAAATAAATAAATAAATAAATAAATAAATAAATAAATAAATAAATAAATAAATAAATAAATAAATAAATAAATAAATAAATAAATAAATAAATAAATAAATAAATAAATAAATAAATAAATAAATAAATAAATAAATAAATTATAATTTGAAGTCCTGGGTGGCCTTACGATACGAGGTTGTTATAATAGCATTCACAAAATATGCATGAGTGTTGAACGCAGCGCTGATGGACTTATCGCTACTATAATATGACCCCTAGACACGTATATAATTTTTGTTTTCATAAGTTTCGCCCTTAGCTTCGTTTTCTAATGTTAGTTTTGAAAGACTACTTGACGGACCAATATACTTTGACCTGTGATCTGGAACGTGTACCACAACTTCACATATCAACTTATATTGGGAACGAATTGAAGTCGGTCGAGTGCGTAATTTAAAAATGTCCGCTGTCCGTTGTCTGTCATATCACTCTACATAGATGCCGGCACACATTGACGCGAATCGAGGCGAGAGATAACTGTTTCCTTTACAAGTAATAACCATTTTTAAGTATCCTTACGACTACAATCAAAATTTGGTGAGGCATTTCATGAGATCGCAACGATATTTGGTGGCGAATTTCATCAATATCAATCATAAATTCTAAGTAGATTGTGCGTTACGCTGTTAAGAATTGTCTGATGATTATAACGCCAATGAAGCATTGGATTTAAGATCCCTTTAATAACTATCTTCTGCCAGCGGCTTTATCCGCCGAATTTGCATTGCCAAATTTGAAAAAAAGAACCTTCGTGCATGCACTCTATCTCTACGTCTCCAATATGTCTCAAATTTCATGTTCTTCCCTTTAACAATTTCAACTATGCGTTGTTAGTGCAAATTGTCACGTTTCAGATTTATTGGTACTAAGAAACAAATAATGATGACATCTTTGTTTTTCAGGGTCTCAGCATAATCTGCCATCAGAAAGCCGTCATCGCACAAAGAAGTTTCGAAACTGCGAGAAGGATAAGGATTGTGCTGGTTATTGCGGGTTCGGTGGAACTCCTTACTGTTCTGGTCTTACATTACTCACTCATTGCGATTGTCGCCCATTGTACCTTCTTTCTCCTAACTAATTTTTCATTAAATAAAATACCCTAAAGCGCGTTTATTTTTAGGGTTCCGAAAACAAGGGTAATGAAGAGGAAAATTTATTAAGAACATCTGTTATAATGGGGAATGGATGAAAATTTTCAAATATTTTGAAATTTTGTTTACAGGTAGGAATAAGCCTCCTTATCGTCAGAAAAAAATTACAGATTTTTTCTTGCCGTACCGTATAGGCTGTCGCATAGGCCCACCAACACCTTTTCATCTTTTTATTTTTTTCGAAGCCACAGAAAAATCTGTAACTTTTTTTGACGATAAGAAGGCTTATTCCTACCTATAAACAAAATTTCAAGATTTTTGAAAATTTTCATCCATTCCCCATTATAAGCAAGCAGCGAACATTGATGCCGATGACAGACAAGCGACGTCAAGTTACATACAGCACGATTAAGTCTTGGTTTTATAGTTTTATATTTACCATAATGTAATTAAAAAAACCGGCCAAGAGCATGTCGGACCATGCTCAGTGTAGGGTTCCGCAGCCGTCCATACGAAAAATGCACTACAGATGGGAAAAGATACTATTATGAAGAAGTGCACTAGCAAAAGAACGTATTTCCACGGCACTTACGTCCTTTTGTTGAGAATCACCGTTCATGCTCGAGTAACAGAAGCAGATTTTTTCAACATCAAACATCAACATGTAGCACATATTTTGACAGTTCATGTAATTCTGGTGACTTTTTTAGTTTTGAAGCAATATTTTTGACAGGCGAATATTTTCGGAAAGTATTCGTTTCGGAAGTAGCAAAGATTGTATCTCACCAATCTTTTAAATTGTCTCATGTTACAGCAACTGTTTACATATATGAAAAAAATTACTAAGGTAGTTAATAAATACTGTCAACGAAACTTGTTTTCAACATATACCATTTCTGGGTTATTGCCGAAAAACTGCGCTTCTCAAGTAAATGATGTGACTGCCATGATGATAGGCTCTTTTGCTAATGCACTTTTTCATACTTTCATCTGTCGCACATTTCTCTGTAGTACTAGTAATGGCTACAGAACCATACACTGATCACTGATTATCAGACAAGAACATGTTGGCATGCTCTTTGCTGGTTTTTGAGGTTCCGTGCCCAAAGGGTAAAACGGGACCCTATTACTAAGACTCCACTGTCTGTCTGCCACTCTGTCGGTCACCAGGATATGTGTCCCATGAACCGTGATAGCTAGACATTTGAAATTTTCACAGATGATGTATTTCTGTTACCGCTATAACAACAAATACTAAAAACAGAATAAAAAAAAATACGTTTTTTTAATTTTCAAAAATCTGTTTGAAATAATCCCGTTGCGTTAAGTTTGCAACTCATTTGTATGCAACGCTTTAGATACCAGGTGCAAACTTAACTTAACTGGCCAGTTTGTTTAAGAAAAAGTTTGTACGGAACCTTCGGTATGCGAGTCCGACTCGCACTTGGCCGATTTTACCTATTACCGGCTACCATTTAGGTACCTGGGTTGCAAGACAAGGGAGTTTGACGGGTAGGCGGGTCTACCCACACTGTATCTTCTGATATGTAAGTACACGCCATTCAAGAACTCGTCAACCATATAAGCCAACGATTCTACAAGCGATAATATTATAACACTGCAAATACAAACTTTAGATACACAAAATCCAGCACCACAGCAGACAAACGAACACGTCAACAACTTACTGTAATTTGTCCTAAACAAACCAAACATTTCTGAAATCAAATGGTTCAAGCTCTCACGTCAGCGTATGAGTTACATTTACGAATACATGAATACCCGTCCTAAATAAATAAAGTGGAATATGAAGTACCGAGTTCAAAGTAGTTTAACAATGAAGAGTTACTGCCCCGTCGCTTCACCGAACACTCCTTTATAAGAATATATTGCTTTGAAGTTCGTTTAGACTTAGAAAACCGGTATTGTGGTAATTCAGATTTTAGCGATGAGATTTTGAAAAATATTTATTTAATCAAGTAGGATTTTCACGTTCACTTTTGCATCGATATAAGTTATATGGATACAGATGTCCCTCGAATGACGCTTAGACCCCGTACGCGCGTTGCTGGCCATGCCTGCAGCTCGTACTGTGTTGCACAGGAACTCGCCGCTCCTCCAGGCCCAGACGCTGCTCAATGCACTTCTGGTGTCAACACCGGAATGCGATCTGTTTGCGTTGCGATGGACAGCGTATGTAATGCGTATTTGAAGTACTGTGAGTTGATGGATGACTGGATAACTAGTGTCCCTATCTGATTCTTAGCTTAAGTTAACATTTAGTTTGACAGTGTATTAGATATGGTCTGTAACGCAGTTAAATATACTTATAAATAAATAAGCTGAGTAGAGTTATCTCTGATCTACATCTCTAATAAATGTTTTATTAACAAAAACTAAAAACTGACTAAGTAAAACCACTAAAAAGTAAAAAATAACATTTGTTAATTGTTTCCCCCAATTTTGTATTTTGTCCCCTCAACTTACTTTCAATTTACCTTTTTCTAACTAGGTATCTATACAACATATATATAATTAATCTCATCTTGGAGTCGTGTTTCTTAGAGTTTTCTTACACGCGTGGCGCTTATTCCAAAATAATATTAATTGTATAAATATATTGTTTACAGTTGAATTGAAATATGGTTTATTGAAAGTAAATCAAAGTGACAAAATTACTTGATTTTTATTGACCTCAGTAAATAGTTATTATTATAAAAATATAATTATTTCTCACATTTTAGTGCATCGTTGCGCAAAACTTCATTGTGACCAAATAGTTACTGTGTTCTAAAAGTAAACATTTTTATCATGTCGATAGACTATTTACAAACTTAAAAATTACCTTATAACTACAAACAACGAATATTTACAATACCTAAACCTAGAGAGCCTTTACATAATCTGAGTAAAATTGGACAGTCGTTGATTTTGCTATTCGATTCCGAATTTATTCATTCCGAGCCATAACGCCAGATCATTGCAACATCACGGAGGAGCATCGCGAGAGGGGCAGAGGGCAGAGCGGACCTTCTTTTCCATACTGGCCAGTGCTAGCGAACGGTCAACTGTACTGTGCACTTAACATTATAATGCAACGTTAATCTGCTTAATAGTTCGAAATCGGATACTTTTTATAACCATACCAAAGAAATGTAAATTAAAATCAAGTGTTGTGTTTTCCACTGGGTGAGTGTTGCAATTTATTACTTTTAACTGTACTAATGTGAATCAGTAGTTTGTTTCATATATGCCTAATTTTACTGTGATTTACCTATCATGTAGCTAGAAACATCAAATTAATGTTAAGAAATTATTATTGCTAAATATCCGAAGTATTTAATGTGAATTCTTTGTACTCGTTAACTTAATATGGATCTACCTCCTGGTAAAAAAACTACATTCTCATTTAGCTTTCTAGGTTAATGAAGCATCTATTATTATTACTATTCATATTAAATAAAGCCCCAGCTATTTAAATGGCATTAAAATTGCCTTTTACATAGTTTTCAATCTATGGAAATTATTTCATTGTTCACTTTTCACCTTCACTTTCACTTGATTTTATTCTAAAAGTTGATTTTGTGTGCTGCTGAAACATCATTGATCACTATTTAATGCTTTTGGTCGTCACCCCGCTAGTAGTGCTTCCACGTTCACTTCCCGCCGGATGTTACAGTCAGTAACGATAAATTGGACTTTTCACTAAGTGTCCAGGGATTCCGCGACCAGCCGAGCCTACTGATGGCTGGGACCGCCTACATTTAATACTGCCGCAAAACGCCACCTGTGACGTCATCACGAACCCATCCCGCTGAGCAGTCGCCGACAGGGAAGTGATGTCCAATTAGACGGTGCGAATTGTTCACGGCTTACCTAAACTACTTAGTGAAAATCTAGGACCGTGATCCCTGGGATTTTATATTTTTTAATCTACCCAAAAGTGTCGCTTTTATGTAATTTAGATATAATTTAGATTAATTAAAAATTTTAATTATTCTTATTTTGTTTTCTTTTAATACAAGCGCGACATCATCTTGTGATGATTATAATAAGCCAAAGACGGCTTGAATACATTTTTGGTGATTTGTTGCCTACCTTACGGCTCCAAGATCAGTTCGTTGGTACTCTCATCAACAGCATTTAAAATTGTGGCTATAAAGTTGGTTAGCTAACTTAATCCAGATATCTTATCCTTATTCAGTTATAAGTTCTGGTGGCTTTCTGTCTGGTGGGCTTCATGAGTTGCACTTCACCTATTCAATTTTTTTGAATGCAAATGTTTGATTTGTTTCTTAAAATACCGAAATCACTACTATAAAATCTGAATGTTGACCTTGATTTCCTTCGGATTCCATCAGATTGAAGATTATAGATCCTGATTAAGTGACAATATGGGGCCACCTCAAAAGCTTCGATTAAAAATTAATTTTGAAAATCGGTCAACAATTGACTGAGAAATACAGTAGAAGATAGAAACTTTTTTGTAGTCTGTTAAAAAAAAGAGAATACCTAGTTATCATCGCAGAATTATCAACGAAAGGTAAATTAAATAAAATCATATTTATACGCGATTAAGCCCCGTTTGTTGTGTTGTGATAATGATATCAATTTATGTTCATCCACGACAACGCGCGACCGGTGGCGTGGCATGCGAATTGCTGATACATTGCGTGTGATGCCAACTAACTGCTGTGTGGTGAGCCTATCGACAGCGCAATGAAGACAAAATTCGCTCGCTACGTCGCTAGTAGCCCGTTGTCGTGTCCGGATCCTAACAATTGCACTTTCCGTTTTTAAAACCTATAAAGATATTTTCCCAGAGTGCTACGCGAGGCTATTGAAATTTAAAAGCATCCTAATTTCAATTAGAGAAGATGGGTTGTCGCTACCACCTGATAGGGATCCTGTAAAGGTGCGTCTACATTTGTATCATTTGCCCGATCAGATCTTCGTTCCGTGGCATGATCGCGTGTCACGATCACGCGTTTGGACGTTGCGCCGATCCGATCGCTCAAAATCCATGTTGATACGCGTATCACACACTTAGATCGGAAAAGCGCGGCGTAATCGCCGCGCTGACAGTCAGCGTCCAAGCAGCGTGATACGCAGTCATGCCACGCCACGGTGATCGGATACAAGCAAATGATACAAGTGTGGACATCAACGAACAAGCAAGAGACAGGACTGCAAAATCTTAATTTCCAAACGGTGTATTATATCTTATCTGTTAAGAAGTAGTTTAGTAGTCATTGTTTTTAAAATAATATAATAAAGTAACGAGGTAGTCTGGGAGATTTTCTTCGCCGTACATAGTCTCTTATTTGCTGATGGTCGATTGGGTCGACGAGATCTTGAATATCAAGCGCGTACTAAAAGATGCGTGCCACGTAGCAACCGTAGTAAACCTCGCTGACCACCATGGGATGTCTTAGATAAATGCTTCCTACCATATAATAAAAATAAAACTCACTTTAGGGTATTTTATTTTTTGAAAAATTAGTACCTAAGTTGGAGGAAAGTGACAGTCGCAATAAGAATTCTTAGAACAGAAATCCTTTACACCAAAGCCGCAATAACCAGCACAATCCTTATTGTTGTCGCAAAATCGAAAATCATAGAGATCTGAAAAAATACATTGCATGTAATATTTGCATAAATAAAGAAAGAAAGTAAGATAATATATTTCACAGTGATAATAGGTATACATGACATACAAGAGAAGAAAAAAAATGCGTTGTGCGAAAAAGGAGTCCACTCAGCTTAATACCTAACCACCAAGAGTGATTTGACGCTGGTATTACGTGGATCCAGAAAATTTTGCGAAACAGGACTGCACGTTATAGTCACATTTAGCAATACAATCGTAACAACTACACTTTACTTGGTCGCTCTATAATAATAACAAATTTAGATAGAAACAAAATTATAGTAATCATAACCTACGGTTGATTCTGGTCTATCCTGGGACACGAAAATGCTATGTGGGATTGATTTTTTGGTCAAAAAAATAGTTTTTTAACTGTTTTTTAATTACAAAACTGAGGAAGTATTTTCGATTACATGTTGTTCCAACATTTCGTGGCAGAATAACTAAAACTGCCACGAAAAGACGCGCTTCCGTGTCGAGGACAGATCAGACGAAGGGCACGTCTGGCTTAAGGCTTTGAGAATCAAAGCTTCTGGAAAAGGTATGACGGCTCTTTAAAATTATTTATGCCGAATAAGAGCGTAGCAAGATGCATAGTTCGACGGGCCTCCATCTTGAGAAGCTTACCTTTGTTAAAAAAAACCGGCCAAGTGCGAGTCGGACTCGCGCACCGAGGATTCCGTACAAATTTTTACTTACCATAACATTATTACCCGGTACCGGTTGAGTTAAGTTTGCACCTGATATCTATAGCATTACATACAATTCATGTGCAAACTTAACGCTATCGGGTTGCTCAAATAGGTTTTTTGCGAATTAAAAAAAAATTGCTAGATACAGAAATGGCTATAATTTTCGTGTAATATTTATGTTTATAATACAAATTATGAAAATTTCAAACTTTTCGATGGGTAAACTTTGGAGATAAAGGGGGAGAGAAATAGAAGAGAGAAATTTTAGAGCGTGATAGCAAACAAGCACCAAACACTGAATCAGCGTAATTAAGCTTAGAGAGAATTAGAGAGAGATCTTTCTATATTTATAAAACTGTTACGTGATATAACTACTGACGGACAAGTGACAACGCACAGCCTCTCAAGTTTCGTGATGTCCGTCCGTCCGTGTGTCATAGGCATTTTAAAACGACGCTTCTAAACAAAACGACGTAAGTGCCGTTAAGACACACTCTTTTGCTAGTGCACTTTTTCATATCGCATTTTTTCGTCTGTAGTGTGCACGTTTTTGTATAAACGGCTGCGAACCCCTACACTGAGCATAGTTCGACGTGCTCCGGTTTTTTTAAATTCGGATAGAACGCAAACGAAATCGAAGGTAGAAGCTAGTATAATTTGAAAGGATCTAAGATCGTCTCTCTGACCTCTGCATGAGTGCACTCAAATGTCTGCAAATGAGATAGTGGAACATTATATGCAGAGAGTGCAAGCTGTTGATCATGATCACTCTGCAAAGAAACTAAGAAGAAAATTCACACCACCACCCGTGACCATGGAAACCTGGAAAGCTTCCAAAACGTCGGGAACTAAAATGAGAGAAAGTATACGCGATATAATCCGTTAAATTGTTTTATTTCAATAAGAAGAAAATTCCCAGAAAAATATTAATAGCGCAACGCTTGTTACAAAAGCTGGTCAGGATCATCCAACACCCTTACCATTCCAGTCCTGTACTTGAGCCAGAGCAGCGTAGACTCCAAGAGTCAGTACAACCACGATAACTAGGCACGTCTTCATGATCATCTGCCGAAAACCTGTAAGACTATGTAAATTGTCTGTTTAAATGGATTTATATACCTTAAACCGTTCCACTTCGTAATCGCTAACAATAATTAGGACAATGTAAATTGATATTAAAAATACTATTACTAAAAATAATATAAAATATATGTGTATCAAATCAATTATAATGGGTATGTAATTCAATTTCGCACACTTGCATAAACACAACCATAATTTAGTAACGGTAATCAGAAAAGCGTAAATCGTTTAAGTAGCTCCAAGAGTTGCCAGTTTTAAGAACACAAAAAAAATATTAGTTTAAGAAAAGAGGCGACTTAAAACAGCTTTTAAAAACCAGCTTTTAATTTTATACCTGTGGACAGTTTTTAGATTTCGTACAAAATTTTAAGTTCTAAATAAATCTTAGAGTACTTTCTACCCTTTAAACATTAGTTGTGATACTGAGTCACTTAGTGCATTTATTACAATCACAAAATTTTGTTCAGTTATCTATGCGCAATTAAAAGATATTCACAAATTAAAGGAACACTCGTACCGAAAACAATCTGCATATTTAAAATGAAAAAGAATCAAAGCAATATATAGCTATATTTTGTAGTATAATAACAATAATTATGAGCATTATATTTCAAATATTTCAGAGTTTTATTTTCGCCACTGTACTTCCTGTCGTCATGATATCTTCCGAACACCTTCTACATCAGCTTTTACCGAACTTTTTTTAACATTCCTCGCTGCAGCATTCTACTTCCTGCTGAAGATGTTCACGTCCCCATCAGCTTAACCCATCTTTCTTAAGAAACCTCGGACGAGTTATTCGGGGACAAAATGTATGTCGTTGTACGTAAAGAGCTTTAAAGTGTCCTTGAATAGTTAGCTAGAGCGTGATCAGTCTAGAACAATGTAGAGACGTTATGCTTCTTGACAAAAGGCAATCATCGCTTCTTTAAGCACTCATTTCGTATAAACAGGTCTGAGATACAGGATTTTCCTAGTTCAGGCACATGAAATAGTGTAAGTTCTATAGAAACATTAGACGTTATTGTTACTGTTAGCATTAAGTTCTATTATGAAAAATTATTATTATTCATTATTATTTGATAAATATCTTGGTTAAAGGTACCCTTTGTAATGATTAGAGCATTTTTCACTATAGTCGCAGATGGTCTGCCACACAAGGATTTTCTTATCGAGTGTTCGGACGCAAATGGTGGTTTTCGAATTTAGAGAGTATCATCTTTAGTCACAGTGTAACATTCAAACCAGAAAGTGGTGCAAGGCCAACTTTATTGTATGTTTCATCGTCAATTATCAAATGTGGCTTTTTTGAACGACGGAAATCGTATAGTTTCCGAGCTAGGCTTTCTAATACAGACCACTGTTTTTCAGCAACTGGTTAATTGGTCTTGATCTTTGCCCGTGTTTGCATTCTATTCCTTGTCATAGCTCGTTAAGCCCAAGATACATTTGTTTTGCGCACTTCAGGAATCGCCTTGATAAATACCTTTCTTAATAGAGATATTTGTGTACTCAATCTATACAGTATATACAATTAATCCAATTTGGGCGTCGGTGCTGTTATATTCGTTGTCTGTTTCTGTGATATCCTCAAATGCCATCCCTTCTATCGTATCCCATATATTTTTTCTGTCTCTAATCAATCTGATTTGTTGTTAATTCATTATGTTCTACTTGTTCTTCCCATATTCTGCTCCAAAATGACTCAAGCTGTGTCTGTGTAGGCATGGTTGTATCTTTGTGTGTCCGTTGCAAATTACTGCGCATGTTTCTATAAAATCCTTTTTCATTTGTGGTATATAAAATATTGTCATTTTTCCGTTTTTGTGATTTCATATATTATCTTCTAAGCCTAATGTACTTTAAGCACTAATTTTTGCTTCAATGTATCTAAGTATTCTTATGGTTTTCTATTATTTATTTTATGTCTAGTGTGTGTAATCCTACTTCTAAATATCGCTTCTATTCTTTTCACTACTTTCTGAGATCTATTATTATTTATGTATTGGGTGAGTCTACCATAGTCTGCTCTTTTAAAAATATCATCAATGTACAGACATCTCATTTTATATTAGTAGAGATAGGTAAAAATTTCACAAATAAAGTCATTATAATTATTTATATTTAGATAAGTTTCAAAAATACGAGTTTTGATTTGATGCGAGTTTTCGAGATATTCTAATATTAGCATGGCGTTTGATGACGTTCCTGTCTCGCAAGAATTAACCGCCTGGCTTGCAAATTCCGTTCTTCAACTGCGACTAAAGGACAGTCTTTGGCAGTCTAGTGACATCCATGCAAACGACTATTTATGAGCAGAGACTCCATTCCAGTAAGATAAATTCGTTATAGTACTTCAGGAGTGCCGTCTTAAGTGGCAGGACTGAGTACCGAATCGATATCGGATATTACATAATATTTTTTACATAATCGAAAAATAAATAATACATTGAGTCAAAATGTCGCGTGACGTCACTCCAAGGTACAAATTTTACTTATGAGTGACTTCACTATCCCCCACTCCTTTACTTGAATGCGATTTATCTGAGTATTTTGTTTATGAATTTCAAAACGCAAAAAATACGCGTCCAATATTTTTTTATTATCTGACTGAACTCGAACTGACTAATAAAATTTTTGATTTTCACACCCAATCATCATGCCTATTGCTGTGTATACTACGATCTTATTGCGCAGTTTAGGATCGTGCAACGTACTTGGACTAATCCTAATGAGGGTGTTGAATTTTTCCAACTAACTTTTCTGTACAAAAAGTAAACAAAGATTAAGCCGGTCGACCGATACTGGATATATTTGGATATGAATCGAATTTATGTTTCAGAGTCGTGCGGTCTATACTAATTTAAACTAAATTTAGCAGCAAAGGAACATTTCCGCAGATGTTAATAACTGGAACTGGAGCTTCGTCGCTTAAATACAATGCTCCACTATTCTACTCTCAGACCACTCGCTCAAGCCAAGTTGAGCAAACTTCAAAATTACTCAAACCTGACACAAATTTTCACTTTCATTAAAACGTTCCCGCAATAAGTTTCCACGTTCTCATTAACTTTGAAACTAAACTTTAATCGACGATCGATTTTATCTGACGATAATATTGATTGCGTCAAGCAAGTCCTCTTTCACCTAAAACCAAATATGTAAGATTGAGACAAAAGTTATCAATTTTATCGTGTACGTGTCAAGATGCCCGCAAATTCGTTTGCGGAGGAGAAAAAGTCATAACCCCTCGTTTTTTCTTCAGCGTAGTCGGGTAAGAAGTATGCTATAACCATCTGGAGGTACCCAGCTATCCGTGTACCAAAAATGGTTGAAATCTGTTAAGCTGATTTTGCGTGATGAAGCCACAGCAACACATACAAACTTAAAAAAAAATAAAAATATATATTTTGGTTTTAGTGACCTCCAAGTAGTCCGTAACAATCTTTTTTTTTTTAAATATCTTCAAGTATAGACATTTCATTTTTACAACTTTATAATAGCATAGACGACTGAAGTTTGTGAATCTGGTAGAGATGGTCGTTGATTCAACGAACCAGTTGATTACATAGTTTTCTGTTTATCATCGTCATAACAGTATATCACTATAGTAAAATTAAGTACTTGACTTTCAATGCATATCAATAGAGGTTCAATAGAGTCTGTTTGATGCGGGCGGCGCAGAAGACACACCGCTCGCGTGAAGTGTACGTGACGTGTACTAACGCAGTGGTGTGCCATATCTTATGAGGATTAGTACTCTACAACGCGCACGCCACGCACACTTCTACGTGCACACCACGCACACGCATTTGGTGTGATCTACCTTTATGCGTCACATTCTCCATATATTCTGCCGGGTTAACACACGGGTACTGGTGGCTTCAAAAGGGTAAGGAGGCAGATCATCTACCACCCTGTTCCATCACATCCACATGTCACGCCCCTATCGTACCACGATCGATGACTCAAGTAAACGGTAGCCATTTACAGTATTTAATTAAAACGCATTTTAGGGTAATTTCTTTATTGAGAAATTATTGAGTAGGAAACCAGGTTGGGCGGCAATTGCAAGACCTGTGCTGACAGTAAGCCTCTCCACCAAAGCCGCAATACCTATCAGTCCTATCACAATCCTCATCGTCGAGACAGGATCGATATTCTGGGTATTTGTAATGGCTTCTTGATCGCAGATGCTGGCGATACGCTGAAAAAAATACATGTAATTAATATCAGCCTTTCTCAAAACTTACATTTTTCGCTTGTGCGGGTTACTATTTTATTAGTGAATAACATTCGTTATTGTTTATATTTGTTAGGGTTCCGTATTTGAAAAAAGGTACCCTTATAGGTTCTATAGTCCATCTGTCAGACCGTCTGTATGTACCTTCGTTCGTGTACCTTCTTTCTCAGGAACGCGTATAAATATCAAGTTGAAATTAACATCAAATACTTATTGTCTGCAGTTGCTTAAATTTGTGAGAAAATCAAGCTTCTCAGTCTACGTAATGTAAAGATTCAGTCATTAAAAGGTGCCTTCATACACATTGCTGACCCTGGAAAACCTTAAGGGTACTTTCAGTTATCCTAGAAACTTAAAATTTTGGTGTAAACTTAGCTCTTCTATCGCAACCCGCAAAATAAATCTTAATCATTATGCTTTTCAATATCAGTCACCAATATAAAATAGATTGCGCACACCGCGTACATTTTGCTAAAGAATAGAACACTGCATTTTCATAGATACGTCTACGGCATTTTGCATGGAACCCTCGCCTTGGTGAGTTTTTTTGTATAATTCATACTTTTGTCTACAGGTAGGTTTTTTAATACCTTTAGCCCTGGTACTTAATTACCATACTTATTTTAGTTTTCGAACACGTCTTCTCCGATTACCGTTGGTTGTCCAGGCGCTATTCTAGTATGTCATTTTATTAAACACTGGAGGATGCCCGCAACTTCGTTCGCGGAGAAAAAAAAGTCATAACCCCTCGTTTTGTCTTCAGCGTAGTCGGGTAAAAAGTATGCTTTAACCATCTGGAGATACCCAGCTACCGGTGTACCCACGGTGTACCAAAAATTGTGGAAATCCAACGACACATACAAACACACATAAAATCCAAAAAAAAAAATAGTTGTTGTGACTTCCAAATAGTCCGTAAGAATCATTTTTTTGAAAATATCTTTAATGTACAGAAATTTCATCTATACAACTGTATAATAGTATAGATATAACTAGATATTATGTACATACAAAAGATGAAAAACAAAATAGCTTCCGGTTTGAGAACACTAAATCGCAAGAATGGCCTCTAACTCTGTGATGTAATTTAAATTTTGACTACTCGTAAATACGCGCAGCCTAAACCGTTCAAAGAAAGAATATAAAATTTCAGGGACGAAGTTTCGGGTAGAAGGCATTTTATTTGCCTCATTATAATTGATGCCGCTGTGACACAAAAAAATTTAATACAATATTTATATCGATCGGATCTATTAAAATTAGGCAACTGAAATGCCTTAACTACTTTACAAAAATTTGATCCTCCACCATAAATAGATCTAAAATTTACCTGTTTTATTGCTGTCATGAGCCCCACAAAAATCTAAACAGCGCAACGTAAAATTTACTTAAAATGTATAGACGTTGATTACAATTGCCAATTTAACGCCATTTCTCGGTCGAAATATGGCGTTCTCATCAGACGACTGAGCAGATTGAACTGATTTGAAATCTACTGTTTTTTATGTTATAGCAAACAAACGAGCAGACGGATCAATTGATGGTAAGCGATCACCGTCGCCTTTAGACACCTGCAATACCAGAGGAGTCACAAGTGCGTTGCCGGCCGTTCAGGTAAAATACTCGTGACTCTTTCTTGACAAAAGAGCGTTCTTTTCTTGAAGGTTTGAAGGTCGCATCGGTCAAGAAACACTGCCCTCGACAATTTATTTCAATTGAGTCATGCACGGCAGGAAATTTCTAGCAAAATGAACTACCATCTAAGTGGTGAGCATGGAAATACTGTCGCGTAAAACGATGAGGGAAAGATGCGGCAGGGATGAGTCCGAACAAGCGATAGAATATGGAGAGCGAGGCTACATCTCTATGCCAAGGAGCCAACGATCTGAAATGCGCTGGACCCTTAATAATACTTAGGAATTATTGTTTTTTTCCAAAAGTATACGTTATGTGAACTCAGAAACTACAAATAGATTATTTTTACATCGTATTGTTTTTTAGATATAACTTTTTAAGCACTCGTTGTGACATTTGTTGGTACGGTTCTCTTGTTCGAATACATTTTCACTTTTGTGTATATAAATTAGTAAGAGAAATAAAAAAATAAACATGCCATTGACAGTTAACTTTATTAATTTTCTTACTTATCTATGTAGACTTTAATAAAAATATATGCTGATGAGGGAACAGTACCGAGTATTAAAAAAAAAACCAAATTACAATTCGATATGAAAATGATACATTTGTGGATCCTTAGTTCACATATCGGAAAACAAATGCACACGGTTGAGGAATTTTATGTTCCCAATTGTATGCAGACAGTGTAGCGGGCAAAAGCTGGTTTAAGTTATATTCTTACCACGCCGGTCGTTGTCCGATGCATCAGCCATAGCAGCAAACATTGCAAGAGTCAGTACAACGATGATAACTAGGCAGGTCTTCATGATGATGAATCGACAATTTTTATGACAATGCCAATTTTCTCTCAAGTGGATTTATATACTTTAAACCGTTCCACTTCGTAATGGCTGACAATAATTACTACAATGTCATTTCATATTAATTTTATTTTTACTAACGTGAAATTAAAAGATATGTATGTCTAATCGATTTTAATGGGTGGTTATTTCAATTTCGTATCCTTGCAAAAACATAATCGTAATTTACTATACGTCATTTGAAATTAGGAGATTTAGAGGAACGCGACAATAATTGACATAACTCAGAGAGCTGCCGGACTGAAGATTTTATAGTGGTTAGGTCATATTCCCCCTTTGGCCGCTTACGAAACCTCTTTAGTTGAAGTAGTTCGGTTGTATAGTCCGGGGCCGAACCAATGCAACACTTTTAGTCTCATTAGTTCGGTTTTGACGTCAAACCGAACTGTTGGGAATCTTTGGTTGCAGTAGTTCAGTTGAGTTGTCCGGGACCGAGCTACTGCAACACTTTTAGTCTATAATATTTTCTTCTGTTTCCGCGATTATTACTCATTGAAATAAAACAATTTAACGGATTATATCGCGTACGAGGGTTGCTACTTATATATCCGGAAACAAAAAAACAAACAAACGTACACGGCTGAAAATAGTTTTATTGTTTTTCAAAGTATTCCCCTTGATGATCTATGCACTTTTGCATTCGCGTGAACCAATTTTTAAAGCACTTCTGCCACTCCGCCTGAGGTACCTCCATAACGTGTTGTTTGAATGCGTCGACAGCATCTTCAGCGGTCGAAAATCGTTGACCGCGTAATTTATTCTTTATATTTGGAAATAAATAAAAATCGTTGGGTGCCAAGTCAGGGCTGTACGGCGGATGACCCGTTAATTCCACATTTTGACCCTCCAAAAATAGAGTTGTTTCGCGTGACGTATGACAGCTGGCATTGTCATGATGAAGAATGATTCTTCGTCGCTGGTTAGTTTTACGAATTTGCTCAAATACTTCCGGTAAGCAAATGGTCGTGTACCACTCTGAATTAACCGTTCTACGGTTTTCTAGTGGCACTGTAGCTACATGGCCATTAATACCGAAGAAGCAGGCCACCATTTGTTTCAATGTACTTTTTGCACGAGTAACTTTCGTAGGGTTCGGCTCATTTTGAAACACCCATACCGTTGATTGTTGCTTCGTTTCGGGATCGTATGCATAGATCCAGGATTCGTCACCTGTATAGATGTTATAAACGGCTTTTGAGTCACCACGGTTATATTTTTTTAACATTTTATTGCACCATTCGACGCGAGCATGTTTTTGCTCATTTGTTAAGTTGTGGGGTATCCAACGCGAACAAATTTTTTTTACAGCCAAATAATTATGTAATATGCTATTAATGCTGGTCATAGAAATACCCAGAGTCGCCTCTATCTCGCGGTACGTAACATGTCGGTCGTCCATTATAAGTTTTCGCACAGCCTCGATATTTTGTTGTACAACGACCGATTTCGGGCGACCTGCCTTAACTTCGTCCGTAAGCATACTACGTCCACGATTGAACTCACTAAACCAGTGATACACAGTAGTTTTAGATGGGGCTTCATCACCAAAAGTTGAAGTTAGTTGATCTATGCACTGTTGTTGCGTTAAACCACGCCGAAAATCATAATAAATCATAGCACGAATATTTTCACGAGTGAGTTCCATTCTTGCTGCGAGATGACATTTAAAACCCGTCAAAAACAAAACACGAGCGTTAATAAGGAAGAAAAAATATACCTTATATACTTAAAAAAGTTCAAATTTTACCATGGCGGTCAAATATGCTATTTAAGAAGATTGTAATCCCGGTTTCCGGATATATAAATAGCAGCCCTCGTATATTATCTCATTTTAGTTCCCGACGTTTCGGAAGCTTTCCAGCTTTCCATGGTCACGAGAGGACTGAGAAAAGATGTATTTTCCTCTGTCAAAGTTACAATTTGTGCAAACTACCCATTTTTTGAAAAAACACAAATAAAGGTGTACATACATGACAGATGGGCCTAAGCTGTAAAGACAGTTACACATGTGCCAGAAGGGCAACCTCTAATTACTAGCACATCTAAGAATGCAAGTGAATTTTTATTTTCCAACTCCATAGTAAATTTAATTTTACTATGCATGGAGTTCAGATGGTCTAAGAAAGCTGAAACACTAGATCTAGGTAAAATAGTAAAGGTATCATCTACGTATCTTTTAAAGATCCTCGGCTTGACAGGTGCCAATGAAAGCGCTCTCTCCTCGAAGTCTTCCATGAAAATTTCAATAGAGAAGATGGATTGTCACTACCACCATCTTGGGATCCTGTAATACATCTCATCAAGGAACAAGCGAGACACAGGACTGCAAACCTTAATTTCCGAACGGTGTAAGATATCTTATCTGTTTAAAAGTAGTTAAATAGTCTCTGTTTTTTAAATATTATAATTAGTAATGAGGTAGCCTGGGAGTTTTTCTTTGCAGCGTTTCTTTTCTCCTCAGTACGCCTCATTTGTGAAATGCTGCTTGGTAAATTATTAGAATAAAATAATTAAGCCCTTCTGGCACATGTGTAACTGTCTTTACAGCTTAGGCCCATCTGGCATGTATGTACACCTTTATTTGTGTTTTTTCAAAAAGATGGGTAGTTTGCACAAATTCTAACTTTGACAGAGGAAAATACATCTTTTCTCAGTCCTCCCGTGACCATGGAAAGCTGGAAAGCTTCCGAAATGTCGGGAACTAAAATGAGATAATATACGCGATATAATCCGTTAAATTGTTTTATTTCAACTTTTAGTCTATTTAATTCGGCTATGACGTCTAACCGAACTGTTAGGAATTTAAACGACTCAAAAGTACGGGTATTACCGTCCGGGTAGTGATGTGATGTTACGGAGCCTAATATGTATTAAGTATACATATTATATTCATTCTATAATAAATTATATTTTTATAAATAAATTTCTACGTCTGGTTAAATTGTAGAATAGTGCAATGAAATAAATACTCAACTATATATTGACAGTCGTATTTTACAATATTACTTTATTCCGTTGACATGACAAAAAACTCAACGTAATCATATTCTAGTATTTAATCAACTTTTAATAAATCACGTAGTCTTTTATCTATAAAATCTACATATTATTTAATTAAACTTTGTCATGAAAATAATGTATTTTTATTTACCCTCATCCTTAACCGTACCTTTGAGTCGTTACATTTCCCAACAGTTCGGTTAGACGTCATAGCCGAACTAAAGAGACTAAAAGTGTTGCAGTAGCTCGGTCCCGGAAAACTCAACCGAACTACTGCAACCAAAGATTCCCAACTGTTCGGTTTGACGTCAAAACCGAACTAATGAGACTAAAAGTGTTGCATTGGTTCGGTCCCGGACTATACAACGGAACTACTGCAACTAAAGGACGAAACCAATGCTACGTAATCAGTTAGGTTTGAAAAAATATTTTTCTTGCTACGACACTAGCCACGTACAAAGACGTGTTTTCTTCCCACGAAACTATGTTTATGTTTCATGGAAAGATTTTGTTTTTTAGAGTTCCGTACCTCAAAAGGAAAAACAAATTTTGTTGTCCGCAGGCCCCTCTTTCCCACTGGGCACTCTGGGTTCGTGCCCAGGGCTTCCAACCTCAGGGGGCCCCGAAAGATCTTAAACGACGTTTTCTTTTGCAGTCTAAAGAGGTCTCTAATTTTATTTTTTTGTGCATAGGGCCCTCCATTTTTGAGTTTTTGAGGGTCCCCTATTTCCGAGTAAACAAGGGCACCCGCATCTATAAAGACGGCCTTAGTTGTCCGTCCGTCTGTCCGTCTGTCTGTCAAGACCCTCTATCTCGGAAGCGCGTGGAGGTATCGAGTTGAAATTAAAACCATATACTCAGGTTTACGGTCCCTTAAAGTTGTAAGGAATCAAACTTCTATAATATTTTCTTCTGTTTCCGCGATTATTACTTATTTAAATAAAACAATTTAACGGATTATATCGCGTATATTATCTCATTTTAGTTCCCGACGTTTCGGAAGGTATTCAGCTTTCCATGGTCACGGGTTGACAGGTTGACGGGAACTCAAATGAGATAATGTACGCGATATAATCCGTTAAATTGTTTTTTGTTTAAATCAAACTTCTATGTTTACGTAAAAAAAGAAACGGCCGTTGATGCAGCAATTAAAGTATATTTTGACACTTTTTGAGATTGATAGGGTACTTCTAGTTGTTCTAGAAACTTGGTATGAAGGAAGCTTTTGCACAATCATCAAAATAAATCTGAAAACATTTTTTTTATGCCTGTCTATATCCGTATCCAATATAAAATAATCGAGCACCGCGTACTTTACATTTACTTAGGAATAGGGATCTGCTAACACTGGATTTTCATAAATACGGCCATTTTGAGAGTATATTTTGTACAGAACCTTCGGTGCGCGAGTCCGACTCGCACTTGGCCGTTTTTTTTACCGGCTTCATTTCAACCGGAATAGTGAGATAAAAGTAGCCTCTGTCCTTCCCCGGGCCGTCAGCTATTTGCATACTAAACTAGCCACAAAAACCAGCACAAGCATTATCATCGCGCAACGAGCATACTTGTATCTGCAGGACGCCCAAAAATATAATGTGTTCGATATCGGCCGTACTAAAACTTAGAATTTTTGATAGAGTGGGTCATTAAACTCGTAGTTAATAAATACTTTTTAATATTCTTTTTGTATATAACTAGCTGTGGTAAGTAATATATTGTAATTTTTCCGTTTTTGTGATCTCATATATATTCTAAGCCTATAGATGTACTTAAAGCGCCAATTTTAGCTTTAATGTATCTTACTTTTCTTCTGGTTTTCTATATTATCTGTTTCAAGTCTAGTGTGTGTAATCCTACTTCTAAATATCGCTTCTACTCTTTTCATTACTTTCCGAGATCTATTATTATTTATGTATTGGGTGAGTCTACCGCAGTCTGCTCTTTTGAAAATATCTTCAATGTATAGACATCTCATTTTTACAACTTTATCTATATATATATAAAATTCTTGCGTTACTGACCTTTTAACAGACAACGCAAATTTGGAACGTATATTTTGTATAGCACAGTCGGTGCCCTGACTTAAGTATCCAGACATATCCGTGGTTTTGAACGCACAATCTCTAAACATTTGCAACGGTGTTCAGGTTCGAAACCTGGCTCAACTTCCTTTTTTCTGTTGTTAGTGTTTAATTAGTTCTATTGATTACATTATTCTTATATAAGTATTCATATATGATGAAAAGGAGATAAAATAATATTTTTTTACATCAAATTCCAAAGTTTGTTCTACAAGTAGGCCTCAAGGCCACGTTACATGTCTGATTCTATAATAAACAGAAAAACATTCTCAATCTACATAATTACATTATAGTTAATAACAGTATTAATATAACAGACAAATGGGCTCACTTTACAGAGAGATGTATAAGGACTGTATCGTTAATTATGGGTACACATGTAACTGGCTAGAAAAAGAGGTTTAATGATGAAAAGAGAATATATGTCATCTGTCAAGTTTTAGTACGTTATTAAATAACAGGATTGTTGTGTAAAGTTGTATAATTAGCATATAGTTTTTAAAATGAAAGGCCTTTCAATCGAAAAGCGAAAATCTATTGTTTCCAAATGGTGCACTGAAAGTGGTATATCATACAGAAAGTTGGCTAAAGAGGAAGGTGTTAGCGTTCATGCTGTTCAAAACGCTATCCAAAGATTCGGCGACCACTCCTCGTTAAGTGATCTTCCTGGTCGCGGCAGAAAACCAGGTCCTTCGATGCCTAATTTGGACCAAAAGATATGTAAGCTGTTTGCCGCAAAAAAAGGGCTTTCAGTTCGTGATTGTGCCAAAAAAGCGGGAACTAGTATTGGTATGGTACAACGAGCTAAGAAACGTAATAACTTAAAGAGCTATAAAAAGCAAAAACAGCCGAAACGGACAGCTTTACAGTCATCTACCGTAAAAACTAGGGCCCGCAAGTTATATGAAGAGATTTTGAGTAAAAAGAAGCAGTGCATTGTGATGGATGATGAAACCTACGTAAAGTTGGATTACAAAACTTTACCCGGAGCACAATATTATATGGTGAAGGAAGGAACAGCCGTTAGTAAGACCGAAAAAGCAATTTTTTGCGAAAAATTTGGTAAAAAGATCTTAGTTTGGCAAGCAATTTGTCAATGTGGAATGACCCCAACACCTTTTTTCACTGACAAAACATTAAATGCAAAGATCTATGAGAAGGAATGTCTCCAGAAGAGATTGTTGCCACTCATAAGGAAGCATAAAGGTCAAACTTTGTTTTGGCCTCACTTGGCCAGCTGCCATTATGCTAAGCCAGTACTGAAGTGGTACGCCAAAGAAAAAATTGACTTTGTGGGCAAAAAGCACAATCCACCAAACTGCCCAGAGATTCGCCCCATAGAAAAATTTTGGGCATTGATGAAGAGGGATCTGCGTAAAGAAGATCGTTCTGCCACTTCGTTAGAAAAATTCAAGCGAGACTGGAATCTGGTGGCCAAAAACCTCGGTGTTAGCGTTGTCATGCGAAACATTAAAAGCAAAGTGCGAAAAATTGGAAAAGGTCAATAAGTAGATGTAGTTTTTTTTTATTTCTTCGTTTTCAAATATATTTTACATTATAAATATTAAATAAAATTTAATAAATGTTTTAAAATAAGTCAATTCTGTAACTTTTATTGTGTACCCATAATTAACGATACGGTCCTTATTGTCTGCGGGTCTAAATTGCAAAGATTTTTTTTGTTCAACTGGTAATTTATAGTATACATTGTTGAATTAGTAAATATATATAAATAAAATAATACCAATGTGAACCTTTTCTGTGGTCGCTATTAAAGATGGGTATTCAACGCCATACAAAATGTAATCTTGCTTAAATAGCGCCATCTACGGACCGCATTGGCGAACTTCACTTACTGGTTTCTGCTAATGCCATTTTAGTTCATTCGAAGGGGATGGCGACTGTCAAAATGCCACAGTTAAATTTTAAAATAAGCTAAGTAAATTGTGTGATGTATACAAATCGTCATTAATGACAATATGATGGACAAATTCCTTATTATAAGTGACTGCGCTGTGGTCACGCCATCTAGAATTAATCTTGGCAAGCCTTCACATCCTCGTATTTTGCTCGTATAAAATAAGAATGAAAACATATAATAAGAAACATTTTATTTCGTAAACATACTTATTAATTTTCTAGTCGGAATGAATAAATTACGGATGAGTTGTTTCAGATATAATATAAGTAAAACCGTAATATATTAGGAATGTTCCACAGGATAGTAATACAGTATTCTTGTGTACATAGTGATTATCTTAACCAGCAAAATAAGTTCTGAATCATTCATTAGTTTCCAGCGTTTCATGTTTTAGCTCATAACGGGGATATTAGCGCAGTTAATAAAGCCAAATTAGTTCATATTTGCTAGGCCTAGTGTTACAAAGCCTTAATCAAGTCATAGTAACTTAATTATATTTTATTTATAAAGAAAACTGGTACAACTCTTTGATCGCGAATGATTCGTAGCTTATTAATGAGTACCCTATGGACTATTAATTTACTCCTAGGTAGAGATTGGTAGGCTTCGGCATACTAATTCTCTCACACTTGCTCACACAGCTTGTGATTGCGACAGGAGCGACAATTTATTGTAGCAGTTGTAATATTTTATTAGGGATGAAGTAGTATTTTGTTTGTGAACGATTGTCTCCCATCCTTCGGAGGGGAGGCCTGGGTGACTAGTTTGCTCATGGCAAGAGGTCGGTGAGTACTGCAGGCTCGCTGGTGTTCTTACGAATATCCACACAATATTCGTGACGCTCGGGATCATCATTTGAACTATGACTTCTTCAATTGTGACTGGTTGGAACAGTGTGAACATGAGGTCATCATTAGGAAGCACAAGTAGCAAAAGGCACGCCAACTTTTTAACACTTATCTTCCGGGATCAAGGCTGGAATGCTTCACCTGTAGAAGTTTCATTTATTTTTGTATGACATACCTCATCTATAATAATGGTTTTACGGGACTCCAAGTGAAAGTCACACAAATCTTTATGATCATGTGAGTCTTTATGTGGAAAACCCACAGTCTATTTCATTTGTTCCAAGGGATTATTAGGATTGAGAATATTTCAATGACTTGAATTTGGATGTCAACACAATACCGACTTAGATATACAGAAGTAACTAGTAGACAGGTTAATGGAGTTTCACAAATTATACTTTAAAACACTAAATGTGAAAACCTTTATAGTAAAGTAATACGAGTACAGATGGAAGTTGCTTTTAATACCAAAAATATAGGTAACTTGGGAGGGAGTCTAGTTAGCTTCAGGCATTTATTATATATTTATTTATGCAAGGACCGTAGGGGTAGTTATTGTGCTTATGTGTGTAGCCATAACGATCATACTTCATCATGAGCAGCCAGAGTCCCGGGGCATTAGGCCTCCGTAGGAAAAAAAAAAATCTAATGAAAGGGCTCTAGCTGATAACCGATCGTTGAAAACCAGGTAGAAGCCATTATCTTTTGAAACAACGATAACATATACACTTATTGTAAATGTTATCGATGTAAAGATCTGTAGGTACCCCTACTTTGATTCTATTTGAAGCCAACATATATATGTAACATATAATAATTTATACTAGTATGTTTCTTTGGGATAAACACACTATAAATTCCTGTCATAATCGAGCTTATTTAAAATCTTGCTAATAAGTAAATAATTTCTAAGTGTTAAAGAGTTAAATTATTATCATTTCTCACACAAGCTTCCATTCATTAAATAACGATAGATAGAATTGAAATCATATCATAATAGTTACGTTCTAGGATAGGAATTAAGGCATTATAAAAAAAGGCGTGACGTCTTTCCATTTATTTAACAGTATAGGTAAATTCTTAGCTTTCCTTACTTTTACCGAAAAGAGCCTTGGTTACAATATACACACAACGTAGGAAAACTACCACTAGATTGATCAGTCACAGCCAATATAATAAACAGAACAAAATTACAGTAAATAGCGGTTAGAATAAGATAATATATATTTCAGATATAAATTAGATCCTTATTTCTTTCTTAGGTCCGGCTAACAAAAGGGATAGTTTGTCAGGGCTTTTTGGGGTTTAGTTACTGTAGAGTTAAAAGCCAGTAATAGCTTATCGTAGTCAGTAAGAATAGCTAGTAAGACTAGTAATAGGGGTAGATGAGCGGGCAGACGTTACATCCGCCATGTTGATTAATAAAAAACCGGCCAAGAGCATGTCGGACCATGTTCAATGTAGGGTTCTTCAGCCGTTTATACAAAAAAAGCACTTCAGATGAAAAACATACGACATGAAAAAAAAAACACTAATAAAAGAGCGTATCTCCCCGGTACTCACGTCCTTTTGCTGAGAAGCTTAGTTTTTTGGCAATAGCTTAGTAGCGGCTTACACAATACACTTATGTTTCAAATTTCATCAATACATCTGATAGTTTTTGAGTAAAATGCCTGTGACGTTCGGACGAACGGACGGACGGATGGACATGACGAAACTATAAGGGTTCAGTTTTTGCCCTTTTGGCTACGGAACCTTAAAAATACTCTACTCGTATTATTTTCACATAATCGAAAAATAAAGGCGATACATTGAGTCAAAATGTCGCGTGACGTCACTCCTAAGTACAAATTTAACGTAGGAGTGACGTCACGAGCCCAGCACTCCTAAACTTGAATGCGATTTGTCTGAGTTTTTTTCTTTATTAAGTTCAAAACGCAAAAAATACTGACGGGCTAATTAGAATTTTGATTTTCATACTCAGTCATTATACCTATTGCTGTGTATACTGCGATCTTATTGTGCAGTTTAGGATCGTGCAAGTCCCTGGACTAATCCTAATGGAGGGTGTTAAATTTTTTCACCTAACTCGATCTCCTGCACAAAATGTACACAAAGATTAAGGCGGTCGACAGGCAATGGATATATTTGGATATGAATTGAAAGTATGTTTCACAGTCGTGCGGTCTATAATAATTTAAACTAAAGTTAGCAGCAAACGAACATTTCCGCAGATCTTAATAACTGGAACTCCTAGCTTCACCGCTTAAATACAACGCTCCACTATTCTAACCACTCAGACCACTCGCTCAAGCAAAGTTGAGCAAACTTTAAAATTACTCCAACCTGACACAAATTTTCACTTTCATTAAAACGTTCCCGCAATAAGTTTCTACATTGTCATTTACTTTGTAAATAAAATTGAATCAAAAAGTCCTCTTCGAGTCGTACGAAACATCTGACGATCATAATTGCTAGCGACAAGCAAGTCCTCTTTGACCTTAAATCAAATATGTAAGAGCGAGACGAAAGTTATCAATTTTATCGTGTATGACTGAAGTTTGTGAATCTGGTAGAGATGGTCGTTGATTCAACAAACCAGGTGATTAAATTGTTTTCCGTTCATCATCGTCAAACTAGTATATCATTGTAAGAAAATTGACTTTCAACGCATTTCAATAGGTTCGATGGAGTCCGTTTGATGCGGGCGGCGCAGAAGCGGTCGAGGCAGTGTTCTTTGATGGGAGGTTGTTTTTTTTTTATATTACGCCACAAAGCTCAATTAGACTTGTGTTATGAGTATTAGACGACGATATATTTAATAGATGTATTTACTTATACATATAGAAAACATACAAGAATTAGGAAATATTTTAACTCAACACACAATTATTTGCCCTTGCTTCGCAGGAAACTTTACTTCCGCTGAGCTAAAGTGGCCGTCAAGGTTTATGTCTGGCAGTAAACGTTTTTTTGGCTAAAATGCCGACAATGCGGTGTACGGAGATACAATTCGATACATTTCGATACGTGTGGAAACGAAGGGGTGCGCGAATCAACGATTAGTTCATCGTGGAAATTAAAACAAACGTTTCTGCTTATTACCGTGCTCAAACATATTTATGTATATTTTCTTTTAGAAATGCCCAGGTATTAAATTAGATGTGTGCACTTCATTGCTAGATTTTTTTTTTCAATATCCATCTCTGGCAAAGGAACGGCCGCACCGGCAGACTTTAGCAGACTGTTTTGATATGACCGACTAAAATTTAGCCCTCTGCGTAAAACTTAACACTTTACAATTTTATCATAATACACTGCCGCACCGTAAACACAGTGAAACATGCGTCACAATTTTTAGGCAACTATACCTAATCGAAGCATAAAGCTGCGTATATGCAATTAGGTGTCTTAAGGCCGAGCCACATCAGATGCGTTTGCGTGACGAACAAGAAGACGTGCGCGTTGTAACTTTACAACGCGTTACAACTCACGCTCGCGTTACTCTCGTCGCTCGTACTTACGAATCCTCATAAGAGATGACTCACCGTTGTACTTACGCAATGGTGTGCAAAATCTTATGAGGATTCGGACTTTACAACGCATTTGGTCTGACTCGGCCTTTATGCGTCACATTCTCCATACATTCTGCCGGGTTAACACACGGGTAGTGGTGGCGTCAAAAGGGTTAGGAGGCAGATCATCTACCACCCTGTCCTGTCACATCCACATGTCACGCCTCTATTATTGCACGAGCGATGACTCAGTTAAACGGTAGCCATTGACAGTTTTTCATTTAAACGCATTTTAGGGTAATTTCTTTATTGAGAAATTATTGAGGAGGAAACCAGATTGGGCGGCAATAGCAAGACCCGTGCTGACAGTAACCCTTTCCATAGATACCATGGCCGCAATACGAATTACAATCCTGATCGTCGAGACAGGATGGATATCTGTAACGGCTTGTTGATCGCAGATGCTGGCGAGACGCTGAAAAAATATATGTCATCAATATCGGCCTTTCTCAAAACTTATTTTTTTTTTCTTACGAAAATTACTAATTTATTAAATAAATAATAAATAAATATTGCAGGACAATTTTACACAAATCGAACTAGTTCCATGGTAAGCTCAATAAGGCTATTAGTGAAATTACGAGTACATTATTAGTGAATAACATTCATTATTGTTTATATTTGTTAGGGTTCCGTACTTGAAAAAAAATCGGAACCCTTATAGGTATAAGGTTTTATTGTCCATCTGTCAGACCGTCTGTCTATCTAGACCTTTTTTCTCAGGAACGCGTATAAATATCAAGTTGAAATTAACATCAAATACTTATTGTCTGCAGTTGCTTAAAGCTGTGAAAAAATCAAGCTTGTCAGTTTACGTAATGTAAAGATTCAGTCATTAAAAGGTGCCTTCATACTCATTGCTGACCCTGGAAAACCTTAAGGGTACTTTCAGTTATCCTAGAAACTTTAAATTTTGGTGTAAACGTTGCCCTTCTATCGCAACCCATAAAATAAATCTTAGCTATAATTTTTTTATTTATTTATTTTATTTATATTCAGGATAACAACAACCGTAAATAAACATATGAAAAAAAGTTGGTTACATAATAGAGGGCCAATAACAGTTATCCATTGGTTACTTAAAAAATAAGATTTTAGCTTGAAGTAGAATCAGACACAGTCGACGTGTCCGTTCCAAAACAGATGTTCGATATTGTTGTTGCATTTTAAACAGGAGTGAGTCATAAGGTATTTGACATATTAAGACACTAACAATACTGCTGCATCATATGCAGGTATAGACACATAAAGACTGACCCAAAAAACTCGAGTTAGAAACATATGTAATTACATTACATTACGCGTTTATCCGTGTACACAATACAAGGTCCTAAAATACATAATTCAGAATTTATTATTACTAAGGTAATAAAGATATTGCAAGTACATTTTTTTAATTTGAATATTTAATCACTCAATAATGGGAACAATAAGAACAAAACGAGCACTGACAACATAACGCCCATAATGTTCTCGCATATTCGGTCGTACCGTACTCAGCTCCCATACCGTAGTACACATAGCATCCAGTACCTACCCATAAGCAAACAGATCCTAACTTTATTTTAAATGTTCATTAGTTATTTATATTATAATCTATCGCATGAGTCGAAACAAGGTTATCATGTCGGTCAGCCTTATAAAAAGAAAGAAAAAAAATCAGTATAGTACGCGCTTATATTGTATATTTAAGATTACTAATAATTTAATTTTATTTTATCTACTTCGAACGTTGCTTGATAATGGCGGTGGTTACAAGAAATGAGAATAGAAGAAGAGGTTTAAGTGATATTCTAATTAAAGATTATTCAATGTTGTCTGTTCTTTAGTTATTCTTTTTTAAGCTTATTTAGTTACTTATTCATTTATTACTTTTATGTTCAACTAGAACCCTACATTTTTTTTTTTATTTGACATTTAGACCCTACAAATGGGTCTATTTTGACAAATTCAGTGTTATACAGTCGAGGGATACGTAATAACACGGCATTGGTACCGTAATTAGTGCAGTGAAAGGGAACATGGAATAAGGAGGTGTGTCTAGTGCCACGCCTTGGGGCTCGGAGCGACAGGCCGGACAAAAGTTTAGGACAGTCTATACGATCTCTAAGTATATCATAAAGAAGGCTCATGTCGGCCAATTTCCTTCTATCTTCAAGAGAAAGAAGACTGTACTCACGGCAATCATCGCTATATTCTGTAGAAGATTTCCCGAATTTGTAGTTTAAGTGAGATAAAAATTTACGTTGGATTCTTTCTATGCGATCCTTATGAATAGCATAAAAAGCTGACCATATAGGTGAAGCATATTCAAGAATGCATCTTACGTATGCGTAATATACTATTTTTATACTTAAAATACTCTGGAAGGGTTTGCAAGTACTCATTACAAAATCTAAATTGCGATATGCTCTATTTATAATCGAGTCAACGTGATTTCTCACCGTCATTTTGGTATCTAGCATGACTCCCAGGTTGCGCACAACATCGACTCTCTTCACCGCTACGCAGTTAAAGTTATATGAGAAATTGATTGGCATTGGGCTGCGAGTAAACCTAATGCACTGACATTTACCTACACTAATTGTGATTTTGTTCTGCTAATAGTAATGGACTAAATTATTAAGATCACTTTGCAGAAGCTGGCAATCAGCTATGGTCTTAACACGCATATAAACTTTTTTGTCATCTGCATACAAAAAATGACGAGCGTTGACAAAACACCTACTTATGTCATATATGTAATCGTTATAGAATAGAGGACCGAGGTGAGAACCCTGAGGCACGCCAGAAGGAATACTAATAAAGTAAGACCTGACACCACCGAGCACCACAGCTTGAGAGCGGTTAGTGAGATATGATTCCACCCATCTTAGCAAATCTCCGTGTATCCCTAGTGCTTGAAGCTTCGTGAGAAGGATGACATGATCCACACGGCCGAACGCTTTTTCGAAGTCCGTGTAAATCACGTCAACCTGCCCTCCGCCTTCCATTTCTGTTAAAACAAAATTCAAAAAGCAAGCCAAGTTAGAGACAGTAGAACGCATTTTTAGAAATCCGTGTTGCCTATCTGAGATGCCTTGGGTTACAAGAGGATAAATATGATTAAAAACTTACGCTTCAAAAAGCTTTCCTATTGTGTTTAGAATCGAAATTGGTCGATAGTAATCAATATAGGATTTCGAACCTTTTTTATATATAGGAATGATGTGCGCCTTTTGTCAGATGTAGGGGAAAATGCAGTCTTTTAACGAATGTTGAAATAGAATAGTTAACGGATCTGCTAGACTCTCGGCGCAAGAAGAGAAGAAAATAGGTGGGACACCATCACAGCGTGGTCCCTTAGTTTTGTCCAAGCTCTTTAAAAACTTTAAGACTGTTTCGCCTGTTACTTGGATGTCGGAGAGTATTGCATCGCTCTGATTACTGCACATAAGGCTGCTGTTAATAGACGATGAGGTATTGTCAAACACGCCTGTCAGTATCAGTAACCAATATAAAATACATTGCGCACACCGCGTACATTTTGCTAAACAACAGGGCTCTGCTAACACTGCATTTTCATAGATACATCTACGAAATTTTGTACGGAACCCTCGCTTTGGTGAGTTTTTTTATATAATTCATACTTTTGTCTACAGGTAGGTTTTTTAATACCTTTAGCCCTGGTACTTAATTATCATACTTATTTTAGTTTTCGAACACGTCTTCTCCGATTACCGTTAGTTGTCCAAGTGCTATTTTAGTATGTAACGTTATTATACATATAACTAGATATTACATACAAAAGATATAAAATAAAATAGCTCCCGGTTTGAGAACACTAAATCGTAAGAATGGTCTGTAAGTCTGTGATGTAATTTAAATTTTGACTACTCGTAAATACGCACAGCCTAAACCGTTCAAAGAAAGAACAGCTATGTATTTTAGGGACGAAGTTTCGGGGAGAAGGCATTTTATTTGCCTAATTTTAATCGATTCCGCTGTGACACAAAAAATATTAATACAATATTTATATCGATCGAATCTATTAAAATTAGGCAACTGAAATGCCTTAACTACTTGCCATAAATTTGATCCTCAACCATAAATAGATCTAAAATCTACCTGCTTTATTGCTGTCATGATCCTCACAAAAATCCTAACAGCGCAACGTAAGATCTACTTAAATTGTATATACGTTGATTACGATTGCCAATTTAACGCCATTTCTCGGTCGAAATATCCTTGCATTCTCATCAGACGACTGAGCAGATTTAACTGATTTGAAATGTACTGTTTTTAATGTTAAAGGAAACAAACGAGCAGACGGATCACTTCATGTTAAGCGATCACCGTCGCCCAATAGACACCTGAGCCCTGTTTAATAAACGGTACAAGTCCACAATTTTGTAGAAAAGTTACAAATTTGTCAACTTGTGCTACAAGTGTCGTTTAATAAACGTTACAAATATGTAAGAACTTTACAGGTAAAACCCTACAATTTATGTAATTGTAGATGTTGTTTAATAAATACTTACATATGTAAAAAAACGCCTGTAGAATTCTGTCAAATTTGTTGTTGTAGATTACTATTTACATTAAATTGTAACTTTTTGTTGCCGATTCTTAATGATGCGGGTAGATTGAAATTAAAGTTTTAAGTATATAATTTGATAAATTTTGAACTTTTGGAAGGTGATCATGGATAATAACAACAAAATTACGATTTAGATAATACATGACAGCAAAGATGTTTTATTCGGTTAATTGAAAAGTTAACTCACGATATGAAATTAAATAATGGAAGGAAATCCTGCACAATTAACTCTTTAAGGCATCTACAATAAAGACTGAAAATACCTCCGTGACACTACATGGCCAAATTTTTGAAAAAGGACCATCGTGAGAACTATTTTTTTATATGCTTACAAAAGAATTTGTGTTTATTTCCTCATTTTAAAAAGTAATCATAATATTTTCACGTGAAAGTGTGTTGATTTCTCATAATATTGGGTATTTAGTGTTAAAATAACCATGTAGGTACTCATCAATAAACCAATTTTAGGATTAAAGATATTAAGAAAAAAATCTTGCCATATTATCATCTTGATTACGTTTGACTTCGGTTATCATAATTAGCTTCTGTGACTGTTATCCTTTTTCTTTAAATGTAAAATCAGTTACATTTAATATAAAGTTTACCCTTTTACGAAAAACTCGCAGTTGTCGTTCAGTCATATGTCCATCATCACTACTTTCACTACTATCGCAACTTGTCAGAACCATTTTTGTATAAAAATATTTTTTCCTTGTCAGTATTAGGCAGACGCCGGAACTTGTTATGTTTTGACAGGCGACGCGGCACCTGTCGATTTTTTTTATTTACAATATATGTAAACTTGTAATTACAATTGTGTGTTTAATATACCAGTTTGTCCTACAAATTGTAAATTGTAACTTGTAAATACAAGTGACAAGTCTACAACTTTCTGTTTAATAAAAACCAGAGGAGTCACAAGTGCGTTGCCGGCCTTTCAGGTGGGAGTATGCTTTTTTCTTAAAAGTTTGAGTCGTAAAATAAAATATCCAAAATACAATTCGATATTAATTTAGTCCCATTTTAAGTTAAATAAAACTTGTTTTATCGAAACATTATCTCCCCCTTGGGAGACTGAGGGTGAAAATCAATCATTCTATATGAAAATGACATATTTGTGGAACCTTAGTTCACATCGGAAAAAAAATGCACACCGTTGAGGAATTTTATGTTCCCAATTGTATGCAGACGAAGTAGCGGACAAAAGCTCGTTTAAGTCATATTCTTATCACGCCGGTCGTTGTCCGATGCATCAGCCATAGCAGCAAAAATTGCAAGAGTCAGTACAACGATGATAACTAGGCAGGTCTTCATGATGATGAATCGCCAATTTTTATGACAATGCCAATTTTCTCTCAAGTGGATATATATACTTTAAACCATTCCACTTCGTTATGGCTGACTATAATTACAACAATGTCATTTCATATTAATTATATTTTTACTAACGTGAAATTCAAAGATATGTATGTCTAATCGGTTTTAATAGGTGGTTATTTCAATTTCGTATCCTTGCAAAAGCTTAATCATAATTTAGTATACGTAATTTGAAGTGAGGAGATCTACAGGAAAGCGGCAACAATTGACACAAGTCAGAAAGCTGCCGGACTGAAGATTTTATAGTGGTTGGGACACATCCCCCTTTGGCCGCTTACGAAAGCAATGCCACGTAATCAGTTACGTTTTAAAAAATATTTTTCTTGCTACGACACTAGCCACGTACATAGAAGAAGTTTTTCTTCCCACGAAAGTATATAGTTTTAGGGAAAAAAAATCCGGCTTCATTTCAACCGACAGAATAGCGAGATAGCTCAACTTCGGCCAATATATCGAGTCCAAAGCAAAGAGTGCAGCCAAAAAACTTGGAATCCTCTCCAAGATTTGGCGGTATTTCACTCCAGGACAGCTTTTTATGCTTTACCAAGCACAAGTCCGATCATGTATGGAGTGCTACTGTCACTTTTGGGACGAATCAGCTAAATACCAACTGGCCACTTTGGACTCGATTGACAAAAGAGCTAGGCGGCTTATTGGCGACGCTACTCTGACCAACGCTACACTGCAGAGCCTTGAGTATCCACGTAGGTTCGCACGTCAGTCAGTCTCTTACAGGTGACATTTCGGAGAATGTGCGAGGGAATTACATGATCTAATTCCAACAGCCCCTTTCCATTATCGGGTCACACGACGCGTGCGTTTTTTCCATCCACAAATGGTCGATATTCCGCGTATCCGCACGAAGCGCTTCGGTGCCACTTTCATCATGCGTACTGCAAAGGAGTGGAAGTCGTTGCCTGTGAGTGTGTTCCCCGACCATTATAATTTGGGCGTGTTCAAGACAAGAGTGAATAGGCTGTTTCCAAACGGGCATGATACATCCTCGGCCGCATCGTCACTTAACAATATGTGAGATTGCGGTCAAATGCCTGTCTATCATCGTATAAAAAAAAATAGCCTCTGTCCTTTCCCGCGCCGTCAGCTATCTGCATACTAAACCAGTCACCAAAACCAGCACAATCATTATCGTCGCAGCAACGTGGATACTTGTGTCTGCAGGACGCACTAAAAAATAATGTCATCGATCTTACAATTTTGATAGAGCGGGTCATTAAACTCATAGTGACTTCTTTTATATATATTCTTACTGTATATTACTAGCTGTGCCCGCGGCTTCGCCCGCGTGGTTTTCAGCCTGTTTCACCCCTTATTTCTCTCCCTCTCCCCTGGAGGCGAAATTTAAAGTAAAGTTGATAGATGGATACGCTAGAGGACAGAATCCAGAAAGAACGTTTTACAATTATCACTAAATAAAACTACACTTCAATATCAATAGTTTTTTTCGCCCTTATTAAAATTTTGGACGTGATTTAAAGACATAGAGTACTAGGTGTATATCGCACGATATTGTACCACTGTTGTGTTCTTACGTACTTGACTGTACCTATCAAAGTCATGTCCATGGCGGAAACATCCAAATAACCCGAAATATTTTATTCTTAATTTGCTTTTTCCCATTGTCGAAATTCCGAATTTTATATTTCCTTTTTATTAAAATATCGATTATTGAAAAGCTCGAAATTAAGTTTACCAACTATAATAAACCCGAATTTTAAATAATCCGATGTTTATAAACCCGAAGAACCAAAACGATAATCTGAATTTTATCTATCTCAAATTTCATTGCTAATTCGGAATTTTGACATTCGGAAATATAAAGTTAGTGATTTTTAATAGTCGGAATTTTGACATTCGGTAATATAAGGTTCGCGATTTTTAATAAGTAATCGTAATAAAAACCGAGAACTGTAGGTTAGGTTAGATTTGTATTCTGACCATGTATAGCGGAGCGAGCGAAGCGAGCCGATCGTCAAAATGTTTGCTTGTAAACAATTTACAAATTGGAACATGGGTCAAAAACCAAAAGCTCTAGGTTCGGTTATTCTGATATTTCGGACTTTTATTTAGTCGGATTTATAATTGGTCTAATGATATTCGGAATTTTGAAATTCGGAATTTTAGTGTTCGGAATTCATAATTTACAGATTTCGGATTATTATTCAGTATGATTTCTTATTGTCATTCGTTGGGTTGGGAATTCGGAATGTTGAAAATCGTAAATGTAAACGTTAGACATTTTTTAAATAAGGATTTATTAAAACCGTACTTATGATATATCAGAATTGATATAAATCAGTATCGATTCCGAGATTTCAAGAAAAACTAAAATTAATCTGTTTTTAGTATTTGTTGTTGCAGTAGCAACAGAAATACATCGTCTGTGAAAATTTCAACCGTCTCACTATTACGGTTTATAAGATATAACCTGGTGACAGATGGACGGGCGGAATATGAAGACTCTGTAGCCCGGGTAATGCTGCCGTCGGGCTTTACGGCACTCCAATTGTTCCTGGTACAGCCTTGCCGATAAATATATGTTGCCTTGAACTACACCATAATAATAATGTTTCTCTGCATATTCACTAAGAGTGTAGTTCATGTGGGTGCGCGAAAGTAATTCCAATCACTAGTCAAAGTTCAAAAGTCTAAAACACAAGCACAGGTCGATCGTAAGGCAAATCAATCGGAGTTCAGTTAACAAGCGAGTAATAAAGTAAAATTAGTAGTTTTCGATGAAAGTTAATATATTAATGAATATGTTGCAATGTAATTTTGGTTTTTTTGGTCAGGTTTTGTCGTGGCTCGGATCTTATCTCACCAATCGTAGACAGAGAGTAGTAGAAGATGGATACATGTCAGTTTATTATGCTTTGCAGCATAATAAACTGACATGTATCCATCTTTTACTACCTGGGTGTACCACAAGGTTCGCATCTAGAGGTCCCATGTTTATCGTTTTGTTTGTTTATTTATTTAAACGAGGATCTAAATAAGTATAATTGAGTTGAAATGATTTTCATTTGATTATAATTGTAACGGATTTATTTACATGTTATTTTCTTTCTAGACCATGGTTGGGGTGCCTGGTCTATAGTTGGGTGGTTTTACGGTACGTAGCTTCATATTTCACTTTGTTTAGTTAGAATGGATGTTCATGTATTCGTATTAAACTCAAACGCTGACATGAAAGCTCGGATCATTTAATTTATGAAATGTTTAGTTTTTTTAGGATAACTTACAGTAAATTATTGACGTGTTTATATATCTGAATTGGCAGTGTTGCATGGAAACTGCTAAGTTGCTGGATGTGGTGTATCAAAAACGTGTATTTGCAAATGTTAATAATATTACTCGTACAACTATTGGTTGATAGGGTAGGGGATAGCGATGACGCAAAAATCAGATATATTTAGATTAAATTAGCAGTTACTCACGTTATAAAAGCCACATATTAAGAGGACCTTAGTCATGAGCGACAAGTAGACACCGACGCTGCCCGTCTCGCACAACCGAAATCTTGGACCGAAACATGTCAAGTAGTATTTGGCTTTCATAAAGTGAATTTTAAACTGCGAAAAGGTGACACCAACTTTTTAAATATTGTCACCAATAACAGCCACCTACCCCAAGTTGAGCATGTTAAATATTTAGGATTTACAATAGATGCAGGGTTGACATGGTCTCTCCATATAGATGCAACTTGCGACAAGTTGTCATCAGCCTGTTTCGCCCTATCCAGACATGCACCTACCCTGGCACCTGAAAACCTTAGAATAGCTCATTACGGATATTTTCATTCAATATTAATTCAGGGTGTCTACTTATGGGGTACCGCAGCAGGTTGTGAGAGACCATTCAAATTACAAAACCGCGCTCTCAGAATAATTTCCGGTAAGCCTCACGACTTTCCAGCTCAGGCGTTATTCAAGAAAAATAAAATCCTCACTCTACCGTGTGTATACATATTAACAGCTTGCCAATATGTGAAGGCAAATCTAGATCAGTACACTAGCCGCGGGCAGTACCATAGCAGAAACACCCGAAGCGCGCACCTGCACCTGTAGCACAACTGTGATACGCGACTCTTTGTAGCGCGACAAAAATTGTCTGTCTCTTTCCTTTCAACACAGTGCGAGAAAGACGGGTGATGCTATGTCGCGCGACAAGTGTAGTCGCGGAGAGTTGTGCTAGAGCGGCTGCTGCTTGTCCCGCGTCGTCGACGCGCGAAAGCGCGAAAGTCACTCGGTGTCATTGGCGTTAAGATTTATAATACCCTTCCGAGCGACATCATTAACTCAGCAAGTGACAAAGTATTTAATCGTAAACTTAAACAAATGTTAATCGACCTCGCCTGCTACAGCATAGCTGAATTTATGTTGAGGTAAATCAATCCACATCACATATTGTTTTGTGTATCAAAATAGATAACAGCCTACTTAACTTCCTTAATTTGTGAAGATGTTTGGACATTTGTTACTTGTAACAAATAAAATGTAATAAAAATTGTTAGTAAATGTAATAAAAATTATAATGAAAATGTTAACGAAACGTTTGTTAACGTTAACGAAAACTGTGAAATAACAAATAAATACTAATAATATGAATGTATATGAGAACAATATTAGTGAAATGACCTGTAATTTTTTTGTAATTTTATCAATAATTATCTCAATCTTAATCTCGATATCAACCGGTAATGGCATCAAAATAAGCTATATAATAAATAAAGAATTAACGCACTTTAGGGTATTTTATTTGTTGAGATTAGTAAGAAGAAAATAAGTAGAGTGGGCGGCACTTGCAATAAGACTTGTGATAACAATAAGCCTCTGCACCTACTACGCCACAAAAGTCAACACAGTCCTCATCATCCTGGCAGGCTAGAAACCGCTGTCCGGGAAGATGGTTTTTTGATCGTAGATGATGGCGAGACCCTGAAAATGTAAATATATGTCATCAGTATCTGTCTATACTTACAAAACTTTAATTGACATTAGTGACGGACAACGCACAGCCCAAACCGTTGAAGGTATAAAAATGAAATTTGAGACTTACTGGCAACTGACAGAATTAAAAATCCAATTGCCAAAAAAATCAATTGAAGTCCTGATTCCTAGAAAAAATGTAACAGAGCACGATCGATATTTAAGGCCGAGCCACACCGGATGCGTGTGCGCACACGTCACGCAAGCGTCGTGTCATCTCTTATGAGAATTTGTACTTTACAACGTGCATGTTACGCACACGCATCCGGTGTGGCTCGGCTTTTATGGACGTTTATTACAGTCGCCACTATAACGCCATTTCTCTTTCGAAATATTTACTTTTTCATAAAAAGCTAACAAGGATTTCAACAGTTTTTGATTTTAAGAGTAAATTAAGAATGGTTATGGTTATTATAGGATACAGTACCAATATGTGTCGATTTCATTATATCTGTAAATATGTAGCGGGACATTAACACATACGGATGGTTTCAACGCTATACTGCGCAAGAGAGCTGGATTGCTGATGCGCAGAACGCGGGCCAGTCCCAACAACATTCTTAAAATATTTACGTATAAACCAGATTTGCCCAATTATAGACACATATCAGCTAAATAAGTTTGATAATTTGAAAGTATCTACTAGCTGTTGCCAGGAGTTTCGTTAAGAGCCGATCAGTAGTTTTAATAAAAAAATATAATAAAAGGAGCATAGATTACATACATCAGCAGCACAAACTTTTACTGTTTTAATTCCATATGATAATTGTACTTATCTTTCACTAAAAATAGCAGCGTGAGAAATTTAATGAATAACTAACAAATAATAGGTCCTACTCCTAGTTATCGGAATAAAGTATTTTAATTATAACTATAGACAAAACGCGCAATCTAATCAGGAAAGTGAAATTTGAAATACATATTCCTTTAGAAGCTTAGAGGTACAGCACTGAGGAACGATTACAAATTCGAATTACGCGCAGAAAAAGTATAGGATACGTTCTTACTACGCCAATCTGTGTCAGCCGAAACCGCGTAGACCATAAAAGTCAGCACAGCGACGATCACTAGGTACTTCATCATGGTGTTATATCGCCGACTTGTATATAATATATTGTTATATATTAATGTCAGTTTACCTTTCAAGAGGATTTATATACTTTAAACCGTTCTACCTCGTAATCGCTGACAATAATTACGATAACACATTTTATTACTAATATTGTAAAAGATATGTATGTCCAATCGGTTTTAATGGGTAGGTAATTTAATTTCGTGTCATATAGCAGAAACATAATCATATTTTAGTTACGATATCTGAAATGAGGAGATATGCAAGAAAGCGACGATCGTCGACTTAAGTCAGAGCTGACAGACTTAAAATGGGACACATTTATCATAGCTCTGATGACCATTGGAACAAAAAGGTTATTCGATCATGCCGATAGCACACCTCCGCCGCGAAACGTCAAACCCAAGGAAGTTCCGCTTCAGTTTCGCGCGCTCTGTATGGCGTATCGCGATTTCGTGGTGGAGGTGTGCTACCGGCATATGTAGCGACCACGTTCCAGTGAACGCAGCGTAGTCGCCTGCTAATAAGGTGTACTGCAACATCTTACTAGTGATGAATTTTATTTAAGTACTAGTAGATGCCCGCAACTTTGGTTTTTTATTCAGCTTAGTCGGCTATAAAATATTCTATAACCATCTGGAGATACCCAGCTACCCGTGTACCAAAAATTGTGGAAATCTGTTTAGCCGATTTTGCGTGATGAAGCCACAACGACACATACAAACATACATAAAATCCAAAAAAATAATATTTTACGTTGTAGTGACCTCTAAAAAGTCCGTAACAATCTTTTTTTTTTTCAAACATCTTCAATGTACAGACATTTAATTTTAACAACTTTATAATAGTATAGATTACATAAGTTTTATAGTTAAGTATTGTATATTTATTCATCAGTGGCATGGCACCCATATAAGCCGATTCTTACTGGGTTGCCCTATTAAAGGCTTGTATACTACCTTTTTCTTTAAATATGAGTAAATGAATATGCTTCGGCTTCCCGTGTATTTTTTCCTGATGCCACGCCTCTGGTATTCACACATATAAAATATCACGCGTATATATTCACAAAATGTCACATTAAATAAAAAAAATATTATAAACAAAGATCAGAAACAAATGATTTTTTTTTCGACGATACTGGATTTGAACCAGTGCCTTGAGCCAGACCGGGGCAGCACGTTCTACCAACTGAGCTAATCATCCATACCAGTAGTCGACGAATTTTGTCATCGGTTCTTTCTTATGGATCTCTGTATGGTGCATCCGACTCTTTAGCCGTTAGCGCCGCCTAGTGCAGAACTGTGAAGTTACTTTAAAAAAAATGGTTTGCTTAAATAAAACGGGCATCTTTAATAAAATAAGGAACAACACTAAGTGCTGAAATTAAGAGTTGAGAATGTTTCTTATACATAAATGAACATACCACGCTTTGTTATAATTCTATATTAATGACTGACTCGGGCTACCAAAGTATTCGAAAACACTTCCGATAGGGAATATGCATGAATTTTATTTTTTGCTTTATTCAAAGCTCATTCATGTAACAAACAGAAGACATAAAGAATTTTTCGAATAACTATAAAAATAACCAATATTATAGGCGATCAAACATTGCATTCTATCTCTTTCTAGCAAAACAGAATTTAATATGGAGTTTATATGGCCGGAGTGCACCACGACGTAACAGTGCACGTCGGAGCTCCTTGTCTAATTAGTAGTTTAAACTGCCTATATCTTGCGTATTTCTTGGCCGATTTAAATTTAAATTTCACATTTTGAAATAGTTTTTACGGTATTGTGATATTAAGTTAAGAAAAGCGATAAATAAATCGTGCATGTTCCCTATTACATACTCCTTTTCAAATGATTGGTTAGGCCTCACTTATCTGGAATACGCTTAAGTTATTTGGAACCAATTTTATAAAGAGCAGCAAGTCATATAATTAGTTCAAAAAATACCTACGTGCGTTCCACAGACGTATAACTGATGACGAACAGTAAGGGTTTTGACGTGATGTTCCTGTGCAACATTTTACGCAGCCAACTACAACAAGATACGTACGATAATCTGGTTCAAGGTGCCCTCGCGCTCCTCCACACTCGCAACCACCTTATTCAGTTGGTTACTACACGGACTACGGAACTGACAGTCCCGGGTTCGAATCCCAGCCAGGGCAAGTGTTTGTGTGATGAAAACGAATGTTTGTTCCAGGCTCTTGGATGTTTCTGTACATTATATTTATATACAAGAAGGCGCCCGCAACTTCGTTCTCAAAGGAGAAAAAGTCATAACTCTTTCTTTTTTCTTCAGAGTAGTCGGTTAAAAAGTATCCTATAACCATCTGGAGATACCCAGCTGCCCGTGTACCAAATATAGTTGAAATCCGTTTAGCCGATTTTGCGTGATGAAGCCACAACGCCACATACAAAAATACAAAATTAAAAAAATATATATTTTTCGTTCAGTGACCTCCAAATAGTCTATAATAATCATTATTTTGAAAATATCTTAAATGTGCAGACATTTCATTTTTACAACTTTAAAATGGTATAGATTACGTATATTATCGCCTAGTGCCCATAGTACACGCTTTGTTTAATTTGAGACAAAGTCGATTAGTGTAAGAATGTCCCTGATATTAATTAGTGTACAACAAATGCAGTTAATATACTTTCAGCAAAATGACAATTTTTTAGGGTGCCACAGCCCAAATGGCAAAAACGGAACCCTTAATAATTTCATCATGTTCGTCCGGCCGTTGATCCACATGTCACAGGCATTTTATTCAAAAACTACATGATGTAGGTACATTGATGAAAATTGGAGTATTAGGTGTCGTGTATTAGGCACTATTTAGTTTGATAGTTAAATAACGAAACATATTTCTAGGGGCCAAATACTTCATACTACATCGGTTGCATGTATTTTATACAAAGAAAATGGGATCCTGCGGTTTTGCCGAAATTATTTCGGTCAAATTTCATTACCCAAACAAATTTTAGCAAATGTCTTTTTTGCATAATTACAATACGCAAATTCTCATACAGTCAAATTTTCATTCAGCAGAATATTACTATGAAAAATGAAATTTAGGCATTGGATCTTTTAGTAAATGGTTTATTTAGGAAAAAAAACATAAGGCAACAAACATTTAGTCAAATGATTTGTTATAAATGACTAAACATAAAACGGCAAAAATTGTTTGGTAATAGAATGTGACCAAAATAATATCAGTAAAACGGCACGATTCCATGGGTGCGCCAAACTTCATATAAAATTGCAAATTCGATTATTGGATGCAATCTGAAAATTAATGTGTTTTTCTATTTTCAAATTACAGGTATATAACAAAATGACGTGACTTATACAATTGACAGACAATGCATAGGAATACGAGAATTAAAACATATATTCCGTTAGATATGTATGTAGAGGCGCACAAAAGAAGGATTTTTTGAAATTCGAGCTATACGCGGACGAAGTCGCGGGCAAAAGCTAGTAAATGATAAATGAGTGTGCATTTTAATGTCGTCTATTCGACAGGCGTCATCAGTCGTTAATATATATAAGGCATGGTGAAGTTGGATCTTAGTGAAGTTTAAGTTAAAACTGTCACTAGAATCCAGACCAACGCCTGTCCTGCCAAAATACCGCCTTTCCAAGTCTAAACGAACTTCAGAGCTATATATTCTGATAAGGGGCTGTTTGGTGCAGCGACGGAGCAGTAACTCTTCATTGCTAGACTACTTTAAACTCAGTACGTAGCTTCACATTTTACTTTGTTTTTTAGGATGGGAGTTCATGTATTCGAATTTAACTCATATGCCAACGTGAGAGCTTGAATCATTTAATTCGATTTCCGAAATGTTTGGCTTATTTAGGATACCTAACAGTAAGTTGCTGATACGGTCGTTTGTCTGTATTATCAGTGTTGAATGGATGGAGTGTCCATTCAACAAATGAGATAGGATATTGGTTTTTGGACATCAAAAGCTTGTATTTGCATACTCGTAATATTATTGCTCGTAGAACTGGAAGACGATATGGCTAAAGATTTCATGATGACCGGCAACGGTGTAGTTGATTTTTAGTAAATAAAAAAATACAGTTGGCTTATGGCCATCGTGATTAAAAAAAAGCTTAACAAGGCTAGCTGATGATGCTTCTCAACTGACTACAAAAACAATATTTGAAAACCGGCCAAGAGCATGTCGGACCATGCTCAGTGTAGGGTTCCGTAGCCGTTCATACAAAAAATGGACTACAGATGAAAAAAAAGTACGTTATGAAAAAGTACACTAGCAAAAGAGCGTATATCCACGGCACTTTACGTCCTTTAGCTGAGTTGGCAATAACTTTAAAACGGTATATTCGATCATGTTCAAAACAATTTTCGTTGAAAGTATTTATTAACTTTCATCTTAATTTTTTCCGATATAAAGCTATTCAAAGTTTATAATTTTTTCGAACTTCGCGATTTTTTGCAATATTCTGTCGTTCTGATTGAATTTTGACCCTTATTCTTCGTAACCCCAGTTATACTATAGAATCCCCGTAGGTTTTATGATGGGATCTTAACAAAGATAATGAGAAGTGTGAACAATGATGTTTAATGATAGGTTAGGCTACGAGTAATGAAATAAAAAAAGTACAACAAAAGTTAATAAATAGGTTTATTAGTTAGTAAATTGAGTTAATAAAACATATAAGGTGCGTCCACATTTGTATCATTTGCCCGATCAGATCTTCGTCCCGTGGCATGATCGCGTGTCACGATCACGCGTTTGGACGTTGCGCCGATCCGATCGCTCGAAATCCATGTTGCTACGCGTAATCAAACACTTAGATTGGACAAGCGCGGTGTGACCGCCGCGCCGACAGTGAGCGTCCAAGCAGCGCGATACGCAGTCATGCCACGCCACGGTGATCAGATACGAGCAAATAATACAAGTGTGGACGCACCTTTAGCCCGCTTGGGCGGTCCCTGTTCGTCCGTATCTGGATCATCGTATCGGAATGCCATATCCCCTTCAAGGGATGGTGATGTATCGTCGATGTCTTGTCCCTACAAGACATCCTCAATGTCGACATCGGACTGATCTTCTCAGGGTCTCAGACTATCTCCGCATCCAATCCTATCTATATCAAATTTGAGTTTTAAGTGCCAAAAGGTAACAGATGTGTGTCAAAATACAACGAATTAGGAAAGTTGGGAAAGAACAAGTTTAAACTACGGAACTCTAAAGATGACTTGTACTGAGTTGTCGCCTGAGAAGAAAACGTTGAGGGAGAAAGTAGCATAGGGGTCGAACGTGGACGTCCTCTGCCCGCTACCAGCCCAAGCCCCTTGTCACCACATGTTGTGCCTTACTTAAAACGAACTCTTTGAAACAGTAAGGCTATTAAAAAAAAAACAAATTAAACGCACTTTACTGTAATTTCGTTAGAAATCAGAATTCAGAAATCATTTACACAGTATATCGATGTTTAAGTACATTATGGTTCGTGTATCTAGCTTGCGAGCAAGCATACTAAATCAATTACAATGTCAAAAAAATATTTAAAAAATACACAATTAAATTCAAATAAATATAAAATGTCAAATTAAAATAACAGAAAAAGCTAACATAATAAGCATATCCCAATAACAAAAAACTAAATACTACTAATTCTAGTGGTCGAGATACGCCTTTACGCTGTAAAAATAACGATCTACGAGCCAGTTTGTTAGACTGCCTTTAAAGGCGTTTCCCTCCAGCAGTTTTAGTTCCTTCGGGAGATGATTATAAATAATAATGCACGTATTGACTGCGTTTTTCTTATAGATCATCTTGTGGCTTCGAGGGTGATATAAAAGGTTTATTATTTTTTCCATGGTTCGCCTTTCCAGAACTTCGCCACGTGTTTTTAAGGTATAATTGAAAAATGATAGTTTAAATTGCATTCGCAACACTTCTTATTCGCATTGAGATCAGAAATGCAAGATGCCTTAAAACTGCAGTTAATATTAGCAAAATCAACGCAGTTCTTATCGTTTTCGCAAGGTTCACAGGTCCATTTGGGGTCACGGTTCACTGAAGGCTGTTGATGCAGACGACGCGGAAACTCTGAAAATAGACATGTCGTCTTAATCGTTTAGGTTCACTTCGTCTTCATTCCCGTTTCATCCATATTCTCATTTTGTCCTTTTCCCACTTCGTCCACATTCCCATTTCGTCCATATTCCCACTTCGTACACAATGTCACTTCGTCAACAGTCATACAGATTTGTGTTCTATCAGTTCATGTGTAATAAGCATTAAGGCAGATAATTTTGGTCCCATAACCATACCATCCAGACACTAGAAAAAAAAAAATGTTTCCTTTAATATTTAGAGTTTCCATTTATTTATATTATTATTAGTTTGTCTTGGTAACCAAAAACTTACATAAGATATCTCAAAAGACTAAAAATAAACCCAAACTTTTAAACATCCTTTCATCATTGAAAAAAAAAGAATCTAACTTTGGGAAGAAGTAACACATAGCTCCGTTTGATTTATTTTCTACAAAATGTTGATCAGGTAATTTTCGTAAGCAAAATTTGGGTTTTGTAATTATCAATAAGTAGTATAAAATTCCAAAGGAAAATATTATTTTGACAACGCAAATAAATTAGACAAACTTGAATCATAGTCTTCAAAGGACCGATCATAGTTAATAGGAATTTGAATAGAAATTTAAATTAAGTAATAATAATATTTGTGTGTTTTAAATAAAAATATTTCTTAAAAGAAAATCACAAGTTTTCATCGTCGTATAAGCTTGTTTCCATACTTTTGGCCTTGGGTGTAATTCAGCTATTTAGCCTGTTGATGAATACTTCATATTTCAATTTTGTATGAAATTCCTTTACAGTTCTCTTGAGTTGTTACGCCCGAAACGTCATACATGTTTGAAAAAAAACATAATCCTTTATACATGGAAGGTACAGCACTAGAGAAGGATTATTTAAATTCGTATTATAGACGAAGAAACTTTATTTTTTTACTAACAATTAATATGGATTCTATTATCCGAAATAAAGAATTATTATTCACTTATTTATTTCCAGTCTTAGGGCAGGTTTTTGCAATATATATCTATATAAAAAGTAAAACACAAAAAGCAAATACAAAAAATAAACACATTATAAAAAACCTAACCTAGGGCGCCACCGGCAGCGGGGCAGGGCTCAAGCTACTGTTGGTTAGGGCTGCACAGAGAGGAACCTCCTTACAATGCGGGCCGTGTCCAGGATTACTGCCTTCTGTATCTGACCCTTGATCCAGCAATCTAGCGAGAGTATGTTATGATGTTCGTCGAGACTTTTCGAAAACCGTTAAAACCGTTTGCCGAAACGACTATCGGGACTATAATCGTCGTATCAACTTCCCACATGGCGGTCACCTCGTGAGCCAAGTCAAGGTGCTTGCTGAGTTTGTCCTTCTCAGCCTTTACGAGGTTCTCGGCATGTGGAATGGTGATGTCGATGAGTATGGCCCGGCGCTTAGATCGATCTACCAGCACGATATCAGGCTTATTGGCTGTGTCCTGTCCGTGATGATAGATCGATCCCAATAAAGCGTGGCACGAATTTTTATTATTAAGATACGATCTTACTAAGCTGGTCTTTCTCAGCCGAAGCCGCGTAGACGATAAGAGTCAGCACAACAACGATCACTAGGTACTTCTTCATGGTAATATATCGACGACTTGTATGATTATGTCTGTCTACCGTTCAAGTGGATTTATATACTGCCAATCGTTCCACCTAGTAATCGCTGACAATATAATAATAATAAAGTTGTATGAATGGCCTTACATTAAAAAAGTATATTGTATTAAAAATAATTGAAATATTGAAGCTATTTGAAGGTCCCTGAATCGAAAAAAGCCCCGCATTAGAAAAAAAACATCAAAACCAACATTCTTCCGCCGGGTTAGGACGTTAGTTTGGGGACGCCCTTTTACCTTTACCCCTAAAGAAAGCGGTAATAGAAACCTCGCGAATTCTTTATGTCACTATAATTCTATTCCCCGATTATGCTTTTTGATGTTACATTAATGGAATACCCTATGCTTTAAGTTTTATTTAAATTGGTATCTAAACAACGTTCTTTACGTAAGTATATATTTTGAAATTATGTATTATAATTTTCTACGAAACCCTCAGTGCGCGAGTCCGACTCGAACCAGGCCGATTTTTAAGTTTGTAAGTACCTCTGTATGTATTGTGGGTCTTTGCGCCCTAATCCAAACGACTTGAGAGAATTGAACCATTTATGGTTGTTCTGTGGTTTGGGTAACCACAAATGGTTATATTTTAACTCGGCAACGCTGAAAAACGAAAGAACAGAGTATGTATGACTTTTATCTCCTCGGCAAACAAAGTTACAATATAATTTCATAACTTTTTATTGAAATTTATGTAGGTATATGTCTTATCTATTTATTGTGTAAGTAATCCAATTTTCAGTTCCTACAAAAACATGACCATGAATTAGTAACAGTAATCGTTATTTGTTTCTATGTAAATACGAGTATGTACATATACATATATATATACAATAAAGTGCTCGCAACTTCATTCGCTCAGGTGAAACGGTCATAAAACCTATTTTTGCTTCTGCTTTGTTAGGTAAAAAGTATCCTATGGCCATCTGTGAATGCCGAATTACCCGTGTTCAAAAAAATCTTGAAATTCTTCCAAACGTTTAACGTCACACGTTGGTACAAAGACACACACATACATACAAACATTTAAAAAATAATTAACATATTATACTGGATACATATTACACAGACCATGGGAGGAGAGATTATAATAGTATAGACTAGCGGCCGCCCGCGACTTCGTCCGCCTTAAATTCGTTTCCCGCGGAAAAAAGCAATTTTTCCGGGATAAACAGTAGCTTATGTCTTTCCCCAAAACTCGATATTTTACTCATTTAAATGTGAAGCATATTACCAAGATTTCAAGTTCCTAGCGTAAAAAAATATTTATTATCCATACAAATTTTCATCCCCTTTTTCGTCCCTAAAAGGGATGAAATTTGACATATATTATAGCCCATGTCCTATTATGATATATAAGGTACATAACTGGAAGGGTTCATAAAAATTCGGCCAGTAATTTTTGAGATTAAGTGGAACGTACATACATACTTTCAAGTTTATGACTGTTAGCTGTGTAATTATTTGTAAATAAATGATATAGTAAGGATGAGGATAAAGAAAGGTAATCTAACAAAAATAAAATAAAAACCTCAAAATGTGTTTAAGAGAACTGTCGATATATGAGTCACACAGTGATATTTGCTGAATTTATTTTCAGTTTTGGTTACTAGTGCCTCTCCCTAGATTTTTTTATTTTTTTTATAACTAAGTAAGTAGCGGCTCACACAAGATCCCTATACTCCAAATTTCATGACATATATAACATTTGGACATGACATGACAGACGGGCGAACATGATGATACTATAAGGGTTCCGTTTGTGCCATTTCGGCTACGGAACTCTAAAAATACCAATGGTTATCACATATCAAATAAACTTTCAATGCATTTACATTTGATAGCTTTTATTTGTAATCCAATAAGTGTTATCATTTTAAATATTTAAAAAATTTGTGCTTCATTGTCCTGTGTACGAGTACCAGGTAGTGCGACAAGAAACAATTTTCTATTCAAACCTACTAATGTTTAAATAATAGACTCTGCATGGATTTAAATTTTTGCTTCATTTAAAGCTCATACATGTAACAAACAATAAACAAAAATAACTTTTCGAATAACTATAAAAATAACCAAGATATAAGCCATCAAAAACATTTCATTCTATCTCTTTCTAGCAAAACAGAATTTAATATGGAGTTTATATGGCCAGAATACACCATGACGTAACAGTGCATATCGGACCTCTCTGTCGAATTAGTAGCTTAAAATGTATGTGCTATATCTTGCGTATTTTTTGGCCGATTTAAATTTTAATTTCAAGTTACGAAAATCGATAAAAAAAAATCATGCATGTACCTTATTATATCTCTTCATTGTCTCTGAATATTATTATGTTCACTTCATTGAAAAATAAGCAGTCATGCACTGTAGGGTTATAATTATAATACAGAAACGAATTTTACTGAGTCATCGCCTGAGTAAAAGTCGTTGAGAGGGACAGAAACAACGCTACCAGTCAAATCTGTTGAGGTTTTATCAAACGCAAAGTTTGTTTGCTGGCAGTTTTATATGACTTTCATATTGACATATTGTTTCAATCTTACTTACTGTTTGACGCTTATGCGAATATTTTTATCGATTATAATAATAACATGTTTTACTTATTAAGGGACAATTTTACACAAATCGAACTAGTCCCATGGTAAGCTCAATAAGGCTTGTGTTGTGGGTACTAGACGACGATATATTTAATAGATATATTACTTCTATACATAGAAAACATCCAAGACTCAGGAACAAATATTTATGTTCATCACACAAATATTTGCCCTTACCAGGATTTGAACCCAGGACCTCAGCTTCGCAGGCAACGTTACTCCCATTGAGCCAAACCGGTCGTCACTACTTGAATTTTTTTTTTTTATTGTGCACCTACGTTAAATCTACTGCGCTCACTCTGCCCAATAACCCCAACAAAATCCACTTGTCCCCACATGTTTTGTCTTACTGCAAACGACGACTCTTTTAAACAGGGAAGGAGACCTATGAAAGGAAAAAAATATTTCACTTCACGTTTTTTTTTTTCTATTTTTATTTGCATTGGCACGTTCCATATTCAAATGGAGGTGGCTTAAAACAGTAAGGATGCTGGTTGACATGATCACAACGATATTTTACACAATCTGCATCGGTCTGGCAGATTACCAGTGGTCCCTGTTGACGCAGATAACGCTGAGACTCTGGAAAAAAAATACATTTATATCTCTACCTATAAAACTGTAACGTGATTATATTGATCGACAAAGTGCAGCCTTAACCGTTGAAAGTAACAATATGAAACTCGAGGCACATAAGGCCGCTGAAGAATGGAACTCACCCCCGTTGTCTGTATTTCCGATAAAATATTTTTTTTATATAATAAGTTAAGATAAGGTAAGATTTTTTTTCAACAAGTTTTATTTTTGTTTGCAAAAATGCATCCTTGGACCGAATTGTAGGTTAGGTTAGGTTAGAACTGTGACCCCTAACAAAAACGAACTGCTACCCGAATAGTAGGTTAGGTTAGGTTAGAACTGTGTCCCCTACCCAACCTAACCCATTAATCTAGTTCTAAGGCAGGTCCGACTTGGCTTAGGTTAGGTACGACGACGAGCAAAGCGAGGAGGAGTGTTAGGTTGAACTGTGACCCTAACGAGCGAGACAAGCGAGCGAGCCGCGGAGTTAAATCCTTGTTTTACGTTCACTCAAAATTATTGTAATACTATTATGGCAATTGAATAATATGCTTTGAAATGTTATGCGCAAAACCATTATGCCCATCCATATTTATGCTTAACGTTTTTATACGCAAAAATTGTATGACCATTACAATGTATGCTCGTAATCGTTATGGGTAAAAACATTATGCGCAAAAATGTATGACCATTAACCGTTATGCGTAATTATGCTTATGACCAAAAAATGTATGACTATCAACAATATGACTTTCAATTTTATGCAACCCGATATGGACCCGAGGCCGACAATCCCTATTTGCGCCAAGGCTTGAATAGTGCTTATCTCAAATAAATCCGAGGAAATAATACAATCATATATTTTTTTCTATTCGCGCTAAAATTCTTTTTTTTTCAACTATTATTTTTTAAGTTCGGATTGATGCAAAATGTACGCAGTGTTCGATCATTTTATTTTGCTTGTTGATATAGACATCTGTCTATATCAACAAGCAAAATGTAATTATACTAGATATGTAATTATACTAGTTTTAGTATTTATTGTTATAAAGCCAACAGAAAAACATCGTCTGTGAAAATTTCACCTGTCCAGCTATCACGGTTAACACGATACAGCCAGTTGATAGACAGTCACAACACGTTCTGCTATCGTGAAAATAAAAACGACGCGACGTTTCCTTGAATGTTTGGGAAAAGACTTTTACTTGTTATAAAATCGGAAGCGCAGTTTTTATATTGACAAGAATTCTAGTAAAAAAATTTATTGCTCTATAATATGGACCGTTCTTATATGTTCTCAATTTAGGCTCCGGAAGCTCGAGATTTTGAAAACGTGGATTATTTTGATTGAAAGTGAAAAGATGTTAATTGTTTCGGACAAACGTTGCTACTTCTAAAATGTACAGGGAGGGAAAGGTTAATATTTTACCGAGATAATGCCTTAAAATTACGTTTACCAGGTCTCAAAAAGTTCTTAAAAAGTCTCTAATGGCACAAGGATATTAAAGGGTAGAGGACTATTTAACATACAAAGATGTATAGCCCAAAACAGAAACCAAATAATTTACTTTTACCGGGACACGGTTCTTAATATAAGATGGCATATCTAACGTAGGTACTTAAGTTGGGGAACACCCAAATAGTTCGAAATATTTTACTCCGAATCTGATTTTTCCGACTGTCAAAATTCCGAATTTCATATTTCCTTTGTATTTAAATATCGATTATTGAAATGCACGAAATTTAGTTTACTGAATATCAAAAATGCGAATTTTTAATATTCCTATGTTTATAACCCCGAAGAATCAAAACCCCGATGTCTTGAAACCCCGAAAAATAATAATCCGAATTTTAAGTATCCGAAATGTCATGAAATGAAATGAAATGAAATCGTGATTTTTAACAATCGTTATAAAAACCGAAACCTGGAGGCCAGGTTAGGTTTGTATTGTGACCATGTATGTCGGAGCGTCAATATGCTTGCTTGCATGTACACAACTGACTAAATGGAACATGGACCAAAAACCTAAAACTATAGTGTAGGTTAGGATATTCTGATGTTTCGGACTATTGTTTAGTTGGATTTATTATTACTCGGCGTAATGATATTCAGAATTTTGAAATTCGGCATTTTAGTATTTGGAATTTGTACTTTTGATATTTCGGATTATTTGTCAGTCGGACTTCTTATTGTTCGGTATATTGAAATTCGGAATTTTAAAAATCTGAAATGTAAACGTTAGATATTTTTAATTTTCGGATTTCTAAAAATCGGATTAATGATATATCGGAATTGTCATATGCGGAATTTGGATCCATTCGGAATTATAATAATCGTAATTATAAAATTCCTGATTCTGAATATCGAAATTAAATTTTTAATTCCGATAATTTTTAAACCTAAGTTATAAAAAAAACATGATTATTTTTTTTTCTTTTATAAGTTTTATAAGTTTTGATAAATATTTTTTTTGGAAAACTACGCATTAAATTTAAACTTAAAAACATATATCTAGGACAGGGTAAAAAAAAAAATTGTAATTGATAAAAGTTATTTAGAAAATCTCCAAGCGCATGTCGCACCATGCTCAATGTAGGATTCCGCAGCTGTTTGTACAAAAAAATGCACTACAGATGAAAAAAATACGATATGAAAACAAAACGCAGACAAAAGAGCATATCTCCCCGGCACTTACGTCCTTTTGCTGAGAAGCGCAGTTTTTGGCAATGACTTAAAAACTGTATGTCCTATCATGCTGAACAATTCAACACTTTTCGTTGGAAGTATTTATTAAGCTTTATATTTGTATTTTTTTTCATATTTTTTGAACATACCGTTTAGAAAATAGAGGGGGGGGGGGGGACACAATTTTTGCTACTTTCGGAACGAATATTTCCGAAAATACTCACTAAATCAATTTTTTTTTTAGAAACATCAAAGTTCTGTCGAATGATGTGCAACACATTAATATTTGCTGAATTTTTTTTTTCAGTTTCGGTTACATGTATGGAGTGCCTCCCCTAGAAATATATACATATATATTTTATTTAACTATCAAACTAAGTAGCGGCTTACACAAGACATCTATGTTCCAAATTTCATCAGTATAGTTTTTGAGTAAAATGCCCGTGACATGCGGACGGACGGACGGACATGACGAAACTATAAGGGTTCCGTTTTTGCCATTATGGCTACGGAACCCTAAAAAATACTGACTTTTGAGTTTCTTTCGGCTTTATTCTCAACAGTAATCTCCTCTTCGGAAATGCCGTAGAGTCAGAAAAGATTTGTTAAATTCGAATTATAGGCTGACTAAGTATAGGATACGTTCTTACTAAGTTGGTCCTCCTGAACCGAAGCCGCGTAGACTACAAGAGTCAGCACAGCGGCAATCACTAGGTACTTGTGCATGGTGGTATATATCGAAGAATTTTATGATCATGTTTGTTATGCGTTCAAGTGGATTTATATACTTTTAATCGTTCCACCTAGTAATGGCTGACAATAAAATAATAATAATATACAAGGCTTTACATTAAATATATTATATTAAACATAATCACATTAAAGACATTATTATAAATATAATCGAATATTACAAGGTCCCTGAACAATCGAATAATATTTTTGTATGTTTGTACGTACCTCTGTATTGGTACCCCTTGTCTACGCATTTTTTTTGGTCATAATTCTATATCGCATAATCACAATAGGCATAATGATCTATTAGCATAATTTCTTTACACCGGATCCAGTTTTCGCTGAATCTATTTTCGCCGAATGGTCTTTACGCATAACTTTTTAATGCCGGAAACCTACTTTTCTGGCAGCAGTCATCTTCTGTTCGGGATTGCAGTTCTAACCTTACCTAACCTTCTTTACTGGCAGCAGTTTTTTTGTTGTCAGAGATTGAATTTGCAGCTTACTAAAATTCGGCGATACTAAATTATGCGTATTTAGAATAGGCCAAATAAAATTCGGCAATATGAACATTCGGCGAAATCAAATTACTTATGCGAAACCTGTTCGGCGAAATCAGTTTCAGACATCTAAAATTATGCGAAATAGATAGCACACTTTTGTATTAGGTCTTTGGGCCTAATCACTCTAATACAACTGGAGACAATTGAACTATGGTTGGTAGTCGGGTGGTTTTTGTATCCAAAGATGGTTATGGGATACTTTGTACCCGACAACGCTGAAACAAAAAAGGTCATGGCTTTTATGTCCTCTGCGGACGAAATTACGGGCTTTAGTTTGTACTGACCAGTGTAGAGGAAAGTGGAATAAAAACGGGATGTTATGGGAAATGTATTAAATAAAAAGTAAAAAACAATTTTATTAATATTAATCTACTATATATTGATACCAAGATCTGAGTAGAAAAAAAATACCGTGGAGTGAAATCTTAGCAGTTGTGATGTATTCATATAAAAAATATATATATACATAAGAACTCTATTATTATTTGTTAAGTGTACCATAATTATATTCTCAGATTTGTTCGACGAATGCACTGCTTTCACTTATAAAAAAATATTTTTGTTTTTACGGTCTTGCCCCATGCTTGGTCCAAATGAAAGGTACACCACCGTTTTATACTCAACTCTGCTTTACTACGGTAGCAATGAAACTCGTGCAAGTCTTCAAGAACGAGAGATTCCTCATTGTTTTTTCGCGTATTTCCGTAAACTTAAGTACAATAAATACACTTTATCATCTGAAATCTTTTCTTTTTTGGGTTTTGCGATGTCGACAATAAGTTTCGATTTTTCCCACAAAAGACAAAAAACAAGATCACTGATGGATCCAAACGCCCTTGACAGAAATAAATAAAACAACTAAGTTAACAATAAAATGCAATAAAAACTGCAATGTTTGTAAAAACTTAAAACATACTTAATCATGATAAAAAAATAAATAAATTTAACATACCTAGATACATAAACGATTGATAAATGTATGAGATCCATGAAATATACCCCCTTAAAAAAAAACAATTATTTTGTAAAATCGCGCACGAGTGTCGTTCAACTATTGTTGATAAACTAGCATAAACTGGCTGAGATAGCAGACTCTAGCTGCAGTGAGCAAAACGAGCGCAAAATAAAGCAACGCTAAGAAGTCATAATGCTATGTCCCATATTTATCTTTGTTTTGGACTAATCTGCCTTATTTATGTACGATTCCTTTGATTTTAAACACTAAGCGGATCACAACGAAGCTTTAAACAATGTTTTTTTACACATAGGTTATAAATTATTTCAAAATTCATCCCTTAATTGATTTATCGTGGGGTTGAAAAGTGACTTACCCTCATTTGGCATAAACTTTTTGTCATAATCATCATTTGGCAAAATTCATCATTTGGCATAATGATTGTTTTTCTGAACACGTAAACTTTCCAGGATTGTTAAAAAGCAAACCTAACCTAATACATTTAACAGGATGATGCCTTAAAAAGTCAGGAAAATTCTACAGTACATTCTAATCCTTTATGCCAAATGATGAGTTATGCCAAATGAGGATTGTGACAAAAAGTTTTTGCCAGATGAGAGTAACCGAAATTATACATAGCGATTTTTTTAAATAATAATACATCTGAAACTTTATATATACATAGAATTTTCATTAGAATTTATGAAATATATTTTCACTGTTTTAAATAATTTATCCCCTAAGAGGGTAAAGTTGGAGTTTGAAGTTAGTCTGGGGAACTGTTTTCTTTATAAATAAGATATATGCAACTTTGTTAATGGGATCTTCATCAACAGCAGGGGTTTAATGGGGATTGAAAGTTAATATTGGGTACGTGTAAAGTTTAAACTATAAATATGAACTACGTTAAAAGCAAGCTTATTACACCATTGTTTTAAACTCATCCCATAAGGGGGTTAATAGGGGTTGGAAGTTATTATGGGAAAATTACGAATTTTTGAGATCATGCCAACTAATTTACACATGGACTCTTAATTGTAACTAATAAAAGTAGTTTCACAGTAAAAAGTTAAATGAAATTAAAATTTAATACGATTTTGATTTAAACTTACACGATCTTTATTAATTATCACATCACAACAAAACGGGGCTATAACTACGATTTATTTAATTACTTTTTGTTCGTTATTTTTTGATGTTTTGTACGTTGCGTTACGTCCTTAGTCTCGAAGGAACTGGAGAGGAGAGTATCAACATCTTCTAGCCGTGCGAGTTTTTCGATCTACCCGCTCTTGGCGTTGGTGATTAGATTGAACACAAGCAATTAGCGACGATAGGTAATTAAACAAATCATATTTATACGCGGTTAAGGAGCTACCCAGAACTTTTCGGTAAATTTCACTATTTTTAAAGTGATATAAAATTATTCCTCTTGCTGCAAACCACTAAAAGTATATAAATATTATAGCTTGTTATTTGGCCTATATTTTTGTCAACTGGAATGTTATAATACTTAATAAATCAAGACAGAAAAAAAAATCGTTAAGTCTTTTTTCTATCTTAAATTGGTATAGGCTCCCTCGTCAAGCTTAGGCATGGCATTAAAACCAATAAATGAGTAATGACAATTTTAAAGCTAAAGGAGGTGACACTTTAAAATTGTCAACTGGTTTTTCAATAGGTTTTGATGGTGTTTATCTTGGTCTCGGTGACTTGTGAAGATAAATTGAAACAGTATATTGGTAACAACGGTGGTTGTCAACACGATGAGACATATACAACATAGAAAAGTGAAGAGCTGCGGATCGAAGGTCATTCGCGTATGGTAGCCCCTTAAGCTCCGTTTTGTTATGTTGTGATAATAAATTTGATAAGGGTCCCCATGCAAGAAACGTGTTTCCAAGCTTTTTTTCTTGTAGTGTAGGCAAAATTTTTTTTCACTTTTTAAACATGGGCAAAAATTAAAGTATATGTTATTCTATATTTTATTTATTGAAACCAGTAACAGATAATTGCAATTTATAAAAAAAAAATACATCATCCAGATGTCTTCCGTCTCTTCGTTCGCACTTCTGCAATCGACTACTCAAACCTTGGAGAATATGCTGACACATGCAGCGGGGATCACGGCTATCTCATCATCTTTTTAACCGACTTCCAAAAAAAGGAGGAGGTTCTCAATTCGACGGAATGTTTTTTTTTTTTTTTTTATGGATGTTCACCGATATATAGAAACTATTTAACCGATTTCAAATTTTTTTTTTAGTTTTATAGAAGGTACTTTCTAGTTGGTCCCATTTAATTTTGGTGCAGATCTGATGATGGAATCCATGAGGAATTTAAGGAACTCCTCAAATATTGTAGGCATACATATAGCGATTTTGGTATTATAAGAAACATAATAAGCATTTGCATTCAGAAAGTGTAAATTGGTGAAGTGGAACTGATGCAGAAGGCCACAGAATGCCATCGGAACTCCTCAATGATAAATGATTTACGGTTGGCGACAAAATATCTTGATTAATTTAGCTAAGCAACTTCATAGTCACAAATTTAAATGTTCCTGATGAAAATGGTACCATCGAATTGATTTGATGATGGAGCCGGAAGGTAGGCACCAGATCTATGTAATAAAATAATGTATCCTAGCTGTGTTTGGGCTTGTTCGAATCGTCACGAGATACACTTTTAAGTAACGATTAACTAAAAAGTGTAAAATAAATAAAATTTTAAACAAAAAAATAAAACCGACTCCAAAAAAAACTAGAAAGTAAAAAATAACGCCGTAATTCAGTTTCTTCAAATTACTTACAAGTAACCGTTTGTATACTCGATCTATACAGTATATACAATTAATGTTATTTTGGAGTCGGTGCCATCGTGTCACAACTTACTAAAATCGTCAATTTTCAATATTTTACACATTCTTTATATGGCACCGACGCCAAAATAAAATTAATTGTATATACTGTATAGATTGAGTATACAAACGGTTACTTGTAAGTAATTTGAAGAAACTGAATTACGGCGTTATTTTTTACTTTTTAGTTTTTTTTGGAGTCGGTTTTATTTTTTTGTGTATTATAAAACTGTTTAACACAAAAAGCCCGTTGTTTTGCCCGTGAAACGATCCATTATAAATAAAATAGCACGAAGTGACCAATAGTTTCCCGCCAATACCCCGCCGCTCACTCTAAAAGTTTCCGAAAAATTCAGTGTTGCTATTTTCAAAAATTATGGCCCACCCTATATTATTATAAAGAATCATAGTACCTTTTGAACCGTACCTATTAGAAGTGTTAACCCCTAACTCTATGTGTGCGAATCTGACTCTTAAAACTAAAAAGGTGGTGGTGTGTGTGTGTGTGTAAAGGGTTGTAATAAAACCTTATATAAAAATAAACACAGATTTCACACAGATACGTAAAATTTTATTCGTCACAGTTCCGAAGGTATATAAAGACAGACATGTATATCACACACGCTCGTTAGACAGATCTTACACGGATACGATAAAAATCAAATTAAAGTCAGAGCGGTAGAAGATAATGTTCAGGCACAATTGTTTTAAAACTAGAGGTACGTGATTCGGGGAACGGTAAGGTTTAAAATTTTGGAAACCGGGTGAAAGATGAAACGCATGGAATGGTCAGATGGATGAGTTACCGAATATTAAACCTAACGTAAGAATCACACTGGCAACGTAATGGCCGGTTGGAATTTGGAAAAATATAATAAAAGGAGAAGCCAAAACTTACGATACAAATTTAAAGGAAAACCGCAGTACATGCACCGTAAACTAGAGCTACTTAAAAACTCTTGCTGCGGAACCGGACGCGTAAAAGTAAACGGGAGAAAAAAATACAGCCTTAAAAGTGTAGGGGAACTGGTTTCTCGATTGACGTGATGCGCCGACGGTGAGCAGTATACTTCCGCGCCTGTTGGAAGCCATCGCGTCCCGTTCAGGCGCGTAGGACGTAGGATGGGTATTTTTCCATACAGGACCACAACCGACGGTTAAAGGATCCCGTTCCTGGAAGCTAAAACAATACCAACAATTTCGTAAGGATCTGACACAAAAGAAAACAAGACTGAAGCACTCCATGAAACCTCGCCGATCAGCGAAAACTTACAAAGACGTTCCTTTGGTCTGGCTTAAATTGCTTCTGTACACCTGGGCAGAAAAACGCAGGTCCAGCTCAGCTCCTGAATCAATCCAATCTCCAACCACAAACAGCCACTTATGTCCGCAGACGGGCACACGAATATAGAAGCGCCGAAGCACCTTCAAGACCTTTCAACCACTTCACGTAAAAAGGACAATATAAAATTTTGGCTTTAAATCGCCACAGCACATCACAGAGCTGGTCCGAAGCAATCTGTTTTTGACAAATCTGTTTTTCACAAGAACAATGTCATTTGGAACAGAACCCTCACAAATAATTCGAAATACAAAAACCAAACAATTAGACAAAAGTGAAACGGCCAGTCACGCGGTAATTAACCGAGAAAAAGGTTACAGATAAAGGCGACATCTATGCCGAACACGCGACACAACGTCACGTGTAATATCTAATAACATACAAATAAAAATATAAATATAATTATTTATTTCACACTTAAAACACGTCAACACAACAAAAAAAAAACAATTTACTTAAGACTAGCTTAAGCCTAGTCAAAAAGACCCCATCGAATGGTCCCTGGCGCAAAGGTACCCATCACACTGGCCGCGTTACCACGTTGAATGGCGATGGACAACCTTTGCACCAGGTACATACAAACCCGCGCGGACGTCAAACCAGAGGGGGTTAATAACATAAATACTTAAATATTTATCACAAATCATAAATACTCTTTAGAAGTTCATATTGTAATTGACGACCAGTTTGGCTCAGTGGGAGTAACGTTGCCTGCGAAGCTGAGGTCCTGGGTTCAATTCCCGGTAAGGGCAAATATTTGTGTGATGAACGTAAATATTTGTTCCTGAGTCTTGGATATTTTCTATGTATATAAGTAATATATCTATTAAATATATCGTCGTCTAGTACCCATAACACAAGCCTTATTGTGCTTACCATGTGAGCAGTTCGATTTGTGTAAAATTGTCCCGTAATATTTATCTATTACTAGCTTCTGCCCGCGACTTCCTCCGCCTTAAATTCGTTTATCGCGGATAAAGGTATTATCCAAATCGGTTCAGCGGTTTAGGCGTGAAGAGGTAACAGACAGACAGACAGACGGACAGACAGACAGACAGACAGACAGACAGACAGACGGACGGACACACTTTCGCATTTATAATATTAGTATGGAGTATGGATTTATTTAATTGTATGAAACATTTCATAATTCAAAACCAATTCAACGTACATGGACATTATTCTCCTCTCATAAACAAAAATCGACAAAGTTACGGGCATAAGCTAGTAAAATAAATGTATGTCTAATCGGTTTAATGCGAAAGTAATTCAATTTTCAGTTCTTGCAAATATATCACCATGAATTAGTAATAGATTACTACTACTTATTCATGGTCATTCTTGGTACAATAAACAGACTTTCTTTTCCACTTTATAATCTTGAATTATTTATTGGACAGGCATTTATGCGTGGCTTTGCCTGCGTCTCAAAGAATTGTGGGTAGTTTGTTTTAATTCCCCATACCTACAAATTTCACCTCTCATTTTAACACCTTAAGGGATAGAAGCCAGCTTTCTGGCATAAAAGCTATCCTATTTCCTATTAACGATCTCCTACGTATTCGAGAATTGTGAGTAGTTAGTTTTAATTCCCTATACCTACAAATTTTACCCATCATTTTTAAAAGCTATCCTATTTCCCCTTAACGATCTCAAGACGAGACTATATCTGCAACCAATCTTATATTTATTAGTTAAAAGGTTTTATTGTCAAAAGGTAACAGATGGGCTGACAGACGAGCGTCAAAATGCGACACTAAAAAAACTTCGGCAAGAACAAACTTAACCATACAGTGTATCTGATGCCATATTATCTTGCCAAACCTTTAACATCGCTTACTGTTTGTAGGATATAACTGACAGAGTCATTTTATGCCTAACAATGAATACGTCAACGACCATAGAATTGTGATGGTTTACCCCAATATCGCTAGATGGCAGTGAATTTGTATTACGCAATGATTACATTTACAAACTGGGTAGTTGTTTCTGCGTAAGATGTGGCAACTTATACAATAATAAAAAAACAGTTTTAGTAAGTAAATGTTGAATTATAAATCTTATAATGCCATTATTTTTATAGATTTCATTTGTAATAAAGTATATTTTCTTAATGTTCCACAATCATTTATTATTTGTAATGCATACTTTTTTGAAATTACTACTGCCTCTAATAAAATAAAAAAAAAATCTAATGAAACCTGTTAAAAACATTTTAAACGACTTCCAAAAAGGGAAGCAGTTCTCAATTCGGTTGTTTGATTTTTTTTTGTTTTGTTATAATATGTTTAATATCAGAACTTCGTCATCTCCGTATTTTATAAAGTGATTTAGTATTTTTTCCAGAGGAGGTGCATTTCATATAATTTTAGTAACGATCTGATGATGGGATCCATGAGAAATCAAAAAGTTAGCGAACGCCGCGAACGAGTAATAGAGGTCAATACATAGTTCCCCAAAACGCTCGGAGCATTTGTCGAGAGATCTCGACATTTCGATACGTTCCGAGACCGATTGCACCACAGCGAGATGGATAGCCTACTTTACATCAGATAATTAATTACTTGTAACTCCATCCCTGGCTTAATTGTTTCGTTTCCGATTACGATTTATTGCTGCCATTGTTCGTAGTTGGAAAATAATATCGAGGATTGTAAAATGTAGGACTATTCGTGTTAATTGACGATGAAAGCACGGGATTTCAATTAAAATCGGCTGTACAAGGGTGTACCTCGGGTCTCTAAAGTAAAGTCGGATTCAAAATTCCATAACAATACTTTATTGCGAACAAAAAATACACTCAACAAAAGTGATACTAATCCCTTAAGGCATATCACGAAAACATTTCGTTAACGTGATTCAGAAATCACCGTGGAGGGATCAGCGCCATCTAACGTCAAATCTTATTACTAAAATCATTTAGACTATTACAACTCACTTAGACATACCGCCCACCAAGGACCAACTGTCCTTCATCACATCCACCCACCCTGACAAATAATCTTCGATGGCTATGACCCTTGAGCACATGTTAGAATAGCAGGGTGTCCTTAGTGGGACATTATTAATAATACAATTATTAACCTTCTTAACTAACATATATTTATATAAACAGAAATAATAACACTATAATCAGGCGTGCATTATTCGTTTACGGGCAGAATACACAGTTTAGATGTAGGTCGCTTTATTAAGGATCCTTTACATTTTAATGAGACCACTCTGGTCAAACAGTCTTGTCCGGGATATTTTGAATTTTATACATAAATTTCTGGGTAAAATCGGGCATAGGTTCCCCGTACCTTCGTTTTTTTTCTTACAATTCTAAGTCTTAATGCTACGTTAGTACAATTCAAAGTTCATTCACAATCACAAGTTAAAGAAAAAAATCTAAGTCCAATACTGCTTCACCATAAGGTTCAAATTGCTTGATGTTAAAACTCACTGCTTAAATTGTTTGAAAATTTAATCTTCGTTTTAAAAATATTTTAATGTACTCACGGTTTGCACTTGACCACCTCACTCACACATGTAAACACTCCTGACGTAGAAGCCTCTCTCTCCGCTGATATCTTCTTCACTCACACTATTTGTGTAAGTGCCGCTACTTGCCAATAGATGGCGCTGCCAAAACGCTGCCCGCGGCGTTGCCGTTCCTCGACGACAGACGGCGCCACAATCGCAGCTGCTGCTTCTAAAATTCCTTCGCCGCCCTACGGACAGCGATCCACTGTGGGCGCGATGAGGAGAGTAGCTCTACGCTGGGCTACTTGTACTGCCTCAAAAACGTTCGGTTCGAATGGACCATGTACAACGGTGTACCGCGGGTCTCTAAAGTAAAGTCGGATTCAAAATTACATAACAATACTTTATTGCGAACAAAAAATACACACATCAAAAATGATACCAATCCCTTAAGGCATATCACGAAAACATTTCGTTAACGTGATTCAGAAATCACCGTGGAGGGATCAGCGCCATCTAACGTCAAATCTTATTACTAAAATCATTTAGACTATTACAACTCACTTAGACACCGGCCAAGAGCTTGTCGGAGCATGCTCAGTGTAGGGTTCCGCAGAAGTTACTACGAAAAAATCACTAAAGATGAAAAAAGAAGATGTGAAATTTTAGTCCACCCGTGACCATGGAAAGCTGGAAAGCTTCCGAAACGTCGGAAACTAAAATGAGATAATATACGCGATATAATCCGTTAAATTGTTTTATTTCAATGAGTAATAATCGCGAAAACAGAAGAAAATATTATGTACTGTTTTTTTTTTATTGATTGCACTATGAAACCAAAGACTCACGACACTATTCACAGCAAATCGAAACGGGGTGCAAGGGAATAATAAATATGGAACGGGCTCACTTCCTTTGTATGTAGATTTGTAGAACAACTTCTGGAGCGATAGCTGTCCAGAAACTTCTATGAAGATGGCCGCTTGACCTCGCTGTAACCCGCCGTATTCGCCTCGCCTGACGACGCTGTGTTAGTGCAGGCGCGAATGGCTTCTGTTTTCTAGACTTCGCCGGCCATTGTTTGCAGACCGGGTCCTGTCGCTGGTCGCCAACTTGTCCAGGGGTGACGTTGCGCCGAGGCGCGCGGTGTTCGAATTCGTCGTTGATGTGGTAGTGGGGTTGCTCGCCGCACCGGCGTCGCTGCTCCCCGCGCGCCGCTCACCAGCCCCTCCTTCGCCATAGGGTTTCACGCGTTGTCCGCGTGAACAGGTATACCATCTGTCCAGTTTTCGAGCGCTATCCTCATTATGTGCTCGGTATAGATATTAAATAACAATGGTGACAGTATACACCCTTGTGGAACCCCAGCCGAGGGGTGGAGTTCCTTCGACATTGTATTGTCCACTTTGACTGAGGCGGAGTTACTTTCACAGAGCGCTCTCAATAAATACACGAGATGGTGACGTCACGAGTGCCCATCTGCAAGAGGATTTCCCATAGCTGCGGTCATTTAACTGAGTCAAACGCCTTTTGGAAGTAAACAAAACAAATGTTAGTTGGTTTGTTGAACTCCCTGACTTTTTCTATTATCTGACGTAGTATTAGAATCTATTCTCTTGTCCTTTTACCTCTTACAAACCCAGCTTGTTCTGGGGCAATTTTTTTGCTCATGTAAGCTTTCATTCAAGGCGATCAAGGCGATCAAACGGTAGTTACCGCACTTTTTTGGTGCTGCTTGTTTTTTGTGTCCGAAAATATGCACTTAATAAAAATATTTTTCTAGAAACATTTACGTGTTTTTAAAATAACTGTTGCCAGAATAAGTTTGTGTCACACGTTGATCCGTTATATGCATAATAAGTAGCGGATTATATGATACCGGCTGTATAAGATACCTAGTACTCCAAATTTCATCAACATACATCTGATAGTTTTTGAGTAAAATGCCAGTGACATACGGAAGAACGGACGTGACTAAACTAGGGTTCCGTTTTTGCCGTTGGCTACGGGACCCTAAAAATGATTTAATGTATTTTGTATACACTTGCACTGAAGACCGGCTTGGCTCAGCGGCAGTAACGTTGCCTGCAAAGCTGAAGGTCCTGAGTTCAAATCCCAATAAGGGCATGGGACTAGTTCGATTTGTAAACATAGCCTACGTTTCTCTGTCTGTACTGTAACTGTACATTTTTTTTATTGTATTTTGTACGTGTCGCTATGACTTCATCACGCAAAAACGACTAAACGGATTTCAACTGTGTTTGGTACACGGGTAGAGGGCATCCACAAATCATTATAGTGTGCTCTTTACTCAACTTCGCTGAAAAAATAGGGAGTTATGATTTTTTTTACCTCCGCTGACGAAGTTGCGGGTATCTTCACATTCATTATAAATGTACGAAGCTTTTAACTTAAGTGACATATTTTAGTGTGAGAATAATTAATACGCAAAACGGGTTCGCCGCATAATCGGAGAATATATGTAGTCTACAAAATGACATCGAATTTCTATTTTGCTCATTCATACGGGCCCGGCCACGACAACACGACCATCGGCGTGGCAAGCGAATTGCGATTGTGTGAAGACTATGCAAGGTTAAAAATATGCGTGTCATAGAGAGTGACAGCGGAGCCTTAGAGATAGTCACTTTGGGTACGGAACCCTAACAATGCGGGTGTGTTCATTCGTTAATTGTTTTTAAAGCCGCACAAGCAGTAAATATAATTATTAGGTACACACGAGCTACTTTATTTGTCACGAAGCCGAGGGCAATAGTTAGTAATCGTATAAAAATCCCAGACCTTATGAACATGGAGTAAATTGATTTTATCTGCATTTGAGACAAGGCCGGAATCGTGAGACCATTGACAATGTTAAAATCGTTGTTTAGTTTACTTTCTGCTAAACTGCTGCAGCTAGACAGGTATCATCCGCAAATTGCTACACACTACAGTTTTGTACACAATTCTTCATGTTGTTTACGTAGGCCAGATAGTGGAGCGGACAAAGCACGGAGCCGAGCTGTGCCCTCCGTCACAAACACTTTGTTACTAATTTTGTAAGTAGCTTGCGCACCACTCCAATAGCTGTCGCCGGACACCAGTATCTCCTAGCTTATATAACATAAAGCAAAGATCGATTAGGTACTGTTACTATTTCATGGTCATGTTTTTGTAGGAACTGAAAATTGAATTACTTGCACAGTAAACCGATTAGACGTATATAATATTATATTAAAAGGTGCCCGTAACTTCGTTCGCCGTAGAGAAAAAATCATACTCTTCGTTTTTGTTTCAGCGTTCAAACTATCCTATAACCATCTCCTTGTCGGCTGTGACCATGTCTGATTTGACTAAGGTTACATAATTAGTTTCTTCATTTACCAGCCACTTAAAATATTAATATTTTCTTCTGTTTCCGCGATTATTACTCATTGAAATAAAACAATTTAACGGATTATATCGCGTATATTATCTCATTTTAGTTTCCGACGTTTCGGAAGCTTTCCAGCTTTCCATGGTCACGGGAGGACTGAGAAAAGATGTATTTTCCTCTGTCAAAGTTACAATTTGTGCAAACTACCCATTTTTTGAAAAGACACAAATAAAGGTGTACATACCTGCCAGATGGGCCTAAGATGTCAAGCACCGTCGGTGTAATAGGTCTGCAGTCTGTGAACATGTCATTGACAAACCAAACCACTCAATTAAGTTTGATAAACCTTCTATCCTTGCCAAAGAAAAAAGATATTTTCCCAGGATGCTACGCGAGGCTATTGAGATTAAAAAGCATCCTAATTTCAATAGAGAAGATGGATTGTCACTACCACCAGCTTGGGATCCTGTAATACATCTCATCAAGGAACAAGCGAGACACAGGACTGCAAAACCTTAATTTCCGAACGGTGTAAAATATCTTATCTGTTTAAAGTAGTTTAATAGTCTCTGTTTTTTAAAATATTATAATTAGTAATGAGGTAGCCTGGGAGTTTTTCTTTGCAGCGTTTCTTTTCTCCTCAGTACGCCTCATTTGTGAAATGCTGCTTGGTAAATTATTAGAATAAAATAATTAAGCCCTTCTGGCACATGTGTAACTGTCTTTACAGCTTAGGCCCATCTGGCATGTATGTACACCTTTATTTGTGTTGTTTTCAAAAAATGGGTAGTTTGCACAAATTGTAACTTTGACAGAGGAAAATACATCTTTTCTCAGTCCTCCCGTGACCATGGAAAGCTGGAAAGCTTCCGAAACGTCGGGAACTAAAATGAGATAATATACGCGATATAATCCGTTAAATTGTTTTATTTCAATCACTTAAAATATTGTTTATTTTTTATTCGAATTTGAAATATAAGCTCTCTAAGTGATATAATGTGGATTGAAAATATAATAACAGTAATTACTCGACCCTCTGTACTCGTAACTGCCACAAGTTTCGGTTATTTTCAGCGTAACGTGTGTTACTCAGCTTGCCATCATGATATTGATTGTAATTTTAAAATAGTATCGTTTATACAACGCTTATAAACTATTGGAGTGATCACGTATTACCTTTTAAAACTCTATTAAAACACATTTACCTATGGATGTTATATTTTCTATCGTATCGTTATCATCACACCAGCCGAAGGAACTCCACTGTTGAACAAAAGCCTACCGCTAGGATTCCACAACGTACGGTCGCGCGCCGCGTGAAAGTTGTGCTGACTTGCCGATGTAGGAAGTTAGTACGAGATGATAATCTTAAGCGGAAATCGCTGTAAAACACATATTTTTCAAAGTAAACCAAAAATAAATAATAAATACAATATTTCTCGGGATAAAGTCATCGTGAGCCGTAACAAACTTGTGTCTGAAGTTGAAACTTCCCTAAAAGAAGTTTCAGAATGGGGTCGACTTAATTTAGTCCGTTTTAACCCTACAAAGACACAGGTTTGCGCTTTCACCGCTAAAAAGTCTGCGTTTGTTGCATCACCTCGTTTTGAGAATACTCCCCTAACTGCAACAGCCACTATCGGAATCCTTGGCGTCGATATATCGAGTGAAGTCGAGTTCCGCGGCCATCTAGAGGGTAAGGCCAAATTTGCCTCTAAGAAGCTCGGCGTGCTCAACAGATCGAGACAGTATTTACTCCGGTCCACCTCCTACAGCTTTACAAGGCACAGGTCCGCCCGCATATGGAATACTGTTCTCATCTGTGGGCTGGGGCTCCACAGTACCAGCTTCTCCCTCTAGACCACATTCAACGGAGAGCGACTCGTATCGTCACTTGCCAGCGTATTTCAGATCAGCTTGACTCCTTGGCACTGCGTGGAGAGTAGCCTCGAGAGTGTAGCCTCGCTCTGCATTTTTTATCGCTTGTATAACAGGGAGTGTTCCGAGGAATTGTTCGGGTTGATCCCAGCTGCATCTTTCCGCCATCGTCCTACGCGACAATATTTCCATCCTCACCACTTAGATGGTTGGCAGTCCACAACTGTGCGTTTTTCTAGAAATTTCCTGCCTCGCACGACTGAACTGTGGAATAAATTGCCGCATGCAGTATTTCCGGACCGATGCGATCTTCAAACCTTCAAGAAAAGTGCGTACTCCCACCTGAAAGGCCGGCAACGCACTTGTGACTCCTCTAGTGATGCAAGTGTCTATGGGCGACGGTGATCGCTTACCATCAGGCGACCCGTCTGCTCGTTTGCCCCCTATGCCATAAAAAAAATTAAAAAAAATAAAGGCGATTACAAATATTTATCCATCCAACTTTCCTAGTGCTCAATAGGAAATATATCACCAGAAATTAATTGAGGTTTCATTAAAATATTTCATTTTTTTTAAACATTGCAAAGTAATTATCTTGTATACGCCTATCGGTAAGATGATATCCCAGGTAGAGGTGTGATGATTCCTGTGATCATCTCGAGTAAACAAATATTTTTATGACGAAACAGGTTATAAAAAACAAAAATACGCAATATTCTTCTTCTTCTTTACTTAAAATAGTCACAAATTAAATTATTTTAAATTCCATTAAATGTTAGCAAACATTTAATGGAATTGGGCCTCGTTTCAGTTTCGGTTACATGCATGGAGTGCCCCCCTTATTTTTTTATTTAATTATTATACTATTAAACTAAGTAGCGATTTACACAAGACACCTTTACTCCAAATTTCATCAATGTACATCTAATAGTTTTTGAGTAAAATGCCTGTGACATACGGACAGACAGACGGACGGATAGACGCACGCACGGACGGAGGGATATGACGAAACTATAAGGGTTCCGTTTTTGCCAGTTTGGCTACGGAAATCAAAATCTAAAATAAAATAAAAAAACAATTTTAATATACATTTGATAGATTTTATTTGTAATCCAATAACTGTTTTCATTTTCAATAATCAAAATTATGTGCTTTGGTGTCCTGTGTACCAGGTATGGTGCAATAAAAAACTATTTTCTATCAAAACCCACTAACGTATATATATATTTCATTCTTTTCTCTTAATAGGGAATATGCATGATTTTTTATTTTTCCTTTATTAAAAGCTCATTCATGTAACAAACAGTAGACAAAAAATATTTTTCGAATAACTGTAAAAATAACCAAGATATAAGCCATCAAACATTTCATTCTACCTCTTTCTAGCAAAACGGAATTTAATATGGAGTTTATATTACCGGAGTGGACTGTGACGTAACAGTACATGTCGGCCCTCTCTGTGACATTGCCGTCTAATTAGCAGTTTAAAATGCCTATATCATGCGTATTTACTTGGCCGATTTTAATTTCACTTTTTTAAATAGTTTTTGTGGTACTTTCATATTTTGTTAAGAAAAGCGATTAAAAAAATCATGCATGTACCCTATTGTCTCTGAATATTATCATACTTATCTTACTATAAATAACAAGTCATGCTGAGCGTTATAATACAGAACCCTAAATATGACTTTTACTGAGTCCTCGCCTGAGAAGAAGACGATGAGAGAGACAGCGACAACAACGTACAAATAAGCAACCTGTCCAATCCACATCCACACAATTCTTGTGTTTTTAATCATCAATCAATTATCATATTATTATAAAAGGTAAAAAAAAAAAACCGCATTGAACGTATTTTTTTATTTATGGTTCTTTTCGCATCGGCACGACCCTAATATCAATCGATCTTGTTTAAAACAGTAAGGATGTTGCCCTTTAGGACAATGATATTTTATACACTCCGGATCGGTTGTGCAGATTACCAATGATGACTGTTGTGGCATATAACGTTGAGACTCTGGAAAAAAACATGTCATCTTTATCTGGATCTATTAAACTGTAACGTGATTTTATTGATGGATAACGCTCTGCCTTAAGAGGATATACTAGCAAAAGACCTTTTGGAAATTAGGTACTTTCAAAAACTATTGCTACCGCATCACCTTAAATCCCCCGTATTACAGTGCAAAAGGGGCAACTGCCGCTCGGAACGATTTGACCAACAGAAAATTAGTGAACACAGTGTTTCGTAGTACCCTATTTCCTCTTCCAAAACTGGATTAATTTTAGTTTTTCTTTCACACCTATTATAACGAGGCATTCGGCTATGCTTCTGTGTTCTTCTTTAATATTCGTTAAATTTGTTTACTGAACTTGTGCTTATGGCGCTGGATGGTGGCAAATTTTGCAGTTTTAGAAGGCCTGTAATTCCTGAAATAAACAAATTATTATTAAAATGAAACATGGAGGCATGGCACAGATTAAGTATAGATTATAATTATAAAAAAATGCTCTAAGACAATTATCCAGGTAGGAAACGGGAGATTACGTTTGTATGGAGGAACGGCCACTAGTATATCCTCTTAAGCGTTGAAAATAAGAACTAAGAACATGAAATTCGAGGCAAATAAGGTCACTAAGGAATGGAACTCGCTGCTCCCTTCGTTTGTATTTCTGAAAAAATAATAATTTGGGTATCTTCAACGCAACAGTGAATAGGCTGTTTCTGAACCAGTGAGCTACATTTTTGACCCTGTAGTCACGGTTCACTAATGTTTAGCAAATTATGTTTCCCAAACTGTTTCACTTCCCAAATATTTCATTTCCCAAAGTTAGTTTTTTTCGATAACAGTAAAAATGTCAGAATTTCTATAAAACAAACCTAACCTAACCTATTGGGCTCTACACAATGGCTTAAATAAATATCTGAATTTTCTTCGGTTTCGGAGAAAAGCGCGAGTTTCGGAAATGAAACATTTGGGAATTGAGACAGTTAGGGAAGAACAGTTTGCTAAAAGAAAGTATCCGGATATGAAAACGTGCACAACAAAAGAGCGCATCTCCATGGCACTTACATTCGTTTATTGAGAAGCACCGTTTTTCGTTCATAACTCAGAAACGATATATCCGATCATTTTGAAAATAATTTAGGAAATTTTATCTTTGTGATTTTTTCATATTTTTTGAACATAAGGTTTAGGAAGTAGGGATGAGGGGACATAAATATGCCACTTTCGTAGCTATTATTTCCAAAAATATCCACTAAATCATTTTATTTTTAAACCTCAAAATGTTTTAAAAAAACTGTCGAAATATGTGCCACACATTGATATAAGCTGAAAACATTGTTTTCAGCTTCGTTCACATGTATGGAGTAATCCCCTTAGATTTTTTTTATTATTTAACTATCAACCTAAGCAGCGGCTATACACAAGACACCTATTATACTTCAAATTTCACCGATACACATATTGTAGTCTTTGAATAAAATGTCTGTGACATACGGACGGAAGGACTTTAAGAAACTAATAGGGTTCCATTTTTGTCATTTTGGCTACGGAACCCCAAAACATGATACACATTGATAATTTTGACGACACGTTTAGCTCAGTGGGTTGTACAACGGCCTACGAAGCTGGCGGTCCCGGGTTCGAATCCCGGCCAGGCAAGTGTTTGTGTGATGAGCACGAATCTTTGTTCCTGGGTCTTAGATGTTTTCTATGTATTTAAGTATTATAATTTATTTATATATTATGTATATCGTCGCCTAGTACTCATAGTACAAGCTTTGCTTAGTTTGGGACTAGATCGATTTGTGTAAGACTCTCCCTGATATTTATTCTATTTTTATTTATTTTATAAACATCACACAACTTGAACTTTTGAAGGTAGTAACGTGAAATTTAAAATGTATATATTATATTTTAGAGACGTACGACTAAAGTACAGCCTTAAGGAAAGATTGTATAAAATTTGTATTATAGGTGGGCAAAGTTTAAGATAGTTCTTACCAAACCAATCTTCTGAAGCCGCGTAGACTACAAGAGTCAGCACAGCGACGATCACTAGGTACTTCTTCATGTTGATATATCGATGACTTGTATGATAATGTTTGTTTTCCGTTCAAGTCGATTTATATACGTTAAATCGTTCCACCTAGTAATCGCTGACAATATAATAATAATAGAGTTGTAACAATAAAATGAACTTACATTAAAAATATTATATTAAGCATAATCGAAATAGGCTGTATGAAGGTCCCAGAATGAAAAAATATTTTTGTATCTTTGTACGTACCTCTTTATTGGGTCTTCGGGTCTCTTCACACCAAAACAACTGGAGACAATTGAGCTATTTTTGTTAGTCTGGTGGCTTAGTATCCACAGATGTTTATAGGAAAAAACTATAACCCTACAACGCTGGAATAAAAAGATCATATTTTTTATTTATTTATTTAAACTTTATTGCACAAAACAAAAGTAAGTACAAATGGCGAACTTAATGCCAAAAGGCATTCTCAACCAGTCAACCATAGGGCCAAACAGAGAAGCGTGAAAATGGTGCAGTGGGGAAAAACATTCAGTACTGAGAGCGTTAGGACACACAAGCAAATAATGCATACATAATTGCTTATACGTATACTATATATGGTATACAATATATATATATATATTACATATAAATACAAAATATACCAGCTACTGCATGGAAGATGGACGCTACTTGAGTTCTTGTTCCAGCAGATGCCTACGTAGCATCCGCTTGAAAACTACCTTGCTTGGGGTTTGTCTGATAGAAAGAGGGAGCGAATTCCAGAGACGGCTTGCCTGAACGGCGAAAGAATATGACATGAAACCGGTGTGGTGTGAAGGATTTGAAAGTTTGAGAATTCGGGAGGAACGTTTTATCTCCTCTGCGAACGAACGTAAAGGAATCTTCTAATCCTAATATCCTAATCCTAATAAATTATAATCCCAATATCCAAATCCATACTTCCATACTAATATTATAAATGCGAAAGTGTCTGTTTGTCTGTCTGTTACCTCTTCACGCTTAAACAGCTAAACCGATTTGGATGGAGATTTGATTGGTATGGAGATAGTTTGAGTCCCGGGGAAGGACATAGGCTACTTTTTTATTCCGGAAAATATCCTTATCCCCGATAAACCAATTTAAGGCGGACAAAGTCGCGGGCAGAAGCTAGTAATATTATAAACGTTAAATTTTATGCTGATGTACGTTTCTCTTAATTTTTAAAACACTGAACGGATCTCAACGAAACTTCCCAGTAGGTAATGTTGTTTAGACATCAGAATATTATATAGGCTACTGAGGCTACTAGAAGGCGCCCGTAACTTCGTTCGCTGAGGAGAAAAAGCCATAACCCCTCTTTGTTTCTTTAGCATAGTCGGGTAATAAGTATCTTCTAACCATCTGGAGATACTCAGCTACCCGTGTACCAAAAATAATTGAAATCCGTTTAGGCGTTTTTGCGTGATGAAGTCACAACGACACATACAAACATACAAAAAATCCAAAAAAAAATATTTTCGTTTTAGTGACCTCTAAATAGTCCGTAACAATTTTTTTTTTGAAAATATCTTCATTGTACAGACATTTCATTTGTACAACTTTATTTATAATTGTATATTGTTCGTGGTCTGACGTGGCTAGTTTTGTATAAACGTTTTCAAATATATAATGTCTACTCACACATGTTTAAATATTTTATCTTTAACAGATAATAAATACTTTTTAAAGGAATGCTGATTATGAATATGTATGAAACATTTCATTATTCAAAGCCAATTCAACTACCTAACTTAACCTAACAGTCGCAGACAAGGTCACGAGCATAAGCTAGTAAAATAAATGTATATCTAATCGATATAAAGCGAAAGTAATTCAATGTTCAGTTCTTGCAAAAATATGACCATGAATTAGTAACAGTAAACGATTTTGTTGCTATGTTTATACATATTATGTGCTAGCTGTGCCCTTGGCTCCGCCCGCATGGAATTCGGCCAGTGTCAGTAAGCGGCTAATTCACCCCTAATTTTTCTCCCTTTTCCCTGAAGGCGAAACTTGAAGTAATGTTGACAGATGGATACCCTAGAGAACTGTAGTCCAGATAAAATATTTTACCAGTACCACTAAATAAAACGCAACAAAAGTTGTCTGGAAGGGATAGCTTTTTAGCGATAAGACTGCCTTTTTTCTACCGTAGTTTGTGTTAAGGCTCTATTGTACTGTTTCTGTTGTTGATGTGCAATAAAGCATTGTTGTATTGTCTTGTAAAAGTACACTTCAAATTCAAAAGATTTTTTCGCCCTTACTGAAATTTACGACATGATTTACAAGACATAAAGTAGTACGTGTATATTGGATGAAATTCTTCCAAAGGTGAAAGATAAACATGTGCCAGTAACTAAACAAAAAAAATATAAATTCCCACCATGGTTTGATCATTAACTAATAAAAAATTCAAATAAAACAACCCATTAAAAAAATATAAAAATCCTTGAGATTTTATAGCACTAAAATTATTAGGTAAACGTCTAAATAAATTAACAACTTCCAGGTACAATTATTAAATTAGTAAAATAGAGGACAAGCTCAACGAAAATCTCAAGCTATTTTGGTCAAATGTGATAGCAAAGCGAGGAGGCTCAAGTGTATTTCCGCCTGCAATGACAGATGGCAAAGTCAGTACGTCAAACAGTACTGAAATATGTGAGATGTTGGCGTCCCATTTTCCTACAGTATATACTAAAATGAACCACTCTGCATGAATTTGTCTATAGAAATTTAAGAACATTAGAAAATTATAGCTTAAATTTAGTTATTCCCAGCATCGATGTTGATTGTTGAGGCATTATCGTTCTAAGGGCGCAGCGCCTGACAGAATTCCCCCATCTTCATATATTCGTGCGCAATGGAAATAGTCTGGCCTTTTAGCATAATATATTACAAATCCCTAACAAGTGAAATATTTCCAGCTCAGTGGAAATCTGCAAAGGTAGTACCAGTGTTATAAGGATTATGTTTCCAACTATAGACCAATTGTGTATATATTGTGTTCGTTCGCTAAGATTTTTGAATCACTTATTCGCCCGTATGTTCAACGACATTTAAAATTTTATCTAACCAACTTTCATCATGGTTCTGTTACTGCCAGATCTACAGTGACAAATCTGGTGACATTTGCAGAGCTTCTATCAGATGCAGTAGATTCTGGTAAGCAGACGGATGTAATATATACTGTCTTTAGTAAGGCTTTCGATAAAGTTAGTAACAAAATCCTAAATAAGTTATCACTGTTATCATCGTACGGATTTGGCTCAATACTGAATTGGTTAGAGTTTTACTTAACGAATAGGTTGTTTATAGATTTGTTAATGGTTTTCAGTCGCAGTCACAAATCATAACGTCTGGGGTTCCCCAAGGCTCACACCTGGACCCTATTCTGTTCTTTTTTTTATAAATGACATTCCCGATTGTTGTCTATACTCACAAATCTTTATTTTAAGTTTGCTTGTATTATAGAAACTGCTTGTGATGTTGACTTATTACAAAGTGATTTAAACAGGCTAGTTAACTGGTGTAATAATAACCGAATGGTGTTGTATGCAAAAAATGTGTACATATAAAGATCTCCAGAAAACAGCTTAATTCAGTGTTAATATTATATTATTGACGAAATGCTTCAAGAAGTATTTACAGTACATGATTTAGAAATATTTTTTGACCAAAAACTTACCTTTGTTCCTCACATTGAAAATATTGTCAAGAGAGCATCAAAGATGTTGGGGTTCGTTATAAGAAATGCAAAAAGATTTAAGCGTAGTAAAACAAAAATCCTTCTATATAATAACTTAGTCAGAAGTATCGTGGAATATAGTTGTACGATTTGGCGTCCATACTATTCTACACACACTTTACGCCTAGAGCGTGTACAAAAGCGATTTGTGCGACATTTGGTACTTTCAGCTGGTAGAGCTAAATGATCAACCTCATACACAAAAAGGTTGGCGCTTTTCGAAATGGAGTCTCTAGCATTGCGTAGAAACATCGCCGATGCGTTGTTCCTGCGCAAGCTCTTCAGAAATGAAATTGATTGTCACCAACTATTAGCTTTGCTGTCCTTCCGAGCCCCATCTCGAATGCCCCGCAATCCTATCACGCCTCAGTATCTATCGTTTAGACGAACTGTCTTTGGCAGCAGCTCACCAAGGCTCTGCAAACTTCTTAACAGCTGTTATGGGACCCGATGTACACTGACTCGACGCCACAATTTAAAAAAAGTTTTTAAATGTTTACAAAAGGAAAAAATCATTTCAATAATAACCTAAGGCCAGTAAAGAGCATTATTAAATATAAATAGTGTTAAGGAGGTAATAATTTAACTAGTTTTATAATAAATAAAGTTAATAGTTGTAATAATGTTATAAAGGATGTAGTTACTGTAAACAATAAAAAGCTTTACTATAATTAATGAAAATTATTAGTTCATGCTTTATATCATCAAGATTGATTTCTTCTGTAAACCTAGACAGCAGCATAGTAATGCTTTTCCCAGGTTGGTGCCCAAACTGATTTGCCAAGAGAATATTATTATTGTGGCTCGACATGTTCTTGGCCGGTTTTTCTTCAGCGTCAACCATCCTGTGGATGCACAGATACCCGTGTACCAACCAAATATAGTTAAAATCCGTTTTGCCATTTTGGCTGGATGAAACCTGCAAACTTAACTAAATTGGACAAATAGGTTAGGTTAAAGGTGATATCAGACGGTTCACTTTTCTTTCATTTTCTTGTTTAATTTTGCATCATTCCCTCAAAGTGACATGCCTGAACGAAAAGTGAAACAAAAATGACGAATTAATTTATTAGTGAACCAATCCAACACCGTTGGATCGGTTCACTAATGAATTAATTCGGGTGAACATTCATTCAAGTGAACCGACTGATATCACCTTAAGCGAAATCGACTTGCTTCCACATTCCTCGTTAGGGCGGCTAAAGAGTGGAAGTCCTTTTAAGCAAATCTTTTTCCGGAACAATATAACTTGGATCTCTTCAAGACGAGGGTAAATAGACACTATAATAAGCATGCTCCATCGTTGGCTTCATCGCCGCTTACCAATAGGTGTGATGGAAGTCAAATGCTTGCCTATCTTACGTAAACCGTCTACCCGTAAACACGAAAGCTAAAAGCTTCCGAAACGTCGGGAACTCAAATGAGGTAATATACGCGATATAATCGGTTTAAATTGTTTTTTTTAAACATTAAGTTTGTACGGAACCCTCGGTGCGTGAGTCAGTCTCTCACTTGCTCGGTTTTTTACCACTGTGACCGCACCGAAAACTTCAAAAACATGAGCCGTAAGGAATCTGGACGCGTAATTAAAGCGGAGACGATTTAGTCAACGATGTCTATTAGAGGGGACTAGCTAGGGTTGTCACTCCGGGCTTCAGAAATCAAGTAAGTATAATCAATACAAAGATCGAGAATTCCTTAAGGGATATTATATTAATCACTTCAGTATTTTAGAAGTGAACATTTCTTTAGCGGCGCTGTGCACTTTTTGTGGTGGGGAATTTTTTTTAACTCGCGACAGGTCACGTGACCGACAGATTGAAAATTCGTAAGACGGACACGTGACCTGATCGAAAAACTGTTACAATGTCATTGAAGCCAGTAGACGAGTTTAGTATGGATGAAAGTTGATTTTTCTGTGACTTTATAATGTTAACCGAACTGTAACTTTTTAATGTTAAATAATAAAATTTTAATAATAAAGTTTTTAAGTGTTCAATTTTTAATGTAATATTGTAATGTCATTTTTGTGTACGATAGAGCAATAAATGAATATTGTATTTTACCACATAAGTGATAGTACTTTTATACTGATAATTAAAGCAATTCGTGCAAAATTATTCCCTAACCATTCCGAAGTATCAAGAATGCACAACGTTAATATTTAAGGTTTCACTTCTGCCGGCACTCCCGGAGTGCAACCCGTTGTTTTTTTTTACTCTTTGTATATTTGTATGTGTCGTTGTGGCTTCATCATGTCAAAACGGCTAAAACGATATCAACAATTTTTGGTACACGGCTAGCTTTGCTGGGAATCCACAGATGGCTACGGAAACTTTTTATAAAATTACGCTGAAGCAAAAAAGAGGGTTATGATTTTTTTATTAGCACCTAAGCTCAAATTACCCTTTTACACCGTACAACCTAATGTCAAAAATACACATCGTTTTATTTTAAGGCTTTAGGGTTTTCTAGAACTCTGTTATGTAGAAATTATGCTATTTTGAATGTATGTTTATATGACAATATGGGTTTTTGACATTAGGTTGCACTTACTGTGTAAAAGGGTAATTTGAGCTTAGATGCTAATGCACCGGCAGGTTTTTTCTACCTCCGTGAACAAAGTTGCGGGCGCCTTGTAGTAAGTACATAATAAATATTCTAGTAAGTCTATCTATAATATTTTCTTCTGTTTCCGCGATTATTACTCATTGAAATAAAACAATTTAACGGATTATATCGCGTATATTATCTCATTTTAGTTCCCGACGTTTCGGAAGCTTTCCAGCTTTCCATGGTCACGGGAGGACTGAGAAAAGATGTATTTTCCTCTGTCAAAGTTACAATTTGTGCAAACTACCCATTTTTTGAAAAAACACAAATAAAGGTGTACATACATGCCAGATGGGCCTAAGCTGTAAAGACAGTTACACATGTGCCAGAAGGGCTTAATTATTTTATTCTAATAATTTACCAAGCAGCATTTCACAAATGAGGCGTACTGAGGAGAAAAGAAACGCTGCAAAGAAAAACTCCCAGGCTACCTCATTACTAATTATAATATTTAAAAACAGAGACTATTAAACTACTTTTAAACAGATAAGATATTTTACACAGTTCGGAAATTAAGGTTTTGCAGTCCTGTGTCTTGCTTGTTCCTTGATGAGATGTATTACAGGATCCCAAGCTGGTGGTAGTGACAATCCATCTTCTCTATTGAAATTAGGATGCTTTTTAATCTCAATAGCCTCGCGTAGCATCCTGGGAAAATATCTTTTTTCTTTGGCAAGGATAGAAGGTTTATCAAACTTAATTGAGTGGTTTGGTTTGTCAATGACATGTTCACAAACTGCAGACCTATTACACCGACGGTGCTTGACATCTGCTATGTGCTCCTTCACCCGGGTTGATACACTGCGTTTCGTTTGACCAATGTATGAAAGACCACACTCGCAGTCCAGCTTATAAATGCCTGCACTCTGCAAAGGGGTGCTACTCTTCACGGGTCTAAGGTATTGAAACACCTTCTTCAACGGCTTGAAATATGTTTTTATAGAAGCACGCTTCAAGATGTTTCCGATCTTGTCTGTGACCCCTTTCACATATGGTAATACGGCAGGTTTACGCTCGACTGTTGGTTTCTTCATACTGGGATTCTGCTTGGAACGTGGTATCTGGAGCTCGTTGGCTCGAAGCGCACGTTTGACATTCTGTAACTCAGCAGTCAGATGTTGATTGTCGCAGATACCCCTGGCTCTCTGAAACAAAGATTTACCCACTGTAGCAAGTTGACAGGGATGGTGGTGAGATTTGCCATTCAAATACCTATCTGTATGCGTAGGAAACCTAGCTAGAGCCAGGTGTATCTGCGACAATCAACATCTGACTGCTGAGTTACAGAATGTCAAACGTGCGCTTCGAGCCAACGAGCTCCAGATACCACGTTCCAAGCAGAATCCCAGTATGAAGAAACCAACAGTCGAGCGTAAACCTGCCGTATTACCATATGTGAAAGGGGTCTCAGACAAGATCGGAAACATCTTGAAGCGTGCTTCTATAAAAACATATTTCAAGCCGTTGAAGAAGGTGTTTCAATACCTTAGACCCGTGAAGAGTAGCACCCCTTTGCAGAGTGCAGGCATTTATAAGCTGGACTGCGAGTGTGGTCTTTCATACATTGGTCAAACGAAACGCAGTGTATCAACCCGGGTGAAGGAGCACATAGCAGATGTCAAGCACCGTCGGTGTAATAGGTCTGCAGTTTGTGAACATGTCATTGACAAACCAAACCACTCAATTAAGTTTGATAAACCTTCTATCCTTGCCAAAGAAAAAATATATTTTCCCAGGATGCTACGCGAGGCTATTGAGATTAAAAAGCATCCTAATTTCAATAGAGAAGATGGATTGTCACTACCACCAGCTTGGGATCCTGTAATACATCTCATCAAGGAACAAGCAAGACACAGGACTGCAAAACCTTAATTTCCGAACGGTGTAAAATATCTTATCTGTTTAAAAGTAGTTTAATAGTCTCTGTTTTTAAATATTATAATTAGTAATGAGGTAGCCTGGGAGTTTTTCTTTGCAGCGTTTCTTTTCTCCTCAGTACGCCTCATTTGTGAAATGCTGCTTGGTAAATTATTAGAATAAAATAATTAAGCCCTTCTGGCACATGTGTAACTGTCTTTACAGCTTAGGCCCATCTGGCATGTATGTACACCTTTATTTGTGTTTTTTCAAAAAATGGGTAGTTTGCACAAATTGTAACTTTGACAGAGGAAAATACATCTTTTCTCAGTCCTCCCGTGACCATGGAAAGCTGGAAAGCTTCCGAAACGTCGGGAACTAAAATGAGATAATATACGCGATATAATCCGTTAAATTGTTTTATTTCAAGTCTATCTATACTATTATAAAGTTGTAAAAAGAAATGTCTGTACATTAAAGATATTTTCAAAAAAAATATTGTTATAGACTATTTGGAGATCACTAAAATGTAAAATATTTTTTTTTGGATTTCATGTATGTTTATATGTGTCGTTGTGGCTTCATCACGCAAAATTGGCTAAACGGATTTTAACTATTTTTGGTACACGGGTAGCTGGGTATCTCCAGATAGTTATAGTATACTTTTTACCCCACTACGTTATGAATTTTTCTCCTCCGCGAACGAAGTAGCGGGCGCCTTCTAGTAATAAATATTTAGATATAGACAAAGTGAGAAACCGTTGGGTGAGGGCGGCACACTGCCAGTCATTATGGAAGTTTTAGTGGGAGGCATTTGTCTAGCTGTGGATGCTCTTGAGCTGATATTATGATGATGATAATGAGATAAATTTTAAATACATAGAACACGTCCTAGACCCAGAAACAAACATTCGTGCAGAACACACAAACACTTGCCCTGGCTGGTATTTGAACCCAAGACCACCAGCTTCGAAACTGAGCGTAACATGTCGTTAAAGCTTTAATTAAAGTTAGATATTGTTTTGGATGAATTAAAAGCGTACTCCAATCTGTAAGGCCTAAACACTTGTGACTCCTCTGGTGTTGCGTAGGCGACGGTAATCGCTTATAATCAGGCGATCTGCCTGCCCGTTTACCCTCTATAACATTAAATAATAATAGTAATAATTCACGCTTTTCAGTAGTGACAGCCCTATATACAGATAGGGGCCTCATCACACTTAAATGTATTTGCAGGGTAATGTTAAACGCTGCACGTGAGAAGAGTTCGTTGCACCTCTACATGTTTGCCTAACTTAAGCTATATACAATACAGCCTAACGTAACCTAACTGTAGGTATGTTTCAAATAAAGAGGTCGGAATTGGTAGTGTCTATTTACCTAAACTATGGGAGAATGTAATTAGGAGTGGTTATTACCATTAAAAAAAATGTTTCATAAATAATTATATGGGATTTCCCGAATGTGTAACACTATGGACTACAAAATCTAATACTATTATAAAGATTTAAAGCAGGGCCGACATGTACATCTATATAAAGGCTCCTAAAACAATAAATAAAATAAAAAATTGTAAAAACTAAATGTCTGGGCATTAAAGATATTTTCAAAAAAACAATCGTAAAGGACCATTTAGAGGGTACTTAATTGAAAAATATTTTTTTATGAATTTTATGTATGTTTTTGTGTGTCGTTGTGGCTTCATCGCCCTAAATTGGTTAAACGGATATTAAATATTTTTGGTATACGGGTAGCTGGATATCCACAGATGGTTATATGATACCCAACTACGCTGAAGATAAAAAGAGGGAATATGACTTTTCCACCTCCGTTAACGAAGTTGTGGGCACCTTCTAGTTCTTAATATACATAAATTCCCTCTCGGGGTCAGTCCTACGTGTATGTCACTTTTAGGTTGTCAACGTATTTGAATTATCTGCATTAGCATTTTCGCAACCGTCATTTTCGTAGCGGTACGCTCGTAGATAATAACATGGGAAAAACCGTATGTAGCGAAAACTTGCTACGAGCAAAGCGCCAGCCGAGCGGCCTCGCGGTCGTGAATGTGTAAGACAATTGTTGTTCATGAATAATCTGACCCTATCACGAAGATTTCTATTAAGAAGAGACACTCCGAGCATAGCCCTTTTCATTGCACGTTGCGTAACTCTCAGCCGCCTTATGAGTCCTATTGTGAACGACGACAGATATAGAATCAGAAATGAGAATATCCGCTGAAGAACCAAAGTAACCGACATAGCTCACAGGATTGCATCGTTGAAGTGGCAATGGGCGGGCCATGTAGCCCAGATAACGGATGGCCGTTACTGCAGTATAGTCCTGGAGTGGCGACCACGCATAGGAAAGTGCAGCGTGGGACGGCCCCCGACAAGGTGGACAGATGACCTCGTTAGGGTCGCAGGGAGTCAATGGATGCGGTCTGTGCAGGATCGCACCCTGTGGCAAGCTATAGGGGAGGCCTATGTTCAGCAGTGGACGTTCGTGGCTGATAGATAGATAGATAGAGAGTAATATATTAGTAATAATTAACAAATCCGGAAAATCCTGCGTTAATTAAAAATCAATCACTATTTTTGGTGGTGATAATCACTCTTAATTAAGTCCTCCCGCGAAGTTTACGTTAATAGGCACTACCTATTCCGACCTCACTTCATATAGTCCATGGTTTCCGATAGTGGTATGATAACCCTAGACACATGGGCCTCATCACACTTTCATGTATTTGCGGACGTAAACACAGCTTGCATGTAAGTAGTTGCCTTGCATATCCACCTGTTTACCGACGAAACTGACTGGAGCTTTATTTCATAAAATCCTTGGTTTCCGGATTTAACAACCTTATCACATGGGCCTTATCGCGCTTAACATAACTATTACTGTTTGGCTGCATACTATAGCTAGCTAGCACCATTATTTTGTTAAGTGACAGAGTTATTCGCATGAAGTAGCTATAACTCATAAGTTATTTACAGACTAATGAGTCTGATAATGATCAGAGCATTTCAAAGATTTCTTGCAAGCCTGTACAGTCACCAGCAGTAATATCTGTCACAATAAAGCGCGTATAAATATCTGACACGACTCTATTTCTAGGGCTGTTAGGATTAGGATGTGTCGGATATTTTTGCCTGATTTTTTATAACAGATATTGATGTTGCTGGGTGGAAAACCAATCACATAACATAATTCATACATCGTTCGTTGAAATCCAAAACAAAAGAACCGCGCACCGCGAAACCAGTCAATGATTTAAATTTTTCGACCCGTCACCTGTCCCGGCCGACTGCCGCATAATTTGTCAACAGTAATTCCGTGGAAAGGCATAGGGCGCGGTGACAACCAAAGAAATGTTTCCCGTAATATCGGAGCGGCGCGCGGCGCGACAAAAAGGCAATCGATCACGCTGCTTCCACCTGGGTTGAGATGGCAATCCGAATGCGTGATACGCGTTAACTACCAACGACTTCACGAGGAACACAGACAGAAACGAACCCTGATTTAACGAAATACAGTTGAAATCCTCTGTATGTTGCAATAAACACACGGGCCACATTTCACGCTATTCGTTTCTGCCTGCTTTCGTCCGGGATAATGCTTCCTGTGATATTGGCGTAATATTTCTTTGCGATACCGTTTGTTATCTGTGGAACGGGCTCGTTTTCATCCGTACGTTTGCTGTCGAACGTTTATTTTGGTATGATCTGATCGGGTCGTGTTTATATAGTTGCTGATGAGGAGTGAGAATGATTTATAGGATTTGAATAATAAATATTCTCGAGCTACTTCAGATTACAAGTTCGAGCAATCCGTAACAGAATTACAAGTACGACGTCCGCAACGTTGAAGAAGTACAACCCATGTTAAATAAATCATACCTACTTATATGTGTAGCAAAAAGGACTTATATTTATTATATTTACGCGCCCCATAGAAATATTGACATCTTTACTTAAAACACATTGTCATCCATTTAGATATAACTTTCCTGCAAAATTAAATGGCCATGCAGAAGTAAGCTCTGTTGCGCAGGTACTCTTACTTACTATGGATTTTGACTCATTTGATGTATCGTCGACGACACGTGTGACTCAGTTGGTTGCTCAATTGTGTACAACGCTGGTGGTCCTGGGTTCAAATCCTGGCCGGAGCACGGGATTGTCAGATGAACACGAATGTTTGTTCCAGTCTTGAATATGTTCTTTGTGTTTAAGTATTGTAATTTATCTATATGTTATGTTTATCGTAAGTATCGTAAGTCCCCATAATACAAGCTTTGCTTTCGATACTTTTTCATTTGTCTAAGGTGGTCCCTGATATTTGTTTATTTTAATTTATTTATTACTGGAAGGTGCGAAACTTCGTTCGCGGAGGAGAAAAAGTCATAACCCCTATTTTTTCCTTTGGGTAGTGGGGTAAAAAGTATCCCATAACTATCTGGAGATACCCAGCTATCGGTAGACCAAAAATATTTGAAATCTGCCGATTTGGCGTGATGAAGCCGCAACGACACATTAAATCATACAAAATATCCTCCTCCAAATAGTCCGTAACAATCATTTTTTTAAAAAGAACTTCAATGTACACATATTTTATTTTTACAACTTTATAATGAGTCTTAATCGTGTAAGTGCAAATTAATAGTATTGACAGTGCAATTGCTTTTAACGATATTAAAACATACAGAAATACCCGGTTATATGAAGCAAATTAAATCCACGAGTAGTTCGATTTCATTACCTGCATAATGAGATTGAAAAGCCTATAGGGAGTTACGGTTGACCAAAGACAATTTCTCTTAAACAGGCTTGGTGAAACCCTGATAATAACATTAATAGCCTACATGCATATTAACTTACCTGCCAATAATTTAATTATTTACTTGAAAGTGTACGTAACTTCGCTAAAACATAAAAAGTTAAGCTTTAACGTTCCATGTATTTATTTATTTAAACTTTATTGCACAATCGAAAAATGGACCAATGGAGGACTCAATGCCAAAAGGCATTTTCTGCCAATCAACTATTGGGTTAAACAGAAACAGTTATATAGGTGCAGGGTTTATGAACTACATACTTTTAAGAGAAATAGAATTCACATAATATATACTTATAAAATGTATATACGTACATAAACATTCACATATACACAATATAATATATATGGAAAGATATTACTTTATGTATCTATTGCAAAACATCATACAAAGCGAGGGAGCTAATCTTCGACCTTACTAAAGAGGTGCTTGCGTAACATGTGCTTGAAATTAAGTTTGCTTTGTGCTTGTCTGATAGTGAATTTTACATCTGAGCTAATGGGGCATTTATTTAATTTAATAATTTAAAAATTTTAAAGATGTAATGAATAGTGTTTTGCAGTAAATAGTGTATTTTCTCGAAAAGTTCATATGTATCTTGCTGTCTAAATTAGCTTAAGGAGGACATGGGTTGTGGTTAAGGTAGCAAATTAATGACAAAATACGACGGCAAAAGATTATTCACTACATTTGTACTTCTTGAATGTCAATCCCCATCATCTCCCTGACCTTATCCTACTTACGTAGGGTCGGCACAACATGTTTTCTTCTTCCATTCATCTATTATTCGTCATTTCAGCGCTTACTCCTTTCTTTCTCATGTCCTCTCTCACACAATCCATCCATCGCTTTTTTGGCCTACCGATCGCTTTTCGTCCTTGAACATTCATCCCTAACATTTTTCTACCAATATGACGCTCATCTCTCCTCATTACATTCCCATACCACGGTAACCTATTGCTCCTCATTTATTTATTTAAACTTTATTGCACTATACAAGAAAGTACAAGTGGCGGACTTAATGCCATAAAGGCATTCTCTAACAGTCAACCTTTAGGCTAAACAGAGAAATTATTGGTGCGGGATATCGGTATCAGACTTCTAGAAAATAATAATTACAAGGGCGAGACAGCCAAGTTACATAGTATACAAACTATACATAATATATATAAACATGATACATATATAGATATACATACATATAGGTACCTGCTCCTAAACTATTATGAGGACTCTTAATCTTGAAGATTTCCCAAGAGATGCTTGCGCAACTTACACTTGAAGGAGAATTTACTCTGAGTTTGTCGTATACTCATTGTATCCGTCATGGGTGCTATTTTCAAACTTCCCCTGATATAGTCATTTCTAATCCGGTCTTTCCTTGTCACTCCACACATCCATATAAACATTATATTAAATGTCATTAAAGAAACAAAATAAGAAGTAACAACGACTATTTTGTTTAGAATTAACGAATGATAAGCAGCCCGTTGCGTTTGTCAAATGATGAGCTTCTCCTCCGTCCATTTCATAGTCAAAAAAATCCTATTATGCTTAATTTTTGATAGAATTTTCATTTCATCCGCAATTTTTTTATCAGACACCTGTAAATTTTTATGGTTTTCGAAAAAGTCATCATGAAGAAACCATTAAGTTTAGTTAAATTAGTTCCAATGATATAACATTAAAACAGGTAGATGGGTTATACGGGCTCCAAAAATGGCTCACCAAAACTACGCCAATCAGCAAACCTTAACTCAGTCTTGCGCACAGAGCACTTTGTTATATATTAGATTATGCGTCAAATAAACAAAAATGCCGTCATGCATAATGAGATTTTGCACTAATTACTCAATAAAAGCATCTAACAGCATTTACGATTAGTGTGTTATTGCAATATTATCAGATTTATGTGTGCATAAGCCTGGTCATTTTTACACGTGGATAATCGTGTAGTAGGTAACCTATCTACCTCTTTTAATGTTATATCATTGGGTTTGTTTTATAATAATCTCAAATTATTGATGGTTACAGAGAAAACAATTATATTTGATGGAACGGGTTTTGATAAAATAAAGATACATTTTGAAGGACATCGATAGGACTAAGTTGCAAATAACTTACAAGACGTGGCCTTATAATATAACTCTGAACACTGATAGTCGTAAATCGTGAAATATCTGCCATTACTGATGTCGATAAAAGAAGGTACAACCGATTGAAGCAGCATGAAAAATACCCACTTTGGAAAATACGATGGCAAAACATTATTTACTATATCTGTACCCTATCACTTAGGACAGTAAAACAAATACTGTCTAAGGTATTTATTAGAGATCTGAGACATTTTACTACCTCAAGTCTGCGATCTGAGATATTCTTTTTGTTCAGGTATTTGTCGCACAAGCCGGAGGCGAGGGCAATAAACTTGCGATCTGAGGCAATTTTTACACTCGCCCGTGATATGTACACAAATTTACGCCTTCCTATGACCAGAAAGAAGAATATTCTGCCCGTGTAGCGGATGGTAAATGCGTTACTGGTGATTTGCAGACAAAAGAATCTCTATATTATTATAGTGTCCCAAAATTTTGTACCATAAAATGTTTTGCAAATGCTTACGTTCATAGAGATTATAAAAAAATATTTACACAAAATTCAACGATTGATGAATGATTTTACACTAAACTAGATGGTTTGTCTTATTTTTTGCTTGTGGAAGGTTCAAATGTATATGTATAAAGGATTCTGCGTAAGATACGCCAATAAAACAATATTTTGAAAACATTTTTTTTTTGCTACTCACTCGTATGATACCCGGGGTAACGTAAAAGATATTAAAAACAAGTACTGATATATTTACAGATATTTTGTTTTATTCCCTTCATTAGACTCTGTTAGCATTGTCGTGAAATTGGGTGTAGTTTAACGTAAACATTGGCAGCCATTAATGGTGCAATAACCGCCATTTCTGTGTCCTTTTTGTCTGCAGCTTGCTATGCATTCGTAGAAAATGCAGCCCGGCGGTGGCTTTGCTGTTATTGTTACCCTTTTTAGTATTTGGCGTTTTTCAAGATGATGTGAAGAATCTGTAATAATGATAATTGTGTTATGGTTTATTAAACATTCTAATCAAGTTGGCTTTGTTGTTGAGCATTTTCGCGAGAAGTGATGCACTTAATTGTGACATAATGCTTAATAATGTTCTATTTTGTAACCAACATTTTCAAAATGTAGATATTTCAAAAAGATACAAAACGGAATGTTATTCACATTTAATTCATGACACTTAATTGCATCACTTCTCGATAAGGGCATTTTTGAAAAATGTTGGTTACAAAATGGAATATTATTAAAAACTAGCTTCTGCCCGCGACTTCGTCCGCCTTAAATTCGTTTATCGCGGATAAGGGTATTTTTCCGGGATAAAAATTAGCCTATGTAAGCCGGGACTAAATCTATCTCCATACCAAATTTCATCCAAATCGGTTCAGCGGTTTAAGCGTGAAGAGGTAACAGACAGACAGACAGACACACAGACAGACACACTTTCGCATTTATAATATTATAGTATGGATATGGATTTCTTAATTATGTCTTAACTTCTCGTGAAAATGCTCGTAAGTGCAAGATACAATATTTTTAGCATTACATTAAAATCATTTATCTGGTAAATAAAAAGAAACTAATTGAAAAACACAAAAAAATCTAAATATTCACAAAATGTTTTGTAATTTAGACTTTACTTACTATAATTAGAAAATTAGAATGGGTGACTCCATGAAATTCGGGTTACTCGTGTCTAATCTTGTTTAGACAATATTAAAAATAATATTGAAATTATATTTAAAAATATATATTTAAAGAGCATGGAGTAATTAGTTAGAGAGCGCTTCGAAATAAAGCTTCCAAGTCAATTCGTCGGAACGTAACCTCAATAATTAACCGGTATAATCTAAATAAATACCGGTTTATTTGTAACCGGTTACAAGCCCTGGGAAATGTACCTTATACTTGTTTCCATCACGTGACCTAATTAACAGTGATATTTAATTAAATAGTACAGCGAGACAAATACATACCATCGTTTTTAGGATAGGCTGCAACAGCTACCACTAAGAGTATTACAACGAATACTAATGACGTCTTCATAATGAGCAACATCTGCATTCTGCACTATCATTAAACCCGCCAATGAATTTATACGCCTCAAAGTATTCTACTAACAATCACTGTCACTACCAAAAACTAGGTAAAACGAATGTTTTCGCTACGATATCTGAATGCCATGATACGTTGGTGCTTTACAAAGGTTTCTACTTAATCACAGCCGCAACTAAGCGGCGATGGATATGCCTAGTAGGTTCTCTTTAAAAAACCGTAATAGAAAGTTTTGTGCAATCGCGGAGGGAAGTCCCGAGCCCCATGTTTGTCGAATAAGTAATAATATATCAATAGTCATGTTTACGCAAATTTTCACTTTCATCGTTGGTACTTAAATAGGTATTCCGTTGTAGGATTTTATTAGCATACCGCGTATGTTAGAGCGTACAAATAACGTAAGAATTTCAACTATTACGGTTATGTGTCTTCAGTTAGAGTTTTTGCGAAGATTATTTGAATTAGTGAATGCTGGTCATGGAAGATTACATTTATTTTGTACTAGTAAGTGCCTTCGTTGTCATAGGAGAAAAAATCATAACCCTCTTTTTTTCTTCATCGTAGTCGAGTAGAAAGTATCCTATAACCATCTAGGGATGCTGAGCTACCCGACCTAAAATAGTTCAAATCTCTTTAGACGCTTTGGCGTGATGAAGCCATAACAACATATACAAAACTACAAAAAAAAATCGATTAATTGAGCTCCAAATAGTCCCTGTTTTTAACAACAATAAATTTTTTTAAATATCTACGATGTACAGACATTTCATTTTTACAACTGCCACCTGATGGTAAGTGGTCATCATCGCACATAGATACGTGCAAAAGCAGAGGAATCGCCCGTACATTGCCATATTTGAGGGATTTGTTAACTCGCTTCTTGAAGAATCCCATGTTAGAGCTCCGGAGTCCCGAAACACCTAAGGGGGAAGCTAATTCCACAATTTGCAGTTAGTGGTAAAAAATATCGTGATGCCTGTCTATTTTTGGGATGCCAAGCATCCAGATAGTGGGGATGTACTTTGTTCCTGAGCTGGGAGAAGCGATAATAAACACGTGACGGTGTGGCTCCAACTCAAAAAGTTCTTCAGAACATTCCCCATTGTATGGTACGGTAAAACAAATACAGAGGGCCAACATCTCCCCGGAAGCTAAGTGGTGTAATTTACAGCACTGCCGTATACTGGTGAAATCGCACATTTAAGGCCAGTGAATTATTCAACAACGCTAACGAATGAAGCCTGATTACAAGAGAAATTATGACCGTTCAGTGTTCGTTTTATTCTGACAACTTTTTACGCGGAAATGGAAAAATCAGAACAGCAATTTAGGTTTCCGTAGGGTTCCAAAATGGCAAAAATGGAACCCTTATAGTTTCGTCATGTCCATCCGTCCGTATGTCACAGGCATTTTACTCAAAAACTACTTAATGTATATTGATGAAATTTAGAAGATAGGTGTCTTGTATAAGCCGCTACTTAGTTTGATTGATAGTTAAATAAATAATAATAAAGTATATTTCTAAAACTGACAGAAATCATTTTTCAGCAAATTACGATATGTGGCACATATTTTGACAGTTCTTTTATAAAGACCTTGAGGTTTTTAAAAGAAAATTTGGATTTAGTAAATATTTTCAAAAATATTTGCTTCAAAATTTGTATAAATTGTGGGGCTCTATTTAAAAACAACAATTTAAAAAAAAAATACAAAGATAAAGCTTAAGAAATACTTTCAACGATAATTATTTCCAACATGATTGAATATAATGTTTTGGAGTTATTACCAAAAAAATTCGCTTCTTAACTAACAGACGTAGTGCCGTGGAGATACGCTCTTTTGCTAGTGCACTTTTTCATATCGTATCTTTTTGTTTCTGTAGTGCATTTTTTGGATGAACGGCTGCGGAACCCTACACTGAGTATGGTTCGATATGCTCTTGGCCATTTTTTTTCGGTACTGTACTTGACTAAAGAGGTCAGTAATTTTTATATGTACAGCTATCACAGTTGTTCAACTGGTCACAATCAGTGTAGTCGATTGGACATAAAATATATAAACTAGCGGCTCACAACCCCCATATCTCCGCCATTTTGAAACAAAAACATAAACCGAATCGACAAAAAAAGTATAACTATCGAATCTGTTTACATGATTAGAATCGGTTGTGAAATGTTACCAGTTGAAAAGAACAGCCGGACAGACGAAAGCATTTTTGTCCAAATGGAGACTCCCTCAATCGCTACGCTCGCTCAGTCGAAAATTGTAAAATAACAAACACAACAAATAAAATTATAAATAAAATGTAATTTATTAACCAATCACAAACAAGCAAACTTATTTTGTATAACAAGATTCTGTGACTTATAAAGTAGTTTATGTTGTAAATTGGATTGAGACTCGGCGAGGCCGCTGGTTTTCAGTCTCAAACCATGACTTAATTACCTACTTAATAAACACTCAAATCTCAACTAAGTAAATAAAGTAATATTCTCTTCTGTCACTAAAACATAAAATCTCGCAAACGTTCCACCGGCATAGGAGTAAGGATGTTTTGATCACAAACGTATATACTATAGTAAAGTTATAGGAATGGAATTTCTGTACATTAAAGTTATTAAAAATGATTGTATTTGGAGGTCACTAAATAAAAATAAAAAATATTTATTTTTTGTAAGTTTGCATGTGCTGTGGTGACCTCATCGCGCCAAATCGGTTACACGGAAATTAAAAATTTGTGGTACTCGGATAGCGGGGTATCCATGGATGGTTACTTATTTATATGATACTTTCTACCCGACTACGCGTAAAAAAAAGTGTTTATGACTTTTTCTCCTCCGCGGACCAAGTTGCCTCTTCTAGTATAGGTTGAGAGATATCTTCTCTGATCTGAATCAAAACTAGTTCAGTGGCTGCCTGCGGCGGACCGACCTGACCTCCGATAAATTACGGCCCGTATTGCCCCAAAAATATGCTGATTTTGCCCTCACGCACAATCGCGGGATTTCACGAATATTTTAATGTCAGCCTCATTTCATGAGAATCGAGGTGGCACTTATTTTGCCTGAATAAATGTTATACGGCTCGGTTGGTACGCGATTAGGTACCCCTAAAGCAGAGTAGAGGTAGTAATTATTTCAATCTACATTCTTTTTTATCTCGCGAGTACGTTGTTTTCCTTATTATTAAATTATCTTTTATACCCCGGGGGATACATTATATTTACCGCAACACGTTACAATAACTAGGGATGTAAACAAAGGAACTGTTCGAGCTTGTTATTGTAATCTTATACGAGTTAGTAGAGCAGACTGGGTATGGTTGTCTCACAGATTGGTTCTCACACGATGACCATAACAGAAAACTAATAAATTCATCGACCGGTGTCAAAAGATGGCGATAGCTTTATCAAGGGGAGATATAGCTCTCGCGATCTTATGACACCGGTTCATAGTCCAATATAGCCGCTGTGACATCTGATCCGAGACAACCTTACCCGGTCTCCCCTAGTACGGTTGGCCAAATAATTGGTATACCACATTTGAACCTCAACACACATGAAATAGAGTCGTACCGAACGATTGATCTGTCATTGTTGAAAGAGTTTTTGCCCACTCTTAATGTCACTGTTAATCATCTATCATTCATCACATGGGATATTTCTGAAAAATGACCATCATCTTAGTCCGTGTAACATTTTCTTGGGTGTGGTGTGAAGAACTGGGTAAACACACAGCAGGGGGTAACAAGTATCAATTGTCATTCTAGTCTCAATTCATTATGTGTGGTAGTAGAATGGGACCTTTATTCATGGAAGAGTTTAGACAAGACCTATAAATAATAACAGACTATATGAGAGTTGATAATGATCTTGTCTATTACACAATTATTTAGAATAGAGAAAGTATTGATAAATGATAGTAGCATTACCATCATTTTGTTTAAAAAAGCTGCTGCAACTCCAACTCATTAGCAATACCTTTATAACCAACTGGAATTCAAAAGTTAATATGACCTTAACGCAACAAAGGATAATGTACAAATCCAATTTAACTTCAGAGCGGCATCGGCTGGAGGTGTAATTCTCAATATCTGCGTTAAACCAACTCTAGGACTTCCCTGATATAACATGACACGAAAAGTAGCCGTATATATACGTTCTAGATCACAGGTCAAAATATTGGTCCGTCACTCACGTTGTCAATACTGACAACAACTTAAAGAAACAAAACCAAGGGTGAGACTATAAATAATAACGAATACGATACGTGTCTAGGTCTACCTCCGTAGAATCTTTAAATTGGTCACATAACCAAGAAGAACAACGAATTTAAAATGCACCTGGTGACAGAGAAAGTACAGGGAAAGCGACCAAGAAGAAGTCCTATGCGCTGGTCAGATCAGATCCGCGACAACACCAACAAAAGAACTAAAGTAGAAAGCGATTGTCCTCAATATAATTCGTGGAGATCACGACCCTCAGTAAGGAAAAATACGACACAAAGAGCGGGAGGACCTGTCTAGGTCCTATTATAGTAGCGATGAGTCCGTCAGCGCGGTATTTGACGCTGACACACATTTCACGAATACAATCGCTGAGATCAATATCGCCCTCCTTAAGGTCTACTAACAGAGAAAATGATACGGTCGAGGATAAGTTTGAAACATATCGCATCTTTGGTACAACAAAGACTTATCTTGCTTTCCGTTTCACAGGCGGATACGTCTTTGTAGCATTAAATGTACCATAACTAGGTAACGAGTTGGTCAGTTTGTAATAAATACTAAGTAAATAATACGATATAGAAGGAACTTTGTATGTTCTTTTCTGTCTGATTGAAAGCATTAAAAGGAGGTTTGTCATAAAGTTTTGTTTATTAACCTTAAAAAATATATAGGCATCATCATCATCATCATATTCAGCCTAAACGAACTTACCTAATATCAAAATGACGTAGAAAAAACATTAATAATTCTGCGTAAGCATCCACATGTATACCAATCTATTATTTCATTCCAGATTAACTTCACTCTCTGAAGTGTAAGTCATTGCTCTTTATGATTCTAGTATTTATTTCCCAAAGCTAAGGTAGATTCTAAAGTAGCTGCCGTTCAGGTTCTAAGGTTCTAGAGGGCATATAGAAGACTATTGTTGCCATTCAGCAGTCTGTCTATTGTTTCACTGGAGTTCTAGTTCATAAACAATATTTTGCTTACCAGATAGCGCATAGCTAAAGTAGCTAATATCTAAAGCGATAAATTTTCTTTTTAACAAAAAAATAAAGTGACTCATAAAATAGATTATTAAAATTTAAACAAAATTAATTTTTAACAAAACATAAAACCGATATACAAAAAAAATGCTCAACCCGTGACCATTGAAAGCTGAAAAGCTTCCGAAACGTCGGGAACTCAAATGAGATATAATCCGTTAAATTGTTTTATTTAAATGAGTAATCTCGTAAACAGAAGAGAATATTACAATTTTTAAAAAGTTTAAGGAAAAATATAACTGAATAATATAGTTTCTTCAATTTACTTAGAAGTAAATTGAAGAATGTATTGTATAAATTGTATAGATTGAGTTGAAGAAAGTTATATTTGGAGTTTGTTTTATTTTTTGTTAAAATTTAACTTATTTCACACTTTTCAAGAGGGATACTACTAATCTGGATGCATCTCATTTGTAACAAAAAATATATTTTTTTAAATGGTTCATAAATGACGGAGTTATGAAGTAACACACATTAAAAAAGAAATAGAACGGAATTGAGAACAACCTCCATTTTTTGGAGTCGGTTAAAATTGCTTCCAATTTAACTCGTTCTTAACGTTAGCATTTTAAGTATCAGATTACGTGTTCTTAAGAAATACTGACAACATTATCATAATTAATATGTTCCAATTTAATTAGTCTGAAGCCTGAGATGATTAATTTTGTGTGAGAGTTACGAGATACTCGTACTAATATTGTATTTTGTGAAATCCATAATTAGTAAATACTACCGCCAAGGCTTCACACGAGTAGCAGAGCATGTATATGCACGTCTGTGCGTTTTGCTAGAAATTTCCTTCCTCACATACGTGAACTGTTTAATAAATTGTCACCAGAAGTCTTTCCGGAACGATGCAATCTTCAAGCCTTCAAGAAAAGAGGGTACTCCCACCTGAAAGGCCGGAAACGACTAGTGTCTTCTCTGGTGTTGCAGGTATCTATGGGCGACGGCGAAATTTTCATTCATTTTCAAAGAACGTAATAAAATAATATGACGTCAAATGAAAACTATCACAGCTAAGTAGGCTTTACAAGTTTATAAATAATATTATTATATTCGACATTATTAATGATCGAACACCGCGTACAATTGCTTAGGAGTAGGGCTTTGCTAACACTGGGATTTCATAGATACGGCCGTTTGTAACGTATATTTTGTACGGAATCGGTGCGCGAGTCCGACTGGCATCAGACCGGTTTTTTAGATAATATCTTCAAGGTACAGACATTTTCATTTAAATAAATTTATAATAGTATAGACGCAAAAAATAGAAAAAGTAGTTGTTTGACAAAGGGGCTAAAATAAGCCATTATTACACGAAGTGATTATTTGGACGAGCTCACGAAGTGAGCGAGGACAAATATGTCTGAGTGTCATAATGGCTTTTAGCCACGTGTTAAACACTCTGCTTTTCACTTTGACTGCGAGAAAATAAAAAAGACTTAAAATTAAAATTGTATATTTCATGAAAAACTAAAAGTACAGTTTGAGCAATTCTATCAGAAAGTTTGGCCAATCTGATGAGGTTGGTTTGTTTGTTTTAATTATTCGTAAGTAGTTTATAGCTGGCCACAACTTTTTTTTTCAGTGTCATAGAAATTCGTGGGATTACATGACTTTCTTTTAAACCCTGGGGGGTAAATGTACTATTTTAGTCTCGCTTCTCGAATCTAATATGACGTACTTTTTGAGCAAGAGAATGTGGGTACTCCCAGTAATCAAATATTCTGCACTGAATTACCAATGTGCTGAATGCCTACAAAAGGCGGTGCATCCGTCGAAGGAACGAGCATATTTGATTGAATGAAGTGCGCTTTCTTGTCATGAACGTCGGAGTTCAGAAATGCAAGTTAGTAGCTTAAGTACTTGTATTCGAAGTTACCCATTATTTATCGAATAGGCAACTAGACTGGGCTGATTCATTTCCTTTTTAATGACATTAATTATTCATCGAATTAAAAGTAATTTAAACATATTATATTGCGTATATAATCTCAGTTGAGTTCAATCAATCAGCCACTTAGCAGTCGCGTGCGGTCCATAAAGACGCATTGGACCATATGAGCATGGCGGAACTGCCTGCCTATGGCCAAAAAACCCTGTTCATGCCGTCGCTACCAACATTCAATATTTGGTATGGAGCAATACCAACAAATCAGAATATTAAACAGGGTTATCAATTCTTCGTTTTCTCAGTTGGACTTTTTTCTCAAAATGGTTACAGGTTAGTCGCATTTGAAAATATTCCGTCATAGTCATGCGAACAATGTGTCACTAAAAAGAAAAGATTGATATACTTCTTTTGGTCATCGTAAAGTATATAACTCATTTAGTTCACTAGTTCAGTTTAGTTCAGTAGCTCAGCAAACTCATTTACTTCAGTTTATACAGAAATATGTCGTATGTATTTTCTTTCATTCCTTAACGGAACTAATCGAATGACGTTTAATAAATGCAATTCAATCGCTTTTTGGTATGAAAACGTTTGATAAACATTATGGGCCTTAGAATCTATTGTGGAGAAAGCTAATTATTTATTTTTTGTCCGCAGGTGTGATAATTATCTATCACTTCACTCTCTTGTCTCTGAGCGAGTAAGCAAGTAACCGAACAGATACATAAATTGAACTACTGAAGTATTGAAATAAATGAATCTGAGCTGAACTAGTAAATGAAGGAGTTACACAAGTGAAGTAGGTACTTTATTTGAATCATTCATTCACGAACTACCCATGTCTATTCTGTCATAAGATATTGCATGCACAGGATAATTTTATCTGATAGATTCAATAAGGTCTGGCAACGTTGTTGGGGATCGCCCACGCGGTCCCTTTCGCCGATGGTATTGGAAGAGTGGAGGGAGGGGGGACGGCTGCGCAGGCTCAGACAGGTAGGCTACGCTCCTGTTTCGAACTGAGTGATCGTGCGCTTAAAAAATAGAGTCTTTAAATTTGATAATCTGTTCATCACAGTTTTTGATGTACAAGTCACTAGTGACATCTGAATCTTTATATTGAGATACAAATATAGTAGCATCATCCGCAAACAATGCACAAGTGGTCAATTATTAAAGGAAAATAATTAAGATAAGCATATTTAAAATAGAAACGGTCTCAGGACGCTACTTTGAGATACTCCTTGTAGATTTTTTTCATATGTGGACTGAAATTTTGAAATTGTTTTTGTTATTTTACTTTATTTTTTAGAAAGGTTTAAATTATTTTGAAGCTATTCCACGAATCCCAACATTGGTGCTAAGTTTAAAATCAAAGTGACAGGAGTCAAAGCTGATGGATAAAGGTGCTCGTTGGTGGAAAGGAAGACACAGTTGGACCGGTAATCCAAAGATACTGGGTTCGATTCTTGGTGTGACCAAGTGGTAGCGCAATTGTCTTTTTTTGCACTTTGATCTTTAAATCTTCGTCACAATAGAAAGAAATGTAGTGTTAAATTACCCACACGGAAACGCACAAGTGCGTTTCATATAAATTGATGGGATTCTCCCTAGCATTTTCGTACAGAAACCTAAAAACACACAATGTGGTTGCTAGCAGTGCATGTTAGAGTTGAAAAAAAAAAAACTTCTACTGAGACAGTAGATCTAGCTTGGCTAGTTAGTTGAGAAAAACCTTGCAAAACTAATTCCGAGAAAATAAATTGAACCTTACAACTCCGCCTTTGCATGCAGTCGATCGAAAACTTGCTGGAGCAATTTAATTTACCGTAATAAGAAGTTCAGGAGAGCATCTCCGGCCTTTCGCTCAAAAAGACGTATGTTTAATGACCACCGGTTTTACATAGGTCCTTTTAAATATAAGGAGTTGTGCACCTGCAACTTTCCAGTTGCATTGACAACCTTTCTTGGGCTGTCGGAGTTTTTAACTGAATCAAAAGTTCCAAGCCCTGGAAGTTCTACAAGACTCACATCTTGAGGGACGGTTGCATATTGTCTGAACTACGCTTCTATTAATCAGGGCATGGGTTCCGGCAACACAGAAGGAGAACAGTAAGTCAATGTGAACATGTTTTTTAAATTGATTATCTTAACCATATTAGGTAACTATAAACTAAAACGTACCGGGAACTTCGTCAGCGCAGAAGAAAAGATCAAAACCCTGTATTTTTTTCAGCGTTGTCAAGTCAAAAGTATCCTATAACCATCCGTGGATAACCAACCTGTAAACCAAAAATAGTTTAAATCTATTTAGCCGTTTTGACGTGATGAAGTCATAAAAATACATACAAACACCCAAAAATTCCAAATAATATATGTCTCGATTCAGTAACCTTCAAATAGTCCGTGCAAAATGTTAAAGTAGTACCCAAATACCCAAATCTACAACAGAACTAATCGTAAACTACTAAATAATGACACAAAATTGAACACTAAAAATAAAACAACGGGTTCCACTCCCGCTGTGCCGACAGAAGTGAAAACTTGAATATTAACATGGTACATTTGTTATGTGCTTTTTTATGGCATAGCGGGCAAACGAGCAGGCGGGTCGCCTGATGGTAAGCGATCACCATCGCCCATAGACACTTGCATCACTAGAGGAGTCACAAGTGCGTTGCCGGCCTTTCAGGTGGGAGTACGCTCTTTTCTTGAAGGTTTGAAGAAGATCTGCTTTATCAATGATATTGTAACAGTTTTTGTGTCCGTCTTACGAATTTTCTGTCGCGAGTTTAATGTTTTTTCCCCATCACAAAAAGTCCATAGCGCCGCTAAAGAAGTTTTCACATCAATAAAACTAAACCAGATCTAAATGCGCTCATTCAGCATGAAAAGCCGTGGTTTCCCAACTCGTCGACAAAGGTATCGCAGAGGCACCCTCATACCGTCTCCTAAACTTATTTGAAAATCTATGAAGATGTATAAATACTTGGATGCTTGGATAACATAACCGTAGAAAAAATGTTGGCTATAGGTATAGAAGATAGATTAGGTCAGAAAAAAAACTTGTAACGCAGACGAAGCCGCAAGTAAATGCTAGCGGTTTACTATTTTTCTTAGATTCTAGAATTTGACCACATAGCAAAGGTTATTTTTTTTCAGTTCTATTAATTGAATACTATGGTTTATCCTTGAATCGCCGAATCGAATCGAATTTTATTGCAAATATACCGTTTCACGTATTTTCATTTCATCGACAATTCGATTGGTCGAAATGTCAATACAAGTAACTTCAAATCATAGATTTCAATTCTTGGATGAGTCATTACATGATTGACTTATTTCATGGAAGTAACTTACTTCACATAAAATTATTTCAATATTAAGTATTTGCATACACAGTTATCTTTAACCAAATTTAAACACAATATATTTTAGCCTCTTCAATACACAGTAATTATAATACCTAGTAACATAAGTTATTGCTGAAGCTTGTAAAATTTTACATAGTTTTTATTGTTATCCTGTAACCTAGTTTTATGTGTATGTACCAGTAAGTAGTGGCAACTTCATTGGTTAATGTGCTATATAATTGGATTGTTTTTAAGAGCAATGTACCGTTTGTTCCCAAATAAACTACTTTAATCTCATAAAAACTCTCCAAGATACATTTTTGTAGTTTTCCAAAAACGCTTCATACTAGCTACGTATATTAAACTTGCATTTATCAAAACAGTTTCATATGAAAAGGTATCATACATTTCACGGGTGTTAAATGGTATTATTAGTTACTAATATTTTCATACTTTTAAAATAATCTTTCCCACCCAACTCTTGGCTCATAAAATAGTTATACAAAAAGGTATTGAACTCGTTTTTTTTAAGGATTTCTATCATAAAAATTACCATTTCGCATCAACATTTGATTTTTATTTGAATAAAATCAACATCCTTATTACACGAGTGATAAAAGCGGACGGACAGATCGTGAACTTTACGGTGAATACAGTTTCGTTCATAATTAGACAATTTAATTTAACATGGATTATAAATTACAAAAAAATATTACGTTATATTGTAAGCAGTATGGACAGTTCACAATTGACAACCAAATTGTTTTATACCAGACGTCTTTCCGATGAAATCGTATAGAAGATAAAAAGCTTAATATTACCACTTTTAAATTTTTTGATAATATCTTGATTTCATATTTAAAAAAAACTATTTCAAAAGTTCCTACTTATAGAAGAGCGTAGGTGACAACTAGAGTGTAGGTGATAGTCACAGCGTAGAAAATCATACAGAAGCACTATTACTAAGAATACTAAGGCGCGGAGGCGTATTTACCCTAGGGCCAGGGGGACCTTGGAATGGGGCACCAAATAGCTAGGGGCGGCGTAGCAAACCTCGGTGCGCGAGTCCGACTCGCACTTGGCCGGCTTTATCCTAAACTTTTGGGGCTGCGGAACTTATTGGCCCAGTGCGCTAAATTTCAAAATACGACCCTACTAAAGCGGGTTTAGTATAGAAACTTTACTGCTGTTCTTCTTTTGCGCTGTGACTGTGTCATATCCACCAAGTGACGTCACTTAGAGAATCCTACGTTTCCTCCACGTTTTCCTGAATGTCGTCAAAACTAGTTTTGGGGTCCTTAATGATGAGTTAACAAAATGGGTGTCGAATTAAAATAATTGTTGTCAATTTATCCACAGTTTAAAGTTTACATTATTAACTAGCAATGTTCGTAATTAATATGGTGACACATACAAGGCATGCATTTTGTGACAGGCTATAGATTAACTAACGTCCAATCATCTTTACAAACTTTTTCATAATTTTTTTTTACAAGGAAGTAGGTTTAATATTTCTAATGTTTAAATTCTGTGTTCTGTGCGTTTTCCGCAATTAATGACCGCGAGCTGATAGCTCTAATGAAAAACTTCATAATACAGGTGAACTGCCATTAATTACAACTGAGACTAATTTACTTTGCCGTGTTACGGCTAATTTTGGTCTTTAGCAAGGTATTTGTACCTAATTAGTGTTCGCAATGATCCTTGGATATTTTGGTCATACAGCGCGCAAAAAACTTGATAAACCAGAAATCTCACAAACCAGAGGGATTATTTGGAATCTGGAAATTCGAAGTTCGTATCGTACTGTCCCTTTCACACTCGTGTGAACCTGTATTAGTGTGACCGGGAAGGTATCAAAGTCGGCACAATTGATGGACTACATACCCGCAATGTGATCTATTGCGGGGATGTAGTCCATCAACTGTGTCCAATCGCTGGTCAGAGGAGATAACCTAACTCATAAGCCAATCCACTGCGCTGCGTGCAGCTGAATAGAAGCTGGTAGAGCTAAATAGAAGGCCTTAATCAAGAAGACGGCCTATACCTTTCAAAGCGGACATGACCTTAAGCAATCAAGAAATACGACTAATAAGAAGAATATAGATCACAAAAGATTTTTATGTAAAGTAAATATATTAGTGGTCGACACTGTCCCATTAGTTGGCACCTTCTACCCAATTAAGTCGTAGCTAGGTGACTAATAGGGTGTCAATTATTGAAATTAAGAGCCTGCATCGTCAAAGAAAAATCACGCCCCAAATGCCGAGCCGGCCAATAAGCGTTATTTGTATTAAAGGACGCATTTATTGCTCGCGCGCATCAATGCTTGGGGTATTTTCGCGTAAGCGTCAAATGTAAAAGTACAGTGAAATTGAAGATATTATTACCTATGTTTTGTTAACATTAAGTAAGTGATGTCGTGAAAGAATGTAAATTTTACATAATTTAGCCATTTATTAATCTATAGTTTGTACAAACTAGACAAAAAACGGAAAATGAAGATGCGTTTTCGGATTTCTTTTCTATCGAGGAAATTTTAAACAAACATGTTTCCGCGTCAGGCGCTGAATAGGTTATATAGTCAAAAAACACATATCTGAAAACCAGCCTGTTTCATATACTAGATTTGACAAAAATGACACTAAAATATAGCTTGGATTTTTGATGCCCCCTTAAGCTGTCAATTATTAGGACGCTTACCTTATATGATGTTTTATGTGACCCCTTCTAAATGTGGCCCAAAAAACCTCACGCGATTTCTGGGTGAACTCAGTGGAGGCAAAAGCGAGTCACAAAATTGCCCTAAATATACATTTAAGCATTTATAACGAATCTGTACCACTCCTTAAAAAAATATTTTTTACGACTTTGCAGACGTGAAAACATCTGGTAAATCGAAAAGCATTCTGTAGAAGAAGACCGAATAAAGAAATTTTATTAAAAAAACTTTGAGAGTCTAAGTTTCTTAGCAGGTGTTAAGTGCTTTTTTTAAGCTCGTATAAAAAGTAACTTAGGGTTCATTTGACCCAAATGGTCAGGGCTTGTTTCAAAGTTAAGCGCAAAGTCGAAATACACATCCAATGTTTGTACATTGGAAGAAGTTTTCTAGCTAGTTTTCAACACAGTGCTGTGAACAATTGTTGTTATATATTGCCTTTTTGTTTTCATATTAGATACAAGACTAATGTATGCATGAATAAAACTTTAGTATATTTTAGGTATTAGCGTACTTAATAAGTTCATGTAACGATAAAAATAAAATTACAGGTGGGTAAAACTAGCATTTAACCTTGCGATAAGTTTCATTTATATTTGTAAAACAGTAAGGTCAAGTTTTACCATACTCTGTTTTTTATTGATTAATGATTACATCAGTCAAATGTCGACATAATAACGTGGTTTTCATTTATGAAAATGATGTTTATGTATAAATAAATAGTATAATCGGAAAAGTATAAATCTCTATGCACTTGAGAATGCGTGACGAGAACCATAAGAATAAGTTTCGTTTTATTTATTATTTATTGTAATAATACCCCACTTCGTCTCAATTTTGATCAGCATCTGGCCAGACCTTGGCAAAGTAGGTAGTCCAAGTCGTCCCGCCCTCGCCGACGAGGTCTACCGCGTCTCCGTTTTAAGTTATCTGGCTTCCACTCTGTGGTCTTCTTAACCCACAAGTAATTTGACATGCGGCAGACGTGACCTGCTCAGTCCCACTTCATCTTTGCCATCTTCCGAGCTACACGGATTATCTTGGTTTGTAAGCACATAGTAGTGTCCCGAATACAATCCATTAAATTCTATGGATTGGTGTTAAAGTAATGGCATCGTCTTCACACCTAATATGTTGCTCCACAGTAAACTCCATAGTTCGCTGGCAAACACCGAATTTGAGCTACCGTCAAATTTAAAATTAAATTACAATTAATTTCCTGTTCAAGTTAATTTATTAAGCGCCGATCCGCAGAAAATTGATTTATTCTGACACAAACTCTTGCCGCAACATTAATCAACCGTTGCTATTCACGATTCGGAACACACCCACGCCACTAATCTTCACAATACAGACGCAAGATAAGGTTATAAATGGGGTTTCTTACTTAAATGGGAACAAGAAGGGACAAATGTGCATCGGGCATTGAAAGACTGAGCACTAGCATGTTTTTAAACACACATTTTTAACCCACGACGCAAAAGATGTTAAGTATATAAAAGTAAGGTTATCACACGGGTTGGCTCTCATAGAAATGAATGAGTTTATCGACAGCTGCGAAAAGATCGCGAAATAACTCTAGCTTTCGACACCGGTGTCCCCTATGTGTGTTGGCCCTTCTGTCTATGGCACTGCAACTCTTGATTATTCGATAATAATTACGTTTGAAAGCTATCGTGATAAAATAGTTCCAGAAAATCTGACATTGAAGATCTGCAGCTATTTTTCTAGCTGCATATTCTTTACCTATTTTTTGTATTTCCGTTTAGAAACTATGAAAATGCTCTAGAATTTACATCAGAATAAGAATGTTCAACATCATCGTCATGTCAGCCCAGGAATCAGGATTTCCACAATGACCGATTTAGCTTTAACTGCATCCACCGGCTTTCAGTGATCTTCATTGGATCATCGGTGCACATTGCTTCGCGGAGTGTCCTCGCTACATCTTCCACTTCAAATGGGTCAACTCTACGCAAACTTTTACTCTCTATAAGACGTATTGGAGTGCGCATATTCTAAAGCTCCATAATCTTTTGAGACTTACGTAGCCAGAATAACCTTTACCTATATCTACAATATCATTCCCGCCATTTTGCAACCCACCGCGTAGCTTTGGCTCGTTCTGTTCATAATTCTTAAGTGACAAAATCGCGTAGGTGCCCTACAACAAAGACTTATCTCACTTTACCGAGACTTTTCTACCTTGCATTATAACTATCCTTGGTTGACATAAATAACCAAAAGATTTTCTTTGTGTATTTCGGCTTTTTATTTATAGAAAGGCGTAACTTATATGCTTTGTCTCAAAAGATGTGTCGTTTCGGAGGTAATAGGGGAGTATTGTAAAGTGCGGGTAGGAAAAGGGCTGCGTTGGGCCGCCCACGGCGCCATCATTAATTCACCAAGTATTCTAGCCAACGTAAAAATGATTGCAAAACGAGTCGTTTCCATTATAACAAAAAAAGATGCGGTGATTTTAACGAGATACCATGTTCTACCTCACCGTCAATAATACGGTTTTGAACAAGTGCAGAAAAATTAATAAATGATTGCAAGAAAAATCTTAACAGCACGATCCACAAAAGGTATAATATAAGTATAATGTAAAACATTAATAGCTCCGTCATATCTCTGTCGGAACATCTTTGAAATGAACAATTTTGTTAATTAATTTGATATTTATTTACATTTGCGGGCATCTTGTAGTGTTTAATATGAAGAGTGTTATGTGTGATACCATAAATACCTATCATCTTTTTTTTCTTGATGTTTTGGGAGTTTTGTATCGTTTTAACTTCTCGCAAAAAAACAACAACTAAACAATCTAAATTCTTATTTAACAAAGCTAGCCCGAGAATAAATTAATCAAAACTTAAACTAGGATCTAAAATAGATTTTCATTTTATACTAAGATTGTTTGATTGCCTTTTCACTTTCTAGACTATTTTAAGACGATTTCGGTACTAAATTATGTAAATTCAATCATTTCCAAAGATTGAGCGTCTAGATAGTGAATTAAATTACTTATTTTAAATGCCGATTTTAAAATACTAGATTTCTCCGCTCGTCATAATTATCCACACCACGCAATTACCTGTTTTTTTTTAAAATGAAAATATGTGTATGATAGCCTCAATAATAAGAACGATTTACATACAACGAATAACCTAAACTGCTGAAGATTTAAAATAACATTTAGGAAACTCGTATGTTTTACCATATATATGTCGCAAGAAGGTCTGCGTAGTTGAAAAATACCAAGTGTCATGAATGAGAAGAAAGACGAAAATATTTTAATGAAGAAATGTACAAAACTTCAAAGTTACGCAATTTTTGTATTTTGTTTTTAGACCCATAGTCAAATTTAAAGTTTTTTTTAAATATCTGTACTATTATAAAGTTGTAAAAATGAAATGTCTGTACATTAAAGATATTTAAAAAAAAAATGTATTTTACGGACTATTTGAAGGTTACAGAAACTATATATTTTTTTAAATATTTTGTGTGTTCTTATGTGTCGTTAACACGCCAAATCGGCTAAACGGGTTTCAACTATTTTTGGTACACGGGCAGTTAAGTATCCACAGATGGTTATAGCATTATTTTTACCCGACTACGCAGACGAAAGACGATAAAGAGAGGGGGTACAACTTTTTTTCCTCAGTGAACGAAGTAGCGGACACCTTCTAGTTTGATTATTAAACGTCATAATTCAATAAAATGTCTTTTTTTTTCTCTTATAAATACATTTAGTTCGCCTTGTTAGGGATCAGTTAGGAACTTAGTAACCTGGAACGGTTTCAGCGCTTAGGAGGAATTTGACTATTTACTGATTTTTAGAGTACTCTATTCGATCATTACAAAAAACGGAATCGATTGCTACCTGCAAAATTCGTCATCATCCCAATAAACAAACAACAAAGTTGTAGATAAAAATTCCTCAAATATACAAAATTATAAAGTAGGTCGTCCGTATTCAAGCATCTGCTAAGCCAATTCGAACAGTCGGCGGCGGCAAAGCGATTGATCACGTCGCAGGCCGTCGGCCATTCGCCGACGGCCCTCGAGGCCTCGACACTCTTCAGAGCCAGCCTGTCAATTAGAACACTGCCTCTGCGCTTTTTTAACACTGACTTTGAACTCTCGTAGCAGCGACTTTTATTAAACCAATAATAAATTCACATTGGCATCTGATCTGCAATGAAATAATCGTAATTAAATTACCTTCAATTTGCAGCCAGGATGGAATAGGGACGAGGAAGAACGCAAAAGTTGAAGACCAGATGAGTCAAAAATTATTGGCGAGATAAAAGTTAACAGACTTTGCTGGCTCAGCCACTTTGAAGGAATTGGAGAAGAACGTGGAGTTAAGTGAGCGTATGTGGGGCGTCATAAAAGGGCTGACGGCCGGTCGATCATCCCAGATATTGCTGGGACTTTCAGGTCAGAAGGGACATGTGCGAGATCCATGCGTATGACAGGAGGTGGCGTAGGACAGACCTAAATGGAACATTGGCCTTCAATAATAAATTATTGGAGGCCAAGGCTCACCTTGAGTCGCTTAGCCACTGTTGTTGACAGTCCCTCTTTCTGATGCAAATTTCCAGATGGAATTGAATAAAATTTATCATTTAGCAGTTTCAAATGGATATAGTAAGTCTCTCGTGGATGGCATCATCAGAAAGAAAGAAATACGGACGGTTAACAATTTACTGTATGCTGCACGTTCTTTTGACCGGATTAAGAAATATAAAGTAAGCATAACTTACGTTGGTCCTTTATCAGATAAAATTTATAAAATATTACGATCTTATGATACTAACGTGGCCTTTAAAACAAATAACACTTTGCACTCTATACTTTGCTATGGAAAGGATAAAGTAGAAGGTGGGAAGAAGTCAGGCGTTTATAAACTTACATGTGATAGTTGTGACAAGGTGTATGTGGGTCGCAGTTTTAACACTAGGTATAAAGAACATGTCTCTTATAGACATAACCACCCGGAAAAATCCAATTTCACAAAACATTTATTAGAAAACAGCCATTCTTTGTCAGACAATCATTCTTTTAACACCTTACATGTTTGCGGAAAAGGATTACGTCTTAGTGTGCTTGAACAGTTGGAGATAAGTCAGGTACAGCAATAGAGGTTTGATCATTAATGAACAACTTAATGTTACGTCATCACCTTTGTTACGTGTTTTTCCATCTCTTTCTAGAAATCCTATTCAGGGTATAAATAGGGCCGACCGTTTTAGACAACTCATTTCTCGGCTGGACGCCGGACCGTCAACATCTCCTGCATCTCCTGATGATGCCTCGTAGAGAGGCGAAACACGTGTCGAGGATTATACTGTTTGGTGTTGGTTTGTTGTATTTGCATGCGTATTTTTTTTATGGAAACTGCATGAAAATATGCGCATGTGAGCACAATTTATTGTCACATCTAACAAAGACACTAGTTCGCGGAACAGCAAAGGAACTATAATCCATTGATTTAAATTACGATATTAATAGGTGACCGCAATTTAGTTCACGGTGGAGAGTAAAGGCGTAATCATCTTTAGAAGACCAATTTAGCAAACAAAACGAAAGGAAAGAAACAAGATAAAGCGAAATGTGTAAATATTGTTCCTTCTCTTCAAGGGCTTTTTCAGCCCTTTTCCGTCCACTGCAGGACTCAGGCCTCGTCCATAGCACCCCATTCTTCATGGTCTTGTGCTGCTTACGCGGTTTTAGCACGGTTCGATTCCAACGTCCGTCCTCTCTCCTGCTACACATAGCCAGGCAATCTCAATTTTGATTTTTTTTATCTCAAATTTGGAAACGTGATCCAGCTAGGAGACTCCCAGCATCTTCCTTTCCACCAGCAGACGGTAAATGACGGACTTATTGTAAATACCCTACTTGGTATCGACTTCCGCACTTCTCGTTGTCTCATACTCATTGTTCCTCCTTACCGCATCGGTTTTATGGCAATCTCCTTTAGTGTTCAGGCAATTCGACTCTGGAACGAACTTCCACTCGCTATCAAATAATCACAAAGTAAACTTAGCTTTAACTACATGTTGTGTAAGCACCTCTTTAGCAAGCTCCAAGATTAGCTCTCTCGCTCGGTATGATGTTTTGCATTAGGTACATAAAGTACCTCTCCTCTATGTGGGTATATTCTATCCACTCACTCTTTTGAAATTTAAGAGTAAGCTCTGTTTACATATTAGAATATAATTGGTGACAGGTAACTATAGTTACCAAAAGCAGGTGAGTGACTTTTTGAATTTGTCTAAGTTTATGTATGTATTACAACAATAATAATACCTGTGGATTCTGTTACTCTTAAATTTTCTGAGTTTACAGGCCCTGCACCATATAACTGTTTCTGTTTGACTCAATGGATGATTGGTAGAGAATTTTGCCACTAAGTCCGCCATTTGTAATTTTTTCGATTGTGCAATAAAGTATAAATAAATATCCCTACACTGCTCAAATAAAAGCAGAGCTAAATAATTACTTTGTCCCACTACGATTTTTCGTTCCGCTACCTGGAAAGTTTAATTTGCTACAAGTTTAGATGTTTTCTCTCTTTCCTCTAACTTCTAAACGTCTAATAAAAACGAAACTTTTGCTATAAACACAGGAGCCACTTTGTTTTAATACTTTTAATCGCTTTATTTTTAACTGTCCCGCGCACGTGGACTTGTTAGTTTGTTACAGTTTTCTTAGACTGTACGTTACTTTGTTGAAGTAAAATTAAAAAGAAAATAGTAAGACAGCTTTTGCACACGTAGCTTGAGTCAATTAATAGCCATAAAGGGTATAATGTCATAACGCCATTTGACTGTCTTGAAAGATTTTGTTTTCGGTCTACGTGTAGCCCCCCCAGGCAATAACTCCCTAGGTTGGTTGTTGAAACAAGACATATTGAAACAATATTGTCCTATTTATCTATACTATTATGAAGTTGTAAAAATGAAATTTCTGTACATTGAAGGTATTGAAAAGAAAAATATATACATATCTACATATATATATATTTAATGTTTGTGTGTCGTTGTGGCTTCATCACGCCAAATGGGCTAAACAGATTTCAACTATTTTTGGGACATGTTCCTACCTTGTATGGGGAAATCAAAAACTGCAGCTATCTATATTTAAACCTGCGTTTATCGAATCGGTTTCGTAACAAATGTTACTATAAATGTCATGGATTATTCAATGATATTATTAGTTATTAATATTTTCTTTCCCACACAACTTTAAAGGCCCATAAAACAAGCTACACGCAAGGTATCGAATTTTTTTAAGGATTTCCATCACAGAAACTGCCATTTCGTATCAAAACAATTTTTTATTTGAGTAGTCAACATCCCAATCATTTCAAATGGAAAATATTGTCAATGGGAGTATCTGTCGGCTATATCTCGACGACTTTTGATGTAGTACATAGAATTTGACCCCAATTTTAGGTAATCGTTACTTTTGTATACTTTTCCAACAAATAGTTTTCCTAACTATGTAAAACAATTTATATTTCTAGTATGCTTAATAATATCATGCAATTAGGTCGTTCGACCTGGTGATATTATTTAATTGGGCCAACTTTTCAATTACTGTGCCAATGGACGAAGTAATTTGGCACCGGTGTCGTTTCCGTTCGGCAGAAATTTGATTAAAAATAGGAGGTAAATTTTGAAATAGAAAACTACATGAATGTCATAAAATAGAAAACTTATCTTCATTTTATTCTTTTTCATATATAGCACAGTTTAATCCCAATAAAGAAATTTTAAAAATTCGCCTGACCGTTTCGTTACTACAGGAACTATATAGTATAACAGAAACGAAATGAACACTTTACCGCCTATTACGAAGGCTGTAGCGAAATGGCCATCCCTAATATGTTGTTGATATAACAACGACTCAAACAGAGATTTAATTCTACATTACTCTTTAGGACGGCTAAAAAGTGGAACTCTTTTCCAGCATATCTTTTCCCGGAACAATATAACCTGGATCAAGAGATCTTGTCTTGAAGACAAGACGAGAGTGAATAGACACTATGTAGGTAAGCATGCTTCAACATCGGGTTCATCGTCGCTTATCAACAGGTGAGATTGAAGTCAAATGCTTGCCTATCTTACCTACGCATACAGATAGGTATTTGAATAGCAAATCTCACCACCATCCCTGTCAACTTGCTACAGTGGATAAATCTTTGTTTCAGAGAGCCGTATCTGCGACAATCAACATCTGACTGCTGAGTTACAGAATGTCAAACGTGCGCTTCGAGCCAACGAGCTCCAGATACCACGTTCCAAGCAGAATCCCAGTTTGAAGAAACCAACAGTCGAGCGTAAACCTGCCGTATTACCATATGTGAAAGGGGTCACAGACAAGATCGGAAACATCTTGAAGCGTGCTTCTATAAAAACATATTTCAAGCCGTTGAAGAAGGTGTTTCAATACCTTAGACCCGTGAAGAGTAGCACCCCTTTGCAGAGTGCAGGCATTTATAAGCTGGACTGCGAGTGTGGTCTTTCATACATTGGTCAAACGAAACGCAGTGTATCGACCCGGGTGAAGGAGCACATAGCAGATGTCAAGCACCGTCGGTGTAATAGGTCTGCAGTCTGTGAACATGTCATTGACAAACCAAACCACTCAATTAAGTTTGATAAACCTTCTATCCTTGCCAAAGAAAAAAGATATTTTCCCAGGATGCTACGCGAGGCTATTGAGATTAAAAAGCATCCTAATTTCAATAGAGAAGATGGATTGTCACTACCACCAGATTGGGATCCTGTAATACATCTCATCAAGGAACAAGCGAGACACAGGACTGCAAAACCTTAATTTCCGAACGGTGTAAAATATCTTATCTGTTTTAAGTAGTTTAATAGTCTCTGTTTTTTAAAATATTATAATTAGTAATCAGGTAGCCTGGGAGTTTTTCTTTGCAGCGTTTCTTTTCTCCTCAGTACGCCTCATTTGTGAAATGCTGCTTGGTAAATTATTAGAATAAAATAATTAAGCCCTTCTGGCACATGTGTAACTGTCTTTACAGCTTAGGCCCATCTGGCATGTATCTTTATTTGTGTTTTATTCAAAAAATGGGTAGTTTGCACAAATTGTAACTTTGATAGAGGAAAATACATCTTTTCTCAGTCCTCCCGTGATCATGGAAAGCTGGAAAGCTTCCGAAACGTCGGGAACTAAAATGAGATAATATACGCGATATAATCCGTTAAATTGTTTTATTTCAATGTCTATTTTATTTTATTTTATTTGTCGTTGTGGCTTATTCGCGCACGCTAACGGCTATATTTCAACTGTTTTTAACAGACTCCCAAAAAGTAGGAAGATTTCAATTCATCAGAATGTTTTTTTTTGGTACAAGACTAGCTGGGTATTTACAGATAGTTACAGGATACTTTTTACCAGGCTATTCTGAAGCAAAAAACAGGGTTATGGTTTTTTTCCACCTATGTGAACAAAGTTGCGGGCAAATATTTCACGGTACCTTTGGAGTTTAAGATCTATTGTGTGTTTTAAATGGTACTACGCCTACTTACTTACTATATAATTAGTGCTTAACACTTTCCCTGACAAACTTTTTTAGCGCTACTAACTTTCCTCTACGTACGGGGAAAGGCATGGTATCGGCTACGTCTAACGTCTACGTCTACGAGCAAAGCGCCCGCTAGGCGGGTTCCTGGCAGTGAATGTGAGTAAAAATTATAATAACAAAATAGTTTTACAATTTACAAGATTTTTCTTAATTTAAAAATAAACAATATGAAATTTGATCAATATGAATATAATTAATAAGTTATTCTTGTAAAATAAATTGCAGTGCATTTATAGTGGTTTATTTTGGAGCTTGTACAGTACAACACAACAGTTCTGAATTGCCAAATATGTCGCAACACGTCTTTATTCTTATGGGCATAAATGTATGTGACAATATATTTGGCGCTTTGGAGGTTATGCTTTGATGTTGACTGTAATACCAAAAAACATCTGCAAATATCACATTTTATACTATTATTAAAAATAAAATGTATGTAAATTGAAGATATTTTCAAAAAACAAATGTAATGGACTATTTGGAAGTCACTGAAACGAAAACTATTTTATTTGGATTTTTTGTATGTTTGCATGTATCGTTGCGGTTTCATCACGCAAAATCGGCTAAACTGATTTCAACTATTTTCAGTACAAGGATAGCTGGGTATCTCCAGATGGTTATAGGATACTTTTTACACGACTACGCTGAAAAAAAAGAGGGGTTATGCCTTTTTCTCCTCCGTGAACGAAGTTGCACCTTCCAGTATTGCAATAAGTGTTATCACTATGACTACTTAGTGATTTCGAATAGTAATCAAAAGCGGCACATTAAAGGGCAGTCCTTGAAGCCTCTGATATAAATGTACGCAATAAAATTTCATAAAAATAAATCTTCAATTATAATCGTAAACGACAGTCGGCAGTCTTTTTATTTCGATATAAAACGAAATGAAACAAACAAACCTTCAACTCTCGTCAATTACTTAACATACAGCTAGAAATATACGAACCAGGCGTAATTGATAATAATGTATGTCCCGCAATGTAAAATATAACCAAATTCTGCGCAAAAATATACGTGGAGGCTCTTGATCCTTCCAGCTATATTTTTACGAGACTGCGTGATGTAATTTTATTTCTACCCGACTCGAAAGAATCTTATAATATTTGAGTTATTTTCATTTTATAATAAAGAAGACGACGATGAAAGCACTTAGTGAATTTGAAATATGCTAAGATATAATAATGGGCAGAATCAGTGAAGTAGACCTACTAAGGTTTTTTTTGACGTGATAATGTCTTATAAATCGATGGACGCCAGCTGCTCGAACGAAAAAACTTAACTCATTGTCACGTTCCGCTGTCACGTTCTGCCTGTGCAGAGGGTTCAAGCGAGAGCGTAGAACAAGCGATAGAGAGACACGTTCGGCCTTAGGCACTTGTGTCACCAAGGGCGAGGAAGCGATTAGCTATCGGCGATTTTCTCGTCCAAGAAACGAACAAAAGATATAGATCCTCTGTTAGTAAAAGAGACACATATATTAATAGTTCATCTGCCTGTTCACACTGCCTAATAGTCGATAGTTGCTCGCTTTCTCGCCGGCGGTGGGACTAAGTGCCTAAGCGTTCGGCTTGAAAATTTATTAAAGTATGCAATTTAAAAAATATATTGACTGTAAACCGACTTCACACACGAACAATTTTTTTAAAGTAAGATATGCAAGCATTTGACTTCAATCTCACCTGTTGATAAGCGACGATGAACCCGATGTTGAAGCATGCTTACCTACATAGTGTCTATTCACTCTCGTCTTGTCTTCAAGACAAGATCTCTTGATCCAGGTTATATTGTTCCGGGAAAAGATATGCTGGAAAAGAGTTCCACTTTTTAGCCGTCCTAAAGAGTAATGTAGAATTAAATCTCTGTATATAGGAAACCTACCTCGGTAATATACGCGATATAATCCGTTAAATTGTTTTATTTCAATCAGTAATAATCGCGGAAACAGAAGAAAATATTATAAAATAGACAGTTTCACTTTTTTTTTATATCTTCAATGTACAGACATTAATTTCATTTTTGCAATTTTATAAAAGTGTAGATTAGCGTATAGTAATTTTACGGCGTTTCTTAAGTAAAAATAAACCAATGGGACGAAATTATGTTCGGGGACGTGGCGACCTTACTTTTTACCCGACGCTAAATCCAAAATGTGTGTAACGGCTTTTTTTCCTCCGCGAACGAAGGCATTTTCTACTTGAATTATAATTATAACTATCTATATAAATTTACAGTGATAAATGAGTCATAACGCTGTAAAAAAAGGCTACTTGCGTCACTAAATCCTCTTTATCTAGCTTAGCCGTCGCAAATCCAGTATCTGGCCATAAAACAGCAAGCCCGTATTTTGTTGAGACCAAAGATAATTCTCAGCCGTCGAAAAAAGGCGGCCGAAATGTGACGCAACTTAATTTTTCATGTCATTAAACAAGGAGTCTTATTACGCACACCGTTACATTTGGAGGCCTGTGACGTCACTCCCCCCTCGTCCCCCTTGGTCCTCTTTTCCCCCATTGTTGAGTACCTTCATCACAAATTCAAACGTTGTTTAGTCATTATCACGTAGCACCTGTTGCCAACGTAGGGATTATTTTAAGAAATTTCGCACCAAGGGATGTCAATTTCATGATTGAACACCAACGCTCCCAAGCAAATTGGGTTAAACCTTTAAATTTTTCAGAAAGCCTTCTAAGGAAAAATTGGCGGATTTGCTTCTTAAATTGGTTATGTAGATGTTAGTGATTTTAGGCGTCTTGCTTTATTGAAGTTGCTTTGGGAAGTCGGAAGAGGATTTGAGTAAAGACTTTGAATGGTGATGACGGGAATCCGTTAAGTAGATTTGTTTTGTAAAAATTGCTTAGCTGTTTCCTTCTTCACAGAAGGTCATAGGTTTATTTAAAAAGTCACAGTTTAACACCAAATTTTTTACTAACTACGATATGTTACTTATAACAACTTAAACTTAGCACAAGTATACTTTTTTCGGGTTAAGTAGGTAATTTAAGTTTATTATTTTATAACGTAACATAACGTAACGGTTACCTGTAGTGATTTTTATACTCAGTAAATTGGTTGAGCTAAATGCGAAATAAGTATTTATTTAGTTTAAACAATTACGTACTTACAACAAAAAACCGGCTAAGAGCATGTCGCACCATGCTCAGTGTAAGGTTTAGCAGCCGTTCATAAAAAAATTGCACCAATGATGATGAAAAATACGATATGAAAAATTGCACTAGCAAAAGAGCGTATCTCTACGGCACTTACGTCCTTTAGCTGAGAAGCGCACTTTTTTAGCAATAACTCAAAAACCGTATATTCGACCATGTTTAAAATAATTTTCGTTAAAAGTATTTACTTAACCTTATTTTTGTAATTCTTTTCATATATTTTTAACCGACTTCCAAAAAAAGGAGGAAGTTCTCAATTCGACGGAATGTTTTTTTTTTTATGGATGTTCACCGATTACTCAAAGACTTTGACCGATTTCAAAATATTTTTTTTTGGTTTTATAGAAGGTACTTTCTAGTTGGTCCCATTTAATTTTGGTGAAGATCTGATGATGGAATCCATGAGGAATTGAAGGAACTCCTCAAATATTGTAGGCATACATACATATAGCGATTTTGGTATTATGAGAATCATAATAAGCATTTGCATTCAGAAAGTGTAAATTGGTGAAGTGGAACTGATGCAGAAGACCACAGAATGCCATCGGAACTCCTCAATGATAAATGATTTACGGGTGGCGACAAAATATCTTGATTAATTTAGCTAAGCAACTTCATAGTCACAAATTTAAATGTTCCTGATGAGAATGGTACCATCGAATTGATTTGATGATGGAGCCGGAAGGTAGGCACCAGATCTATGTAATAAAATAATGTATTCTAGCCGTGTTTGAGCTTGTTCGAATCGTCACGAGATACACTTTTAAGTAACGATTAACTAAAAAGTGTAAAATAAATAAACTTTTAAACAAAAAAATAAAACCGACTCCAAAACAAACTAAAAAGTAAAAAATAACGCCATAATTCAGTTTCTTCAAATTACTTACAAGTAACCGTATGTATACTCAATCTATACAGTATATACAATTAATTTTTTTTGGAGTCGGTTTTATTTTTTTGTTTAAAAGTTTTGGACATTACGGTTTACAAAATAGAGGGCGATTATTTCCGAAAATTTTAACTAAATCCTCAACCACAAGTCATTTTTAAAAGAACTGTCGAAATTATGTGCCACACATTGATATTTCCTGAAAGAAAATATTTTTCAGTTTGGGTTACATGTATGGAGTGCCCCCCACCCCTAGAAATATATTTTCTTATTATTTACCTATTAAACTAAGTAGCGGCTTACATAAGACACCTATACTCCAAGTTTAATCAAAGTACATCTAGTAGTTATTGAGTAAATTGCCTGTGACATACGGACAGACGCACGAACGGATGGACGGACATGACGAAACTATAAGGGTTCCGTTTTTGCCATTTTGACTACGGAACCAAAAAAAGGGTAAAAATTTATGATGCCAAGGCTAACTATGTCGTTTAGGCTGCAGAGCGTACCAATGAAATAGACACATACGTAAATGCATACACTTAAAAAAATAACCTGTTTTGACACACTCAGATGAAAAACGACAGTCATATTTTCAAAAGTTGGACCATTACTTGTATGCCTAGTTTACATAGATTTTACAGAACCCCTGAAATCCCTAAGCACTCCCTGGTTCCGTCAGTAATCAGCGTTGTGGTCCAATGATCGCCCTAGTTTGGCACGAACTAGATATACTTACTCACATACAAAATGACGTAACTTTCTTCAATTTACTAGTACTATACGTCCTTTTCCGCGACACAAGAGTATAATGAACTGACCGTTACATTACGCCATCTTGTTAGCGACGATACACAAAATGGCCGCCAGCTGGGGCTAACAAGCTGCATTTATCAATACTGATAGCTCTCAAGTTCCAACCTGTGTGCTTTAATTAGGACTTTTTCTCGAAAGTTTTATTTTTATGTTTTCTGATGAGGGAGATTTATTAGTGTACTCCATTGTATGCATACATAATGTATCTTTATATATGTACAGGGTGTCCCAGAGATCGACGATAATCCTAAACGAGCTGAAAGAGCAAAAGCTATCGATTTGACCTCCATATTTATGTTCTGCAATTTTTAGTAGTTTTCAAAATATTCACAATTTGAGTAGCAATTTTGTATTTTTTTCCTTATAACCGTGTTACAGATAATCGTAGGTTTCTTTCCTTTTGTATCAGTATCCTACATCATTTCATTTGAGATATAACGAACAACTGATTTTTTTTAAACATGTGCCAGTTTGACTAATCAAGCAAAGTTAGTTTCCATACTTCGCATGAATCCAAACACTAAAAACGCTACTTTTGAAAAACAAACTTTGATTAGTCAAATGAATCATGCTAAAAAAACTGGCGAATATTTAAAAAAAACTTCAGTAGCTCGTTAAGGTTCAATTTGTGTAGGATACTGATGAAAATAATAATTACACACAAAATTGCTTATTGCAAAGTGACACGTGATGACAAATACTACCATAGTATGTCCACTGCTAACGATAAAAAATTATAAGTAAAAGAAAACAATTGATTTGATTTGATTTGATTGGTAAACCGATAATAACCCCCAATAGGTACTTACACCTAGAAAAATGCTAAAATGCTGATAATATTTATGTAGCGTTTTAATTGGCGTTTTAAGTTCTTGAACCACACTCTCAATAAAGTTACCTTTCAGAAAAAAAACTAATCACAAATCAGTCCATCTCTTTTTTATTTTTTTATTTATCTCAGAATAAATATTGTGATGCATTTCTTACAGATAATTCGCCAAACATGCGTTTATTGGCGATTATAGCACTCACTTTCCACTTATATTTAAATGTACCTAACCTTGCTATTACACCATCACCAACTTCTATCCCACAGACAGACATACATATAGGCAAATACACCTACACACAGATACACGCATAGGATTTGTTAAGAGCTACAGCGACCACTGTGGGTCCCACAAAATAAAGTACGAAGTATTTTTTCCTCTTTATATGAACCACAAGTTTATTGGGATTCTGTGATTTTAATGCGGGAAAATTAACACCACATTACTGTCTATTGAGATACCAATCTATTGTGTTATAATACCTTTTAATAAAAATATGTACAGGGGTCAAGGTGGATAGACAAATTCGATGTTTACGTCGCAGTGCTCGCTAGTGAAAGGGAAACACACCTGACGCGTAATCAGGAAGTAGCGGATTCGAGTCCTGGTGTGACCACGTGCGAGAGCAATCGTATTTTTCTTTGCGCTTTGATTTGTATTTATATCACAAACGAAGTTTTTTGTTACGTTATTCGGGGCAAACGAGCTGTTATAGGGGGTAAGCGATCACGCCGACGCCTATTAACATCTACAGCTCATGCAGCAGAGGAGTTGCGTTGCCGGCCTTAAAGCGCGGTAGACCTCTACAGATATTGTGAGACAAATTTGATGCCTTTCAAAAGCTGGAAAAAAAAAAAAAATTTTCTTCTGTTGCCGTGATCCTCATTCAAATAAAACAATTTAATAAAATTGTAACTTTGACAGAGGAAAATCTTTTTTCAGTTAACCCGTGGCCATAGAAAGCTGAAAAGCTTCCGAAACATCGGGAGCTCAAGCGAAATAATATACGCGATATAATCCGTTAAATTGTTTTATTTAACTAGGAAAACATTGCTCAAAATAAGCGTGGAAAAATTAGACATTTGGCCGACAATATGTCAATACAGGAACCTTTAGGTTCCTGTATTGACATATTGAAGAACAGGGAATTCATCCGACACCAACATACAAACTGAATGACTAATGTGTATACTTCGTCTAATCTCGTTGACCTGATTACACATTGGCTATTGCTGTGGATTAGGGGATTTTTACCAATAAAAAGAGCCGTATCGTAACAAAGAATGTAATAATTTGTCGTGGAAATATTCTGCCGTACAAAATGACGACACAAAAGTAAAAACCTATCTGTTCTTCTAATCGAGCCCGCAGGCCCGGTATGAATGTATATAAATTTTCTACGTTTTAAAATGAGCTTATACACGTAAACAATACAATACCATTGAGCAGTTACCTGTAAATTAAGATAACGTGCAAAGTTATAATTGTTTTAATACTAATAGACTTGTCTCCTAAAAAAATTAATTAGTCTGTTTATTTTACCAAGGAAACTACCCTATTATAGCTGCCTTAGACGATTAACAGATTTTGTATTGACTCTATTTCACGACACAAACGTATTAATAAAATAACAGTCTTAGACTGACTTATCACAGGTGATATTGACTTGTGTTATATATTTTCTGTAGCCAAGTCTACAATATTTTTATACGTTACAAATCTGGGTTTTGTTTGATCGTATCATCTCATCATCATCACCTATAGCAATCTGAACGAGGCCTTTAAACAGCATGCCAATTGCTCCAATCAGATTCACAATGTACTTAAAATATCAGAATATAAAATATACTTTCTATTGAACGAGATTATTTAAATCCGGCAAATGAAGATTCACGTGAGGAACTACAAGCATATTTTAATTTTAAACGAACGAATGCTGCTATTTAAATGTATCGTCAAAGTTTCCGAAGTTCTCGCGAATCTTAGAGGGCTTAGCTGGTTGCCTGGTACAAACGCAATATTGTTTTAGACTTTGACTTATCAAAGGTGATATCAACTTGTGATATACATTTTCTGCAGCAAGTCTAAAATATTTTTTTACCGTCAGAAATTTGGGTATTGTTTGTATGTGTCTATTATGTCGTCTCCTCATCATAATCACCATCAGCCTATAGCAATCTGGACAAGGCCTCTAATTACCATGCCAATTGCTCCAATCAGATTCACAATGTAACAACTTCAAATATCAGAATAAAAGATACTTTATATTGAAAGATACTTGTGAGGAACTACAAGCATGTTTCAATTTTAGATCGTAAGCAAATATTGAAAGCAACTTCCTAATTAGCAACTCAATAACAATATGACTTTGCGCATTAAATACAAGTTCCTTGTATTGTAGCGGAGTTCAGCGCCAAAGTGGAAGTTGCAGTATACGTCTCAGCTGCACGAACTGCTATTTAAATTTATCGTTGAAGTTTCCGGGGTCGTCGCAAATTTGAGAGGGCTTACAGCAAACTGGCTCCAATGCAATATTGTCTTAGATTTTGAATTATTAAAGGTTTCAGGTAAACTGAAGTAAATGTATTTGTTTCAAGTAGGCAAGTATAGAAGGCACTTTTGAAAAGTCGGTACGTGACAAATACTACAAATTAGTTTGAATTAATTAGATTCCCAAAAGGAGTTGAACAATATCAGTCCACCAGCAGGCATGATGATTTATCGCGCTCTAGATATACAAAGCACTCGTCACTTTTAGACAACCATGTTAGTGCGAGATTCACAGATGATAAAATAGACTGAATCGCCCCTGACAATCCCGAGAGCCAATTGCCTCGCTACCGCTTACCCTAATGGGGTACATGCATGAATTTTTTTTATAGCTATTCTCAACAAAATATTCAAAAAAACCGTAAAAACGATTACAAAAAATGAAATTAAAATTAAAATCGGTCAAGAATTACGCATGATATAGGCATTTTAAACTGCTAATTAGACGGTGATTTGACTGAGAGGTCCGTCATGTACTGTACATGTCGGACCTCTCTGTGAAATAACAGTAACAGTTACATCATAGTCTACTCCGGCCATATAAACTCCATAATTAAAATCCGTTTTGCTAGAAAGAGATAGAATGAAATTTTTGATGGCTTACATCTTGGTTATTTTTATAGTTACGAGTATTCGAAAAATTATTTTTGTCTACTGTTTGTAACATGAATGAGCTTTTAATAAAGCATAAATAAAAAATCATGCATATACCCTATTCCTAAAGAAACCTTTATATACATAACAGGGCTTATTTTGTTGATAACACAGTAAGTAACAAAAAAAATGGCACCCTAGAACCTCATCCTCATTATTCTGCCCCCAGGTGGTTAATTACGAACACGGCAGCTGTCATAAATCTCAATCAATCCGCGTCAGTGTTGACCTAATTTCTCATTTTGGAAGGAAAACTTACTTATCTGACGTAATAACTTCTAATTATCTAAACCTCGTATCCGTATAATTCATTTGTTAAAAGAAACACCTTATTTTGTACCCAAAGAGTCTCTTTTATGATAAAACAGTCTAATAGATACGATTTGGAAGCAGTAAGCAGGACGTAAGTTGGACGAGTCCGCCAGATCCAGTGATGTGTGCGAGACGATTCTGTTCAATATTTGAATATTTTGTTCGTAAATGTTTTCCTTGGCAAATTGTAAACAAATTCCTGTTATTAGATGGATAAAAATTGAGTTGAATGTTAAATCATCACATAATTTAGCGTTACGTAGCATTTGCAAAACAATTTGTAATTGACGGCCGGTTTGGCTCAGTGGGAGTAACGTTGCCTGCGAAGCTGAGGTCCAGGGTTCAAATCCCGGTAAGGGCAAATATTTGAGTGATGAGCATAAATATTTGTTCCCGAGTCTTGGATGTTTTCTATGTATATAAGTAATATATCGTCGTCTAGTACCCATATTACAAGCCTAATTGAGCTTACCATGGGACTAGAGCGATTTGTATAAAATTGTCCCGTAATATTTATTTATTATTATGTATTTATTTAATTGATAATAACACAATCTAATGACAGGTACGTAAAATGGGAACTTTAATGTGTTGATGAGGACACAAATGAAAAATTGATAAGCACGTGTCAAAAGTGTGTATTTAATGTGTTTTGGTACTTACTAGCATTGCAGGTATTTTAATTTACTAACAAACTATAATGATGAGTCTTTGTTAATCGAAATAAATAACAGTTTGTAAATCATCGTCCATCGTCAGCCTCATTGTCGCTTACCAACAGGCGAGATTGAAGTCAAATGCGAAAGTGTGTCTGTCTGTCTTTTTGTCTGTTATCTCTTCACGCTTAAACCGCTAAAAATGCCCTTATCCGCGATAAACGAATTTAAGGCGGACAAAGTCGCGGGCAGAAGCTAGTAACAGATATAAATTACAAATTAGTGGAACAAGTTACATAAAAGCGAGTTTAAGTATATTTTGCGAAAAAAAAACATTTTATATTTCTCAATATACAGGAAGGGGGCCCGTGAGTGTGCGTGTGTGCGAGTGTGTGTGTGTGTGTGTGTGTGTGTGTGTGTGGTGTATGTGTGTGGAGCGTGTGCGGAAATGAACAGTTTTACACAGCAGTAATCTAGTCTTAACAAGTAAAGACTGAATACGATTCTTTAAGGTTAATTTGTGCAGTCAAACCTAATGAATGGTGAATTTTGGGCGTATTAAGTGTTGAATGTAAGGAGGGCACAACGACAGCGTTCAGCGTGGCGTGTTCTGACTGATAACTGTATATCTGGGAGCAGCGAGGAACTGTCAATACGTCAATATAATATAGTTTCTTATACATCGTCACTACGCTGAGAAGTACTCGCATACCTAAAAAACTTAACGACTATAAATATCCCTCTTGCACGACCTTAACATGGAACATACGTTAGTTTTCTATTATGGAACGTCAAATTGTCTATACATACAACAGGGGCCTTATTTAAAATTTTTACCTATACCTCATTTTATTCCAATTGAAAACGCAGTAGGGGAGACCGGGGAAGGTTGTCTCACGGGTCGGTTGTCTCAGCAGCCTTAATCCGCTATGAAATGAACTCTTGTCGAAAGTTCGCGATAGCTATATCTCCCTCCTAGATGAAGTTTTCCGCGATTTTTCGACATAGGTCGATGAACTTGGTCGTTCGTTTAGTTTTCTGTTATGGCCGTCATGTGACAACCAACCCATGAAAGAACCTTACTCGGTCTCCCCTGTGTGTGCACCAAGTATGTATCTACGTTGTTTTTCTTGAAAAGAAGTGAAGACAAATATATTGAATTTAAATATTTAGTTACATTACAATCTAACAAGGCTTAAAAACTAAAATTCACTACTCTTATAGTTAATCATGGTTGATTATGCCTGTATTTTTTTTACATGTAATTAGTAACAGGCAGACGAGCGACTTGATGGAAAATTCAGTGATCACCGTTGTTGCCGATGGATATGTGCAACATCAGAGGAGTCGCCCATACGTTGAAATCCTTTGTTGAGCTACTGTTATAGAGCTCCAGAAACACCTGATTCCCCAACTTGGTAGTTCGTGGCAAAAATAAGGTAGTGCCCTGGGTACAAAACATATTATTCTAATTAGTCCATTTATTATCAAAAAATATTAGACATATTTTTTTCTTGTCAATCAAACAAAAGAAGACAAAGCGCGTCAAATTTTAGGAGCGCATGACGTCACACCGTGTGAAAAACGGGCGCACGCTGTGACGTCACAATGACCTTTAACGGGCTATCAATCAAATCAATCAAAATATTCTTTATTCAAGTAGGCCTAGTTACAAGCACTTTCGAAATGTCAGTTACATGAGAGTGAATGTTTGCTGGGAGAAATACAATATGATCCAACATTTGCTGCAAGGATTAGGAAAAACCCAGAAAAACCTAATCAGTTCATTTAACTTAAGTATAATATTATTGAAAAAATCATCATTTTAAAAATTAAAATAATCAATAAGATAAATCCCAAAAGGATTGTCAATAAAAAATAAATAATCTAGAATGTGTCTAGGAATAAAATTCTAAATGTCAGAGTACATAAAACAATTAAGATTAAAATAATAATAATACCTTAGGTAATCGTTGAAATAATTATTCATATACCTACATGACGCTATAATTTACATTAATCCCACGCGGCTTCATCATTCATGTAGTCTTGTGTGCTATAATAAGATTTAGAAAATGATTTCGTTTCACAATATTTTTGTATTCACCAATAGACAACTCACTTATGCTGCTAGGAAGTTTATTATAAAATCTCACACAGTTACCCATGAATGATCTCCTTATTTTATGGAGCCTAGTAGCAGGCACTGCGAGCTTATGCTTATTTCTAGTATTAATATTATGTATATCACAGTTCTTCTTAAAGTGGGTAATATTTTTATGTACATACATAATATTCTCATAAATGTATTGACAATGCACTGTCATATATGTCTATATTTTCATCATATTTTGTTTAATTGACAAAAGAAAAAATACGTGTCCACTATTTTCTGATAATCTTACTGACAGACTCAGTATATTTTTTTAGGACCCAAGCCTATTAGCGTGATGCCCGTTTATTTTTGGGATGCCAAGCATCTAAATAGTGTAGATATGTACTTAATTTTTCAAGCGGATTATTCAATCACCCGTGAAACAGCCTTCAATATTAACAGAGGATGGTGAAACTAAAATAAATAAAGTATTTTTTAATAAAGCCTAATGTTTTCATAATACAATCTTCAATTTTTCCGAGAAGCCGTTTATTTGTGAATACCATATCTTTACTTTGAGAAACCAACGGAGAAAATTCAAAAATGCAGTTACTAAAAATCATAAATAATTCACAGTAAATTTTATTTTCTCCCATCAGATAGTAGTTGGAATTCACTACCATTAACTACATTTAAATACATGTTCTTTCTTCTAAATCTTCATTTTAATAATAATGCAAACTTAGGGTGCCGCTGGCAGTGACGCAGATCTCAAGATACCTTTAGTTATGGCTCCAGAGAGACGGACCTCTTGACAATGCGCGCTGTGTCCACGAATACTTATTTCTGTATCTGACTCTTGATCCATCCTTTTTTAGAACCTGACTTTGATCTGTGTAGGTTTGGCTAGGGCGTCTAACCAGAAATCGGATTCAGTAGCACAAATTCACAAACGGGAATGCTATCCTCACTTAGAGCTAGGATGGGATACAGTGCACGAGACATAAGGACTGTTTAGGTGGGTTAAACTAGTTGAACCCTACTTGGGGTATATGAAAGAGAGAAAATTAAACAAGGGGGAGAATATGAAACTACGGGCTAGTTGAACCCGGCGCTGGGACCGGCAGCATAACCTTAACACGCACCTGTTTCAAATGGGTATGAAACAGGACGCAGTAGGCAGAGCAGATTCTGCCAAGAGACAGAGGAGACTGCAATGCATATTCTCTGTTTCTGTGGACCACTCAGGAGGCAAAGAAGTATCTACCTAGCGCAATATGTCGTGCCCCGGGAAAAGATACAACACTACACTGCCCTAAGTATCAGGGAAATCCTAGACTCGACGGGCCTCAGTCGTCAACTCTAATAAAGGGCTGCCACAAAAGATCAAATCTGGTCGAAGCGGCATACAGTGGGCCTACTAATCAACAATAATCTGTCTTCTGAGTCGTTCACTCTTGACAGAGTGGTCGTGGTCAAGGGTAGTCGCTGCTTTTTTCACTGTTGCCTTCGCCAATCTTCTCCATAGATTCCTGTTGGTTGCATGGCGCGCGCTTTCTGCCACATGAGTCTCAGTGACAGATTTGATGGTGTCTGTCCATCGAGTTGCTATAATAATAAATAATAATAAAATCCTTTCGATGGCTACTGTAACACGTCGTCCGAATCTAAAACAAGTTCCTAGGGCGCTGCTTGTATCGATTTCTTTGGATGCGGCTTCTGGGGAGTGAATCCTTTTGATCCAGCCATCTAGCGAAAGTATCTTGAGATTTGAATCCAGACAGATCGCGAAAACGGTGCACTGTAAACACTCTCTGCCCACCTAAGGAGTGTTTAACTTCAAGTCAACTGGACGGTTTCGATTTCAGTAACAATATACAAGGCGACCCTTTTAAAAGTACAAGTGCATCAAGAGTAAATTCCGCCGTGCCTGCCGACTGCACAAGTTTGAAATAACTTGGCGATGCGCTATATTTGCTCAACTCTCGAACGGCGACCCGGGCACACAGAATAAAATACATTTTAGGACAATTGACACATAATTTACATTTTCAGATAAGGTAAGTAGCTAGTTAAGAAAAGTGTTTTACATGGATTGTTTGGGCTGGAAAATGTCGAACTTGTCGAAGGCCATGAGACAGGTCAACAATGAGATGGAAGGATCAGATTAAAGCTGCAGTAGATGGATGACTACACACAATGGAGGAGTGTTGTAAAGCTTACTACCAGCACTGGATGATGACCATGACCACTCTGACAAGAAGGTAGATTACCTAAAAATGTATGTTTTTTTTTCGGTCTGTCCATATGTTTGTGTGTCACACTCATTTTCTTTCAAAAAGTTTAATCAAAAACAACGGTATAAAGCTGAAATTTTATATGCCACATGGTTACTAGCCGAGTATTACGGCCCGGCCACAATAACCGCGGCTAACGTAGCGGCGAGAAAATTCTTTCTTCATTGCGCGGTCGAGGCGCTCACCGCACAGCAGTTAGTTGGCAGCACACGCAATGTATTAGAAAATGGCTTGCCGCGCCACTGTTCGCGCGTTATCGTAGGCGGGCCCTAAGTCACTGACTGTTAGACGACTAGTACATGTTCGAATAGATTGAAATAAAGAGTGAATTGTATTAACGGACAACAACTCCGTCATTTCCCTACCCCATCCCCTGATAAATATAGATATATAAGTTACCAGAATTTCAGCATTAGGAACAAAGCAGATAGCTATTTTCCCCCGACTAGGACATTCATCCAGGACCTGGTGAGCTGGCAATAGGGGCGCTCTTGCGCTCCTTGGAGTAAAGCCGTGGCACAGGAAGCCACCTCTGTCGGAATTAACTGGCAAAAGATTGTTGCTATCAGCGCGGATCGGAAGCAATTTAAAACTGTAGTTGAGACCCGATGCTCCTCGAGGAGTTTAATAATACAAGAAGAACAAGTAGACGTTCCCAAGACACACAAATATTTGTACGACAAGGCTGTTGTCGCACAAATATTTTTCTACGAAAGTGAGTGAAGAGAGAAGTTGACTACGCATAGGAAAGCGGAGCGTATGATGGCCCCCGACTAGGTGTACGGATAACCTCTTAAGGGTCGCGAGGACTCGGTGGACCTGTCTGCGCAGGATCGCACCCTGTAGCCATATATAAGCCTGTGGTTCAGCAGTGGACATCCGTGGCTGATAGATAGGGTAGGACTATGAAATATTTTGAAGTCATATTAAAACTGAATTTTCCTGGAGGTTACATACATTATGAGGTTTTTCAAGTGGGAACTGAATAGATTTTTAAAGGGCACGCGTAATGCCCCTGGCGTTCATAGGCTGCGGTGAATTACCATCAGGCAGGCCGTACTCTTTTTTGCCACCTTAGTACCTAGTATTTAAAAAATCTACAGACATTTCACCAAAAAGGTGTCCACAGAAGTGATTTGGAACGCTCAAATAATTGCTGCGAACTGTCATTGTAAAAAAATGCTTCAAGATTTTAATTAAAAGACGAAAATGATACAGTAAAACACTTTTCCTCGAAACGTTTATTTTATTTTTTGGCTAAAACGATTTCATTTACAAGAAACCACTCCTAAACGGCGAATATGAAATTGGCTTATACTTGCAACAGACATTTTCCCGCTATTTATGTTTGTCGAACTAACATTCGGCTTTATGTTGGCGCTGATCGCATAAAAAGGCAAGAAAATTGTACACATTTTCCTTACTGATATAACTTGTTTTTTATAAGATTTCCCTTTTTACCTTGAGAGAGCATTAAAGACGTATATATTTATTTATAAATATGTTAAGTCTGTTTTAAGTACAGATGAAAAACGGCTATTTAGTTTTGAACCAAAATGTGTAAAATTAAATTTAATTAGGTCGTAGTCTGTGTTATAAATAAACTTTTTTACAAAATAAACCGTATCCAAAAAAAAAAACACCTAAAAGAAAGAAAAACTGCTTAATTCAGTTTCTTCAACTTATTTACAAGTAACCGTGTTTCTGATAACGTTTCATCATAAAGAAACTTTCCAATAGTGAAGTTATGCCGTTAAATGATAGTCGTCAATTCATTAAAACTACTCAATATTCTAAAAGGGGATGAGGTTCCATTAACAATCCTGGGATGTTTTGTTAGTAAATTCAAAGTGTGTGGGTGTAAGCAAATACTTACGAGTACTACAGATGAAAACTTTTACAATTTTAGACAATGTAATCTGACTGTATTGGATTTGGGATGAAACCCCGGCATTCACTGGTTTATATTGTGAAATGTTTGTGATGATCACGCGTGTTTATTCTTGGCTCTTGGATGGTTTCTATGTCTGGTAAGAGTCCCCGGTAAGCTCGGCCGAATTTGACCTTTCCATACAAACGGAGTTTCGATCCTATTTTAAAACTACGTGTTGGATTCTAAGTAAACTTTGCATATACAATGACATGAGGTATATCTAAGCCTGTAATTAGTTTATATTGCTCCAGTTTATAAAACAAACAAAATACAGCAAAAACAACCTTTGTATGAAAAACTTAAATTCGCTGTATTTGTTTTAGTATGGTATCTGAAGCTACATAAATAAATTACAGGCCTGCATAAACCTTAACTTATTCTAAGTACAAAGTTTCAGTGCAAAATATGATGAAAGCGTAACTACGTTTGTATGGATAACAGAGCAGAGAGTTAGTGTTATAATTTATCTATATAATTATGGGCTAAAAGATGCCCGCTACTTCATTCGTGGAGGTGAAAAAAGTCATAACCTCTCTTTTTTCAGCCAGCGTAGTAGGGCAAATCGTATCATATAACTATCTGAGGATATCCAGCTACCAGTGTACCACAAAAAAAAAAAATTCGTTTAGCTGATTAGACGTGATGAGGCCACAAGGACACATAGGCACAAAAAAACAAATAAAAAAAAACTTTTATTCAGTAACCTTCAAATAGTCTGTTACAGTTTTAATTTTTAAAATATTTAACGTACAGACGTTTTTTTTATAACTGTATAATTAGTGTAGATATCGTCGCCTAGTGTCCATACTACAAGCTTAGCATAGTTTGGAAATAGGTCTGTTTGTGTAAGACGTTATTGATGTTTATTTATTACTTAATTTTGTGTAAATAAAACAATTTAAAATGATTATATCGTGTTAAATATTATCCCACTTGGGTTCCGTATGAAGACTCCAACAGTATAGTGTAAACTGGCTGTATGTAAAAAGGGTAACAGATAAGATCGGCAACAACCTGAAGCGTGCTTCTATAAAAAAAAAATGTAGAACTGTTGCAGAAGGTGTCTCGATACCAGTAAAGAGTAGCACCCCATTGATAATCACGGAAACAGAAGACAATATTATAATACTTAATAGTGTGTCTTTAAAGATTATTATCAAAAGAGTTATTATTTGAATTTCATCTCAGGATAACTGAATAAACATGTACAAATGCAAATATGAATATTCTCTTCGTTTTCCGCAATAATCACTAATTTAACTAACCTAATTTCAAGAAACGTTTGATCCTTTGAATTTACATCATTTAGAAGGCATTCATGTTATTAAGCGAAGCGTTTTCTCTGTGCGAAAGAATCATGCGAAATGAGAATCCACGTCAATCAAGAAATATCCACGGAAGAACCAAGGTGACCGTCATAGCTCGCAGGGTTTCAAAAGTGAAGTGGCAATGTGTGGGTTATGTTAGCCCAGTAAATGGACAGCCGTTGGGGCGGTAAAATTTTGGAGTGCAACCAGGAATAGGAAAGCGTAAGGTCATGTCATCATTTCAATTTAAACGGCAGTGTGTATAGACACACGCTAGGTGTCGAGGGTCTCGTGGCACCCTATCACCTAGCACAACGACAACGGTAACAGCAAACATGCTGCCGTTTAAATTGAAATGATGACATGACCTTACGCTTTCCTATTCCTTAAGAGTCACCGTCATCGACATCGATGAGGAGGACCATATACTTCTATAAGTATATGGTCCTCCTCATCGATGTCGATGACGGTGACTCTTCGCAAACATTATGGACTTCGTCTATTGTGGGCTCTGATATGGCTGGCTAGGCCGAACTTACTTTTAAATACTCTCTTGCACGCGTGGCAGTAGAGTTGGCCACTAGGTTGTATGTGCACGTGTAGGAGGGCGTAGGTCCTTCTTTACGTAATTGGTGTTTTACGTCTAACATTGCGAGACGCTCTTTCTCAAATGATTGGATGCTTTTAGAGATCGTAGAACGCTAAGATATTTTTTTACAGCAAGCTCCTCCCAACACGTCTATCGTCTATAGTATGCTAATCTAAACACTATTTTTATTTACGTGTCAGTCTGTTTTCATATTTACAATTGTATTCTAACTTCTTTTATCAGCATATATAAAAAAGCATATCGAGGTGCCCCAACTCACACCGAAATAAAAGTGGGATAAGCATCATACGTGCATGTCCGATGATTATTGCATCGTCAACGTGCGGTGTTACAGATCGTTGCTATTTTTGTCAACTGTACAATTCATTCGTATTATCATATCTTCTTTATCTCGTATAATATTATAAATTCTATCCACTCCCGAGCTTACTCGCACTGCAGCTAGTTCGTGATTTGGTATGCACATAAGTACATGCATTATTTATTATGATAATGCTCTCAGCCGACAGGCTGATTAAGTCTAATCTTTCAGAAGCAGGAACATTTTCATTATACTGTAAAAATGTATACAAACTACATTATTAGCTCATTGCCACAGATTACTTAATACCTAGTTCTTATGAACACTTAAAACCCTTATAGGATCACTTTATTGTAGGTCTGTCTGTCCTTCCGTCCGTCTGTCTGGCTAGAGCCCTTTTCTCAGAAACGTGTGGAGGATATCATGTTGAAATTAACATCAAATACATGTCTGCGGCCTTTTGTAGCTGTATAAGATTCAAGCTTTTAAGTAAACGCAATCCAAAGATACAGTAATTTAAAAAACCGGCCAAGTGAGAGACAGACTCGCGCAACGAGGGTACCGTACAAACTTTCAGTGAAAATTTTCACACACTTCGGAGATAAAGAAATGGTTTTTTTTTTTTACATTTGTCTTAATAAAACAAAATGTAATCATAATAAAAAAAATGATTTAATTTGCGCACATCAAGCCCTTTTATATGATATACTATTTGACCTAGTAGCTAGACTTTGAATGTACGTGCGCTTTGTTTTTACAGATATAAATACTGGTAATTGTACAAGTTTATTGGTATTTCTTTCTCTTAATGTATTTTCCGTGAGACCCTCAAGTCATTAAATCCGCTGATAAAATGATTTAAAAATAAAAGTTAGCAAATACCTAATGAATGTACATTTTAAATAGGATACGTAGACACATTGTGGATTTGTTAGTATAATTGAAGTGCTACTTGACTACAGTAGTAAACAACGTGGATTTTATTTAATGTATTACTCTATAATTAATAAGGTGAAGTGATTCTCAAGCACAAATAGTGTATAATGATTTTCTATTGAGAAAAAATAAATACTACGGCTGTTCTTGAAGTGTCAATCAAATATCATATGATTTTTTTGACGTTTTTATGTACATTAATTTGAAACTTGAGTAGACACTGTAAAATTTTCGGGTCTTTTCAAGTGTCCGGATTTTTCGTTTGCAAATCTATGTACACATGAATTCTGTTGTGACGAAATTCATTCATTTGAAATTCATCAAATATTAGCATCAATATTTATTTATATATCCCATCAAAAACATAAATGTGGAAGAATGCCAAGTTCGTTAAAAGTTTTGCTAATTATGCCTGATATTTATTTATTTATTTAAGTGACATTTAATTGAGAACCGCTCTTGCACTTGCACTATTGAGTATCAAGTAGAAATCGTTTTAAAGTTTTTTAAGGAATAATAAAAAAAAATTGGGGATTTGATATAACTTGCTTTCCATTACATGTCAAGTTTCAACTTCCGAAGTCACCTCAGTGGTTAAACATTTTGATGAGTTAGCGAATGACAGTAATAAAAATAGTAATTTAAATTTGAAATATCGGATTCGATATTTAAAATATGGTGTTACAAGACACCCTCAAATGCGCGTGTATAAGGCACATAGTTTTTAAGTTATTGGAAGGTCAAAAGTGGTCCAAAATGCCTCGTTTACATCAATGTGTCTGTGTGCCCTTTTTTGTTTTGCGAACTTGGCTGATACACTTTCTAGAATCTAGATAGTGCTTATAGAGATACGAGTATATCTATCCATAAATCCTTGATATTCATTAATTAAAGTATTAAATGTTAAATTAATTGATTATAGTATTAATTAAGTTATAGTATTAAAAAATTATAATGATAAATGTTTAACCTGACCTTTTATCCTTTAAAATACAATGATTGATTCTTCAGGCACTCTCTGAATATTTTCTCGCCTATCTCGCTAAAGAAATGGACAATAGATATAGACTCCGTGTCAATGAAAGAGATACATATAAGAGAGAGTTCTCGCCGGCAGTATGAACAGCCAGCAATAAACTATTTATATATGTGTATCTTTTATTAACATAGGATCGATATCTTGTGTTCGTTTCTTGGGCGAGAAATCGCTGATAGCTAATCGCTTCCACGCCATTGGTGTGACATGCCTCAGGTACTCATTATACCGTGCGACCTTGTCAAATATCCGAGATTATCCAAAGGAAATTCTTCATGCACTGTTGTACGGTTTCATCACCGTATATTTCTTTGTGCCTGCTTGCGACCTATTTTGAGTCGCATGGCAACGAATATTACTTACCTAAATAATATAATATTTAGACACATAGGCCAAGAACGTTGAACTTAACGCACATAGAGAAAGAGAACCAACTTATTAACTGTGTCTTAATATTTGCTCAATATATTCTCTATAATTCTCACTATCTTTCACCAAACTCCAACTACATACCCTAAACTACAAATCAAGTGTAGCAGCTAACTGGTCGCTACAACAGTATTTCTCTATTTGGCAGACACATGTTCGATCGCGAAGGATTTATGAAAGAAGATTAAACTGCACATCAAAATCAACCAGGAACAGTGCAATTTTTCGAAGTGGCAGTGTGAAGAAAAACAATGTCCAAGATACTTTATGACACGAGCGGCGCCGCGAGGGTGGAGACCCGTCAAGACTTGTGAATTCTTCCTCTGTACGTATGTTAAATTTAATCCCACCAAAAACATTTCATGTAAAATTGGCAGCCAAGACTCACAAACTCATATCATTTTCGCTGTAATACATGCAGTTATCAGATCTAAGGAAAAGCTTAGCACCTAGGCCCTAATTTAACTAACCCTACATCTTGGTTTTAAAAGTATGACTTGGCCGTTTCATGCATCTTTTGCATGTCACAGCATTGAAGAATAGTGACTTAATTTCCTACCGTAAATAAGTCTATCGGGCCGTCTGGCTCCTAGTAAGTAATTAAGTTTATGTCTTGAAAATAATACAAAACAAATGACTAAAATAAATATTTATTAAATCCACCACACATTGAGACATATTGTGGTAATTATTATTATTGCGAGCCTTATATGTACCACTGCTGGTCAAAGGCCTCCTCCCTCTTTTTCCATTGTTCAGCTGTTTACCGATTACCTACGTAGCAAACAAACTGTATTATTTAAAGGTTATGCAGCCCCTGTAACTAGCTATGTAATGGCTGTTTAAACTCTTATACAACTTATGTGTTAGCTGAGTAGGTAAGTACTAACTTGCTTCTTTGCTGTTTAATGATTTAGCTTTAAACTACGTTCATTTAACAAAATAAATTATAATTTCATTTAACACAATACTCGTACTTTTAAAATGAATTTACTAAAGCCGTACATTTTAGCGTAATTATACATATTAAGTATGGAAAAGAGGGGAGGCCTTTGCCTAACAGTAGGAAAAAAAGTAGGTATGCATGATCTTTCCCACAATCACGTATTCGAATTTACATGGCATAATTTTCACAGTCCATGTCTTGTTACAATCATTACCCAATTGTGATGGGTATATTTACAATCGTGGTATGACTTGTGACGCGTGTACGCTCAGGCTCAAACTAAATTAGGGGAGACCGGGTAAGATCGTGCCACGGGTTAATTGTTACAGGGCCTTAAAAGTAAACAAAACGAACGAATGATTCCACCTAACGGTATCGAAAGATCGCGAAAGATATATCTAGGAGGCAGATATAGCACTCGCGATCTTTCGACACCGTTCTATAGTCCATTAAATGGCCGCTGTGACAACTACTGATATTTCCCACATTGTTAATGCTGCGGAGACTTGTTCCCTGGGAGAAGTAGAATAAACAGGCCAAGTGCGAGTCGGACTCGCACACCGAGGGTTCCGTACAAAATATACGCTATAAACAGCCGTATTTATGAAAATCCAGTGATAGGAGAGCTTAAGCAAAATGTACGCAGAGTTCGTAAATTTTATATAGGTTTACTGACTTAGACAGACAGACATACGAAGTTATCTTTCAGGCAGTCGCAGTCCGTAGCATCACTCAAGAGTAAATTGAATAAGTTGTGGCTTTCCAGTGATTTGTAAAATGGTTGAATATGATTTATGTTTATTAAGTATTATTGTTATATTTTTTTAAGTTATATATTATGTACATTATATCTATTTATTTATTTATTTATATTTTTTATTGATATACCTACATATAATTTGTACATGGTGTTAGTTTGTCTATCTTCCTTATATCTTCACTCACTTGCTCAAAGGTTAACTGGAAGCGATCCCTAATAGGGATAAGTTCGCCTTTGTACTTATATCCATTAAGTTTATTGCTTTTGTAACTGGTTACTATGTACAATAAAGTGTTTACATATATATATACATACATACATACATAAACGGATATGTAAGTAAAACAATTTAACGGATTATATCGCGTATATTATCTCATTTTAGTTCCCGACGTTTCGGAAGCTTTCCAGCTTTCCATGGTCACGGGAGGACTGAGAAAAGATGTATTTTCCTCTGTCAAAGTTACAATTTGTGCAAACTACCCATTTTTTTGAAAAAACACAAATAAAGGTGTACATACATGCCAGATGGGCCTAAGCTGTAAAGACAGTTACACATGCGCCAGAAGGGCTTAATTATTTTATTCTAATAATTTACCAAGCAGCATTTCACAAATGAGGCGTACTGAGGAGAAAAGAAACGCTGCAAAGAAAAACTCCCAGGCTACCTCATCACTAATTATAATATTTAAAAAACAGAGACTATTAAACTGAAAAATGAGATAATATACGCGATATAATCCGTTAAATTGTTTTATTTCAACGAGTAATAATCGCGGAAACAGAAAAAAGTATTATATATGTAAGTAATTTTAAGTATTTGTTGTTATAACGTCAACACAAATAAAGCACCTGTGGAAATATTAACTGTCTAGCTATCACGGTTCATGAGATACAGTCTGGTGACAGACAGACAGACGGACGCATAGTAGAGTCTTAGGAATAGGGTCCCGTTTTACCCTTTGGCTACGGAACCCTAAAATGTAGAGCTGTTCTATAAAATGTGATGCTGGCGAAATTTCGCACCTGCGACGCTTCCATATTGCAGGAACATGGCATAAAACAGCGTCTATATATCGACTTTAGTTCAAGCGCGCATACTGAAACTGTTTGGGCATTTCTCAAGGCGAAACAATGACTTAATCGTCTTGTCCTGCAAGGTACAATGAAAGGAACTGGACCGCGCGGACGATCTCCAGTGCCATGGACTGACCAACTAAAAGATCTGGTTGGAGGCCCCGTACATCAGTGCTCTAGAATGTCTGCCAGCAGGAAGAAATTGTGAATTATCATAAGGCGAGCTACATCTACCAGACATTACAAGAAGACCTACTACTTGTTGATCACGACCGCTCTGTCAAGAATGTTATGGCTGAGATTGTGTATGATATAATACACAAAAGGCTTTCTAGAACTGTATTTCCACAAAATAATTGTATGAATTTGTTAGAGTATAGGCTCTTGTTTGCACAATATGGATAGGAAAGGTGAAAATCTGTGTTGCCAGTTAAGTGCAATAGGACAATTTAATTGTTAAGCTTGGCATACAATATAAAACTATAAAATAATTTATATTAATCTATGTTCGATGTATTGAACAGATGATGGCGACCACCAACCGCTGATACAATCTTACCCGGTCTCCTCTATATACACTGCTGGACAAACAAAAGCACATATCACAGGATGTTACTTATCGGTAGCTAACAGTAGTGTAACGTGTGTGTGTGATGTGACCCGATTAAATTGGGAGTATTGTAAAACTCTGTGTCCTTTTAGTCCCTATCATGTAAGTACATACGAACATGCGCATATAATACGATTATTTACATTTATTTTTAAATGTCACTGGAAGCGTGTACCTTGTTTTGTCGGAAAACATTTCATCGAATACTTAATTTCCTCCACATATTTTTTTTAATTATAATTTCAACGAAACATTTTTTCTCTGTATCCGTTAATATTTTGGAATTATTATAAACAGTAATTGTGAAGGAAGCATTTTTGGTGCAGCGATCATGATAGATTACCATAGGTGTGGCATAACCGAAATGATGGATTAGGGTTTATTAATATTATTGTTGATTTGTGCGCCTTCTGTATGCCGCCTCGACCAGATTTGATCTATTGTGACAGCCCTTTATTAGAATTCACTACTGAGGCCCGTTGAGTCTAGGAATTTCCAAATTCTTTGGGCAGTGAAATCTTGGATCTCTTCCGGGGGCACGACATGGATTAGGGTTTAATCGTTTAGTATGTATGTAATCACTTTATTTCACATAAATTAATACAAAAAAAAAGTATTTACAAAACACAGATATGTACAAAGGCGAACTTATCCCTGTGAGTGATCTCTTCCAGTTAACCTTTAAGCAAATGAAGGAATAAAAAAGTAAACATTAAACAAGATAGACAAACCAACTAATTAGGTACTTAATATGCATAAAAAAAACGATTTTAGATTTACTAGGTAACGACGTTTAGATTAGTATTTTCCATATCTATAGCGCAATAATAATAAATAAGTATCAGGGGCAATCTTACACAAATCGACCTAGTCCCAAACTAAGCAAAGCTTGTACTATGAGTACTAGGCGACGATATAAGTATATAATATATAGATCAATTATAATACTAAAATACATAGAATACTATCATCGCTGTACCAAAAAATGCTATCAAATTTATGATCACTCGTTACCTATTAAACAAACCTAACCTAACAAGAGTACATTATGATCTTTTCAAAATACATGTCAATTTTATAGTTTTAGGGGAATAAGTTGTCGATGAATTGAAAATTCTATGTCATTAAGCATTCTAGCCGGTCTAGCACAACTCTCCGCGACTACGCTTATCGCGTGACATAGCATCACCCGTCTTTCTTGTATTCTATTGAAAGGAAAGAAACAGACGATCTATGTCGCGCGACAGAGTCGTTTATAACAGTTGTGCTAGAGGTGTAGGAGACCGATGAAATGAAAATTCTATGAGATTAAGCATTCTAGCCGGTCTAGCACAACTCTCCGCGACTACGCTTATCGCGTGACATAGCATCACCCGTCTTTCTTGTATTCTATTGAAAGGAAAGAAACAGACGATCTATGTCGCGCGACAGAGTCGTTTATAACAGTTGTGCTAGAGGTGTAGGAGACCGATGAAATGAAAATTCTATGAGATTAAGCATTCTAGCCGGTCTAGCACAACTTTTTGCAACTACGCTTATTGCGTGATATAGCATTACCCGTCTTTTTTGTATTGTATTGAAAGGAAAGAAACAGACAAAGTATGTCGCGCGACAAAGTGTTCACAACAGTTATGCTACAGGTGTAGCAGACGTTTGTTGATAAAATAGAAGGACACCGGCACTGCAGTTTGAGGTACTTGAGTGTAGAGTGCCGCGAGCTGGTGGCAGCTCAATTTATCAGCAGCGTGTTACCGCTGTCCGCGGTATCAACTGTGTCTTTTATACTCTCGTAAGAAACTTCTTGCAGGGCACTTTCTATATTTGATCTGGCGCTACCCGTATCACGCAAATTTTTGCAAATGGTTCGTGCTCAAAATCACAAAAAAATCATGATATCTTGATAAAAAATTATAAATAAAAAAAGTATTTTGGCATTTTTGGTCGTGAAACGTTTGTCTACATGTTTACTATACTTTTATTGTTTTATTGAAATGTAAGGATTCTGAAAAACACTTGAAATTTACTTCAGATATAAATATATACAGTATGTAAACTTACGAAAACCATTTATTTAAATCTGGACATGTCTAGGTGATAAATAAGGTCGTGGTATATAAATTATTGAAATACTAACGCTTTTTAGAATACTACTACTACTACTACATTTATTTTATCTCATTCCGACCGTTCTCGGCCATGGCGACCACTTCGACTCCTAATCGGTCGGGCGCTGGTGCACCCGGAGATGGCTTATGTTGCCGATCTTCGCAGCAAACTCTCGGTCACAATGAGGAAACGGAGTATGCCGCTTATGTAATTATAGTTGATGGCGGCGGGTGGACGGGCCTTCAACTCATCGCGCTTAGCGTCGAGGTCAGCTTTACGCTGCTCCTTGAACTCGCAGACTTGACTCTTCACAATCCCACGCCATTCCGGACGCTGTGCTGCCAAACCGTCCCATTGAGAGGGCTCAATGTTGCGGTGGTCAAAAAGAGTGACCTTGAATAGCTTTTTAGAAATTATAATTAATATACAAAAAATAACATAAGAAAAACATTAATTGATTTTAACATCCTGTATTCTTTGTTTGCAATTGTAACATTGCCATCAGGTTTTCAAGACAACGTCAAGTTCAATACATGCAATGTCAGTTACAGTAAAGCTATGTGCACACTTACGAGTTAGTTTTTACTTGAACCAATCGACAGTGGCTGTTTTCGTGAACGCTACGCATCAAATTTGGATTTCGCGAAGCACGTCGCTTGATTTTGTTGAAAGCTTGTACAATCAAGAGCCTCATTCATTGCAATAAAGAAACGTCTCATTTTTCTTCACATTTAATTCCTAGCCAAACTTTTTTGTTGGAATAATTAAGAAAAAAAATCTTTACATTGGAAGTGGCACTAGTGAAATTGAAATGACATTTAATGAATAAGCATGAATTGATGCTGCTTAGATTATAAATTGAAAATAATTTGGCTGCCACGGACTAATAAGAGCGTAAAACGGGTATGATGAAAGAAGTTATACTAATGAACAAATAATGAAGTTTCAAGTAGGTATTAACGTATTCATAGTGGGCTTGCGTTAATCTGTCACGACGTAAACATTAAATATCACAGGACGTTACTTTTTGGGTTAACCGACTTTGAAAAAGATAAGATTTTATAATTTTTATACAATGAGAAAATTAAAAATATTCGACACACACTAGCAAAAAATATGGTAACACGCTTAACTCGATATGGCCATCAACTGGCTTAAAGGAATGGTTTTAGTAAAGTTACATACTGTATAAAATTTGCAAACTTTTAATTTTTGTATATTAAAGCAATTTAGATTTTTGCATCATGAAACAAAGGCATCTAGCCTTTGTTTCATGATGCATTGGTATTATTTTTGTCATCGAACTTACAGTAGGCTGTAAAATTTGACATGCGACATTTTTTACTAGAAAATGGTTCTAATAAAAACCGGCCAAGTACGAGTCGGACTCATTCGTGCGCAAGTTCCGTACAGTTGTACGCAAAACAGGTTTCTTGTTTACCGCTTAAACTATAATATTGTTACCTTTGTATAATGGTTGAAACTCGTTCAGCCGTTTTTAGATGATGAAGCCGCAAAGACAAGTTGTTACTACTTTGAAAATAAATTGTATCTAAAATGACGACAACCACGGAAAAAATGTAGTAAGTCCATTCGAGCATCACACAGTTACTTTACTACGTTATTCATTAGAGCAAAATGAGATAGGAGTTTGTTTTTAACCTAATATTCGACAATTACAATTTTTATAAAGCTAACTACCCAGAAATTATAAACCAATTGAACAAAATAAACTGGTCTGATGAGTTAGATTTATTACCTACAAATGACGCTGTCTCAAATTTTTACCATATTATCTACAAAATATTCGACATGAATGTTCCCTTATGTAAAAAGAAAAACGCTGCGTACCCCATATGGTTCTCGTATGCACTTATAAAAACACTTAAGCGAATGGAAAAGATATGGTTAAAATGGAAAACATACCAATCTCTTAGAGACTATAGTGAATTTTCCTTGTTACGTTCACGATGCAAATCACTAATGACGCAATGTTTCCGCGATTATACTGATAATACCGAAAATGCGATGAAGTCTAATATCAAATCGTTTTGGGCTTATATATCATCGTTAAAAAAAACAAAGTCGAATTACCCGCAGACGATGTTTCTAGGAGACACGCCTGCCAGCACCCGAAACGATATCTGCGATTTGTTTTCTACATTCTTTAGCTCAGTATTCGAAATTAAATTATAGTACAACCGACCTTGACGATTTACCATGTTCACTGTCTGCCAATATGATCCCAAGCCCACATATATGTGAGACAGATATCGAACGTAAACTCCGTGAGCTGGATCCTAATAAAGGTCCAGATCCGGATAAAATTAGCCCACAGTTCCTTAGGAATACGTCTCCAGCAATAATAACTCCACTAAAAAAGCTATTTAACAAATGCCTCCTGGAAGGAACATTTCCCGAACGTTGGAAAATGTCGTTTGTCACCCCCATACACAAATCAGGATCAAAAGCTCATGTTACTAACTAACTATAGACCCATCTTAATACAATCTTGCATCTCAAAATTGCTTGAGTCCCTCATTCATGATGTTATCTACCCACATGTCAGAAATAATATTATACCTCAACAACATGGCTTTATGAAGCGTAAATCTACATCAACAAATCTCGTGACATTTACCAATTTTCTCTTTACTTCTATGGATAAACGTACTCAAGTAGATGTGGTATACACAGACTTCCGTAAAGCCTTTGATAAAGTCGACCATCGACTATTATTACAAAAATTGGCTATTAATGGTATCAAAGGTAACCTACTAAGATGGTTTGCTTCCTATCTCGAAAACCGTACGCAGAAAATTGTTGTAAATGGTTAAGTATCACAAACAACTCATGTATCCTCGGGAGTGATACAAGGATCAATCTTGGGACCGCTTCTCTATACTTTATTTATCAATGATATCATTATTTGCTTTCGGTATTGTGAATTTGCTATGTTCGCAGATGATTTGAAAATATTTAAAACAGTAAAAACCCACAACGACTGCAAACTGTTGCAAGATGACCTGGATCGCCTTCATATCTATTGCGCCGCCAATAAACTGTATCTGGCTTGCGATAAATGTGTACATATCACATTTACCAAAAATAAAAAATTAGATAATTACAACATAGGAGGAGAAGTGATTCAAAGCGTCTCACATGTGAGGGATCTTGGCGTGACACTCGATGAGAAACTAACACTTGATCGGCATATTAGCATTGTCACCGCTAAAGCCTACCAGATGCTAGGATTCATTCTTAGAGCTGCCAAACCTTTAAAAAAATACACGTCATACCTACTTTTGTATAAGTCTCTAGTCCGACCCTATCTGGAATATGCATCAGAAGTTTGGAACCCCCTCTATACGACATACAGTAACCAGGTGGAGTCTATCCAGAAACGATTCCTGAGAGCCCTCAACTATAGACTTACCCATGCACCCTTGTCATATGACAAACTTCTTGACCGTTATAAGCTTAAGACGTTGGCAAGCAGACGTAATACGCAAGACGCAATGGTTCTGTACAATATATGTACAGGCTACTACGACTGTCCGGAATTATTGCACAGTATAAGTTTCCGAGCTCCTCCGCATAGAACGCGAACCAATACCCTATTCGCGGTCCCGATGGCAGCGACTAACGCAGGGGTTCGAGCACCTCTACGCTGAATTTGTGTGCAATACAATAAAAGCCTGGTCTCGGTTGATATATTTTGTAACAAGCGTGCCAGTTTCAGGCGCAAAGTAAACCTTCTTCTGTAGTATACTCATGTTAAAAAAAATAAAAAATGTTACTTCTAAACTATTTATTTGTTATTATATACGTTCTCAATTGTACTCTTGTGCTCTTAATCTACAATGTGCTAATTGTCCTGAATTAATAATTGTATCGGCCTAACCTTTAGCTATACAGCGTGGTTTCATATACAGTTTATATAGTTCCGTAATGTATTGATCCAGTGTTTTTTATGGCAATACCATCTTACTCACTTGCACAAAATCTCGGTGGGATCTGTGTTAGGATATAGGCTATACCTAATTTAAGAATTCTTTTCATGTGTTACTGTTCTGTCTATGTCTGTTTTTTTCCCCAATAAAGAAAATAAATAAATAATAACGATATTACACACATCTATTCTATTATAAAGCTGTAAAAATTAAATGTCTACATGGAAGATAATTAAAAAATATATTGATTATGCACTATTTCAGGGTCGCTGTATCAAAAAATATTTTTTTGTATGTTTGTATGTGTCGTTGTGGCTTCATCACGTCAAAACCTCTAAACAGATTTCAACTATAAATAATATTTTCTTCCGTTTCCGCAATTATTACTCATTGAAATAAAACACCTAAGAACTAAAATTAGGTAATATACTCGTACGCGATATATTCCGTTAAGTTGTTTTATTTTAAAGATTTCAACTATGTTTGGTACACGGGTATCTGGGCAACCACAGATGGTTATTGGATACCTACTTTTAATCCGATTATGCTGAAGCAAAAAAGAGGGTCAAGATTTTTTCCTCCTACGCGTTGTGTATTGTGTAGTTATATAGTTGTGGGCACCATCTAGTATCTAAATATATATACATACAAGTAAAAGATAGAAATAAAATATTTTTTGATTAAGTGTCCTTCAAAGAGCCCGTTTCACAATTTTTTTGCGAATATAGTCGGACCATTTTATCTCTTCCAAGCAAATGAACTGTCAAATGTATAAAAACTGAATATAGCAATGTTTTATATCTGTCACAGACGTCAAGTTGTTTATGTGTCTTAAGAAACAATTTATCTTTACGTGCGTTGTTTTTTTTTTAATATAGGTTTAACTATGGGAAAACCATATAAAAGTGGTCAGCGGGAACTGCTTTTCCGCATGATCATTAACTTCGATACTGTAAAGCAAAAGCAAGAAGCGATTATCGCTGAAAAGCGGCAATGTTTACATTGCATGTCTTTGGCTGGTAAGATTAATCAATCTTAGTACTTTTAAATAACACCAATATGGTTTTTGTTAAAATAATGTTCAAGTGAAGCCATTTAGCTTTTAGCAGCCTCTTAAGTGCACTGAGAATATATTATGTGGTGTACTTATTTATTATTCCTAAGACTATTTAGTGCCCTATATTCTGTGTTGCCATGTACCAAAGCACAGATAAAGCAATTAAAATTGGTGGGGTAAATATATTATAGCCAGACTTATATAATATTTTTTATCTACATCCATATTATTAGTTCTCTACAATATGTTTGGCAGCGATTAGCAAATACACCATATTAGGAAATTTGTATCTGTGGGTGCATCGTAATTTTTACTTTACGATATCGGCAACCGATAGTTTAATTACATTTAAATTTGGAACAGCTGTCAACACTCAAGTGGGTCTCTATTCTAGTATAGATATTAAAACAGTTATCGATACGAAACGTCAATTCAGTATGTTTTTTTAATATAAACCGCATGACATTTGATCTCGAGTGATATGAAAATAAGGACTTCATTCGTTTGTCTATGATTAAAAAAAATATTCGTTTTGACGGAGGATCGAATTGCCGCCATTAATGTTGTCATTTGATTGTTGGTTTTTTGCTGTTACGAAAGTAGAATTCTGAAAAGTTGTTTGTAAATTACATTTAAGTTGAAAATATGAGTAGAAGTGACTCCGAGAACTATATTAACACTCCGCCGGATATCGTATATGCAGCCACGATTGCAACAAATAACTTACTGTCAAAAAAATCGATAACCAAATTTAGTACTAGTAAAAAAGTACTAAGATTTTTGAGATTGGAGAACAAACGCACGACTTCGATGTGAATAAATAATTTGTTTCTGTATTTGTTCAAGTTTATTTTTTATCGCATTATTTTAATATCTAGTCTATTGATGTTTTACAGGTAACACTAGTAACAATGCAGGTCAATTCCCTACGGCTATTTCTGAACCCATCTTAGAGTACTTATGATAATATGTGTGTAGATAAAGTAGTGTATGCATCTGTACATAATTAGGCCTTAAAACACTCGTGTGATCCTATTATGAAACTCGCTAACGCTCGTTTCATAAAACCACACTCGTATTTTAAGGCCTCTCATTATGTATCAGTTGCATAAACTACTATAATGTACAGACATTGCATTTGTACAACTTTATAATAGGAGGCATAGATATGACGCATGAATTGAAAATTTATTCAGTAGGTATGCATTTTAAATAAGATGGGCTTATTAGTGTGAACATGCGTATGTAACTGAAAATAAGTCACACTTGTTTAAATAAATAAATTATTATCAACATGAGAAGATAATGTGTATCATTGAATAATAATTATCGCCATAAAATAGAGTTATCATTGTTATTCATGTTTTAAACGTTACGTGTTGTCTAGTGCTAAAAGTATAATATTTAAGAACGTTTTATATAAAAAAAAAAACAGCGGTACGTTTTCAAAATATGATTTACACTGCTCTACATAAAATATTATCAAATATTCAGTCTCCTATTCAATCCTTTTGAATTCTGTATGCATAAGTTTTTGTTACAGTCGGCGTCAGATATAACTTATCACTAACTGAACTATTAGTACTTTATCTTAGAAGTTACGGAGACATTGAACTAAAGCGTTCAGCTAATTTTGTAGCTGTCTATTATGTTTAAGAACGGGTACAAAGATAAATCGATGTAACGAGATTAAGTGTTTTCCTATTTTAATTGAGTTTTATTGGAGTGAAAAACTAACTTGACATTAGTGGAACGAAATTTCCTCATAGAAAAAAATAGCGAATATACCTCTACTTTTCACCCATTTTCAATGTTATTGTTATGGTTATTTATTCTACGTTTTATAAACAAACTAGATTATTGTATGTTTGTATGTGTCTTTGAAGCGTCATCATTTCAAAACAGCTGAATATATTTCAACTATTTTTGGTACACGGGTTGGTACACGGTTTTAGGATAGGTACTTTGTACCGGACTAGGCTTAAGAACAAAAAGCATTGTGATTATTTTCTCCTCCGCTAACGAAGCTGCGGGCACCTTCTGGCATTTACTATATAAATCTATTTTCAGGGTACCTAAATGATACCTAAAGACAATTGTGGAAGCAGGATTTCATTCATGGGGGAGCAATTTTTGTTTTAGAGCAAATTTGGAACAAAGTACCTATCAAAAACTTGTATAAACAGTTGTCTCACTCGTATACCTATATACTAAATAGCATACGAATGGATTATTTTCCTTGAAATTTTATAGTTCATATAATCATTTTGATTTTCAACTATTTTTATTACCAAACGTGCTCAACAAGTTTTTTTTTATTTTAGAAATATTTAATTTCCTTCGTCATTGGATGTTAGAACAGCAATCGAGAAAATGGCACAAATACAGCATGCATTTAATTTTTTTGTGTTTCTTCAATGTTATGTCATTTGGGCCCCTGAAACTTTAGCTGCAGGTAAGGTTATATAATATACATATATATAATAATAATAATAATTGTGACGCCAGAAGGACCAACTTAGCAAGTACCTTGACTTGGCTTACGAGGTGACCGCCATGTGGGATGTTGATTTGACGATCGTTGTCCCTATAGTCGTTTCGGTAAATTGTCTTATAGCGAAGAGTCTCTCCAACATCTTAAGAGACTCTCGCTAAATGGCTCGATCAAGGGTCGGATACAGAAGGTAGTAATCCTGGACACGACTCCGCATTGTCAGGAGGTTCCTCTTTGTGCAGCCCAAACCACCGGTACCTTAAGCCCTGCCCCGCTGCCGACAGCACTTTTTATTTTCTTTTTTTATTTTACTTTAATATATATTTAGGTATATGTGTAATTTAAAAAAACCTACCTTGAGATCCAAATTAAATAAGTAAATAATTATAATGCATTTATTTTATTTTATTCAATTGAGCAAATATGCTGCCTAATTCCAGATGCAGGGCCGATGGTGGTCAGTAAAGTGGGGAAAATTAGAGGACTGCGGGCAACTGATGGTGACTACAACATGTTCCTTGGTGTCCCGTATGGAAAAGTTGACAAAAAAAATCCGTTTGGTGTAAGTGAATTTAGATAATGCCTCCTAATTTGTAACACTACGAACTTACATTTGACGTGTTACCTCAAAAAAGTGTTTAATTACAAGTAAAAGTAACACATCTTTGAACTCGTATAGTACGTAGTACAAAGTAGCACGATCAGTGAATAAGCTAATTTCCTGAAGCTGATTTAGTAATTTAACGCCAACTACTAAATAATCTCTTTAAAGATTTCTGATGTAGTTTAATATTAAAATATAATAAAATAATCGATTTGACAAAGCGACTATCCTAGCGGTACGTCACTTCTCATTAAAAGTACATAGCTCAGTTGCTCTGTAAGAAACACTGCCTAATAGATGGTTTATAGTAAAATAATAATGTTAGGTCTACATTTTATTACTTAATATAAAACCTGTTTGTTGTTTCAGCGGGCAAGTCCTTTTCCAAAGTTTAACCAAACTTTCGAGGCTTTTAATGATTCTTTACTTTGCCCACAAAAAGAAGAATTTAACAATACTATCGTCGGGACTCTCGATTGTCTTAACCTAAATATGTATGTGCCATTTACTGCTAGTTCCAATAATCGTCTACCTGTTTTAATTTTTATTTTCGGCGGAGCACTTCGGTTTGGATCGGCATCAAAATATGTGTTTGGTCCCAAATTTTTAGTAAAACATGACATTATTTTAATAACTCTAAACCATAGATTGGGTCCTTATGGTTTTATGTGTCTAGATAACCCCGAGGTTCCTGGTAACCAAGGAATAAAAGACCAACTTTTGGCTTTAAGATGGATAAAAAACAACATAGAGGAGTTCGGCGGTGATGTCAATAAAATTACTCTTTCTGGTCAAAGCGCTGGGTCGATGTCTGTAGACTTACAAATTTATGCGCCAGCAGAGATTCTGTTTCAACAAGCTATTTTACAGAGTGGAACAGTTCTGACTCCATTCTTGTTTGTTAATCCTGGTAACGAAGGGCCTTTACAATTAGCTAAGTCCCTAGGCTTTGAGACAAATGATGTAAACAAAGCCTTATCATTCCTTGCTACTGCTGATACAAATGATGTTATTGCTGCTTCAGAAAATAACAATTTATCATTTAAGGCATGCGTTGAAAAAAGATTTCTAAACGTCGAACCAATCATTACAGACTATCCCATAAACTTGCTAGCACCAAAAGTGAAAAACATAACTATTTTAATTGGATTTAACGAAGATGAAGAAGTCAGAACTTATGGTAAAGATGACGCAGATTTAAATGGCGATAACCTGTTTGCAAAATATATTAAAGCATTTTTTGATTTTGACAATTGCACTTATCATAAAATGAAAACTATTTTAAAGCACTTTTACTTCGGAGATGATGAAATAAACAATAAAACAAGACGGCAGATTACCGACTTGGCTTCAGACTTACAAGGCGGTTATCCTGTACTGCGAGATTTAAGAAAGTACTTCGAAAGCGGAGCTAGTACCATATTCTCATATTTGTTTTCATACTGTGGTGGAAGGAACTATGTGAAATACAAAAACAATGTTAGTATTGGAGGAGCTGCCCACGGGGATGAAATTGGCTACTTGTTCGATGTGACGTTCTTCCAATCGGCTATGTCGGAAGGAGACCGACACATGATTGATACAATGACCACACTGTGGACTAATTTCGTGAAATATGGGTATGTTGCTATAATTCTACTATGCATGAAATGCTCGAACAGAGATTTAGTTATCATTTTCCTTTTTACTATGTACCTCATACCTACCTGTTTATCGTATTTTAGGAACCCAACTCCTGAAAGGACAGAGCTTTTGCCAGTGAAATGGGATCCCGTTACTAGGGAACGTTGGAACTACCTTCTCATAGACACGGACCAAAATATGTGCACAAGACCTTTCCATCAAAGAATGAGCTTCCTGGACCTGTTCTTTACAGCTAATAAAGAATACCAAATTGGTTATCGTAAAACAGACGAAGATCAAACTTGTAATTCATAATGTTCATCAACTATGACAAATGATTAAGAAGAAGAAAACAGCTTTTTTTGCATATACGTTTATTTTAATTTGTTACGTATTGTTTTTAACCAGTTCCTAGTGAACGCAAAGGTTAAAATATAGTTTAAAACAGTAATCATTTGAATATTATTACTGTATATAATATAAACAAGACATGTATAAAGCAAATATCCCAGTGCCCGCGCTGTCCCAATAATTGGCACCTTCAAACTTAATTCGTAGCAATAGATTGACAGCTGTCAAACAAATTGACAAATGATAGGAATTAGGCTGTCAACCATTGGAACGTTAAAATAGTAACGGCCTGTAATTTAACTGTGACATCGCCCGCGGAAGGGTGTGTGGTGAGGAATGGGTTGGACAGTGCCGCACGAAGCCTCCCACTCGCTGCTCATTAAAACCCCTTGTCACCGTAGCCCTGTATCGCTCTTAACTCTGGTGACATCTCAGTTATACGGTAGGCCTATAGTAAAATAAATTATTTGGAACCAAAGTCTAGCTCAGAAAATTGCTAAAGGTAAGTGGCAGTAGACGAGCTTACGTTGCTCGTAAAACCGATGACCGTTGGGGCAGAAAGATTCTGATGAGAACTGGATTACAGTTGATGTTGACCATAATTTAATAACCTATTCAAAAAGACCAAAAGCAAGGCAAGGCTACTGAGTAACGGCCTTATGGTTGCTCAAATTTAGGTTTCCTTCTGTTATAAAGCAACCAGTCAGTGGAAGATGTGTGTAGCGCTTGGTAAGTTATGGGTAAGGGTCCTTTATAGGTGGACAGTTAGTGCTGTCCCTTGCAAACCAGCTGGAGCACCCCTTTACTGATGAAAGAACTTTACTTGGATCTTGTAGTAAACGACGTGGTCCTGAAATGATTAAAGATTGATTAAGACTGATAGCAGCTGGGGTAAAAGGTTCTTGAATGGCGATCTCAAGACGGCAACCGTAGGTGGGTTGCTCTTATTTTTTACCGACAACGACTGCATACTAAAAATGTATGACAAAGGTGTAGATGACGCCTCTGTCACGCTTATTTTGAGAACACGAAAAAAAATGCAGTCACCATGACACTGGAAGATTGTTATGACAGGGAAATATTGTTATGATAATTATTATTTAAAATAAATGAATATCTGTGTAATTCAAACCTCAAATAAGATGGGTATAAGAAGAACAGATTCAATGTCGGTAAAAAAGAAGAAAGCCATAGGTAACATTCGGTGAAATATTGATCCTGTGAGAATCGCTTATACTTGCTCGATATGGGTAGTTCAAAATCCTCGGGAGGCTTTTATCAAGCAATGGACATCTTTAGATTAAAATGATAAGGAGAACAGCCGGAGAGTCGAAAATGTGTCAATAAGAACTGATATTGACTAACTTGACTGTGTTTTCCCACTCAGTAATCAGAGATAGCGACCATTACTTTTAAATGATTATGATGGTGACGTGCACTGTTGAACCTTACAACTTACAGTATCCGAGTTGTAACTGACAGCTGAAGTTCTTCTGATAAGTGAAATTTTGATTATGTGTATTTATTTTGGTTCTTATTGACTAGGGGTCTTACAATAAGTCAAGTAAAGTACCCTATGTATTAAATGTAGACAGTTGAGTGTACTGTGGTACGACTTTGACACTCTTTAACTCTTACCCTACCGGGATAAGTTTGGTCACCGCAACGCGAATATGTCGCCTAGCTCGATCATCTTAGCGGTGGACCAATATTACGCTGTGTCTGATACTTGATACTACCAATCGTTTATCCGCTACCAGATAACTAGATGCTTTTCTAAGCTGTTTTAGTTCGAGGTAATCAGAGAAAATACCAATTCCTACAATTATATACTGTGCAGATCCACGATAAGCATTAATATTACAATATTTACCAATAGTTATTTCTTCCCTTGGAGCCCCCAAGACTACAGACACAAGTAGAGCAAAAATAACAAAACACGTCTTCATGTTCAATTGTACCGTCCGGATCTCCACTTCGTTCAGTTGTTTTATTTACACTACCGTAAGCCGCTATTAAATGCCAATAAAGTACCAGAACTAATACCAAGTTATACAAGTGCATGTTCTGAACTATCCATATATTGAGTTTCAATGCTGTGTTTACAAAAGAAACAATAAATCAAACTCGCAATCACGCCGTATTGGATATCGTTCATTATGATTAGAAACAAGACTTGGATAGAAAGCAATGTTTATGCCGCCGAAAATCAATTCGCTTTCAGTAATTAGTATCGAACTGACGAATTTTAGTGTTTTATGCTTATTTCTCGATAAGAAAATACATTTAAATTTTTAGGGTTCCGTATCCAAAATGACAAAAACGGAACCCTAATAGTTTCGTCATGTCCGTCCGTCCGTCTGAAAAGGTTTTCGAAGAGATGGAGTGCAGTGAAAGTGTAACTAGTGAACCAAAAGATTCGGAGAAGAAATGCGACGATAGACTGTTCACAATTAAGGAAAACACTGACAAGTCGAGGAGCTGACAAAAAAGTGAAATGAGTGAATACGTACTGCCAAGAATGTGAAAAATCTGTGTGTTTAGAATGTTTCAATGAATCTCATTCGATTTTTTAATTGTAGTTACCTTTTTTTTTTAATACTAACAACTACCGATATCGATGTTTTATCACATTACATTTCCCATCCCTACCAAAATATTGACTAGACGGCACCAGCGCTGTTCCCTTGGTGCGATACAAGTCAATTTCGTATCGTTAATTAATTTTCCTATAATGCCTAAACCAAGTTTGACACTATGTAACGACAATAGCCTTAGATTATTCAATTGTTTAACTAGCCATTGTAATCAGTAAATCATCGATTTGTAAAGCCAGGAAGGATATATTTGCTAAAATTAGACCTTTAGTCACAAGCCAAAATAGCCTTGTACCGCACCAGTGTACAACTATCTGCCTGGAAGCTTCTGCATGACCACCACCTGTAATGTTAATATTGACTTGCAAAAGTGCTATTTTAAGCCTACTTGAATAAATGAGTTTTGAGTTTGAGTTTGAGTTTATCCTACAATTCATAAATGGTATGTATAGCACTGAAAGTAAATTATAAAATTATGTTCCCGCTTTCAACGTGTTAAACCAAATAACGGATTCAATAGCAGACGCGTCACCAGGAGTAGTACAAAAACGGATGCTATGCAATTCGCGTCCGCGAACGTGTTAATAAATATTTACAAAGAAAATTGTTTTCAACATGATCGACCGTTTCTGAGTTGTTGCCAAAAAACTGCGTTTCTCAGGAATAGGACGTAAGTGCCGTGGAAATACGCTCTTTTGCTAGTGCACTTTTTCATATCGTATTTTAATCATCTGTAGTGCATTTTTTGTATGAAAGGCTGCGGAACCCTACACTGAGCATGGTCCGACATGCTCTTGGCCGGTTTTTTAATGTGGTTTTATTATTTTACTGTAATCCATCCAAATCCAAAAAATTATGGAAAGATTTCTATTATTATTAATTAACTAGAAGGCGCCTGGAACTACGTTCGCGGAGGAGAAAAAGTCATAATACCTTTTTTTTTTCTTATTACAGGCAGGTAAAAAGTATCCTATAACCATCTCAAGATACCCAGCTACCCGTATACTAAAAATAGTTGAAATCTGTTGATACCTATACTCCAAATTTCATCAATATATATCATGTAGATTTTGAGTAAAATGCCTGAGGCATATGGATGGACGGACGGACGGACGGACATGACGAAACTATAAGGGTTCCGTTTTTGCAATTTCGGCTTAGGAACCCTAAAAACCGTTCAAGTGCCAGTTGGACTCGCGCACCGAGGGTTCCGTATAAAATGTACGCTAAAAATGGCCGCATCAATAAAAATCAAGTGTTAGCAGAGAATCCTAAGCAAAATGTACGCGGTGCTCGATCATTTTATATTTGTTACTGATATAGACAGACAGACATAAAATAATATTCATTGAAATAAAACAATTTAACAGATTATATCGCGTATATTTATCTCATTTTAGTTCCCGGCGTTTCGGAAGCTTTCAGCTTTCCATGGTCAAGGGTGGACTGAGAAAAGATATATTTTCCTCTGTCAAAATTACAATTTGTGCAAACTACCCATTTATGAAAAAAAAACAAATAAAGGTGTACATATATGCCAGATGGGTCTAAGCCGTAAAGACAGTTACACATGTGCCAGAAGGGCTTAATTAATTTATTTTAATAATTTACCAAGCAGCATTTCACAAATGAGGCATACTGAGGAGAAAAGAAACGCCGCAAAGAAAAACTTCTAGGTTACCTAGTCCGGTACGCGGTCTCCACTCGAGAACCTTTCTGCCTCAACGGCCATCGGTTCTTCGAACCATGTGCCCTGCCCACTGCCTCTTCAGTTTGCTTACCCTGTTTGCTATGTCGATTATTGAAGGGTGCCAGTAACTGATACCTTATACTCAAATGAATTCTATTTATCTATAAACAGAATTTATTTTTAGTATAAGGAGGACAGTTATAGACGATTTACCCTTTTCTATTACAAAATAAAAAGGTAAAATATGAAATTAAAACTACAAAACAGGGAAAATAAAAATGTAAACTATATTGCACATTCCGATATTCACAATGGTACGTAATACCATGACTTGTGATAAGAAAACTATAAATACTAGGTTAGTTCATTTGTACATAAATCAATTTAAAGTATCAGTGGAACCGATATTTATATATGTGTTATTGTAACGCTAGTACAATATTTTAAACACTGTTTGAAGCATTTACTAATAAATGTAATGAATGTAAAAATGGTTAAACAAGAATCTCTTTTGCCTTTCTTTTTCGTATACCAATTATTAGTCATATCAAAAGCCTTGAGAAAAAGTGAAATGATGTAACAGGCACATCCAATCTCGTGGTTCTTACTCGCGAATTAGATGCAAGTGTTTCGGTAGAAAAGGTGTCTGATTCCCTTGAAGTGACTATGTCCTTAGTGTTTGTGTGCAAATTTCCAGAAAGTTGGAGGAGTTATGGAAACTTTAACACGAATTTCATGAAAGTTTCCATTTTAGCAACTGAAAAATTATAGAAATCTTTTCATATGGACTGTTTCCAAATCAATGACATTTACATACAATTTCCGACGTCCATCTCGATCAATCAAAAATCAGGCCACATGCCACATAGACATAATTTCAAAACAAAAAGGTCAATAAAAAAAAAATGTGAAATACACTTCTAATACCTGCCTTTATTGACTAATTTATAACCGATGTTGAAAAACGTTGGTATACTCGTAGGCACGACAATGCCTACTCCAGACAAATTTTTCAGCACATGCCTTCTTCCTACTCCATAGTAATAAGCCTGAAGGACTAGTTTAGAACAATAGCTCGGATTTATAACTCGTAGTTGAGGGGTGATTAAGTACGTAATGTGTCTGGTCTTCCTCGCCCCGCCTGAAGGGTTGTAGTAAGTGTGGTCAGCCCAAACCGCAGCGCCGTTGGCGGCCCCTCTGTCAGGGCAACGATAGACTGTTGTCCAATCAGATGCGTGCTCATCAAACCATTTGTCCTTTCTAATTTGTCTGTTGTTATCTTTTATTCCAGTCCCCCAGCCTTTACCGCCTGGCATTTCTAAGACCCAAGTGTCCGTGGTCATGAGAGCGGCGTGCCCCAGCAACCCCCCTACCCCTCTGCCCGTGATCAATATGTCTCCCTTTCGAACGGTATTGACAAACCGTCTCTTATTGTCCGCTATGCTTCGCTTCGTTATTTTCCTTTCATACAAAGACTCCTGTGTATCGGGCAGTATTCCGAAGTTGTTCATAACGAGCCACTCTTCGTAATTAATCGGCTCAGTTTCGTTAGAGACGTACTCAGAGAACAGGTCTCTGAAGACGTTTTCGTGCTTCATAAATGAGTGAAATGAATATTTTTCGGGATTGATTATTCCCGAGTCAACGCCGGCTTGGTACAATTTGTTACTTGTCTCGTTTGAAAACGCGTAATTTCCGTCTGAAAATAAGAAATTACATTTTGTTGATGTTTCAGGCACAATTTTCGATGCCATCAGGATGCATTTGTATTACTATAATCACGATCGAGTTTTATAAGACAGTGTAACAATGTACTTATTTATTAGTAATACATAACCTGACATATGATTAACCATATTATAACATAAGTGACACTAATAATTCATAGAATAACGAATAATGCAATCCCGAAATCAAAACATCATGTTAGTAGGTATTTACTTTTACCGGCACTCAAACCGCATACTACAGTAATTTCCTCCTTATAAATGTCGCGTCTTAAGAATAATTAATTACGTAGCACAAACTTGAATTTATTAGACAATTTATTTGCATCAGTTTAAGTAAAATTACAGCTCAAAGTGATTCAAAATTCGAACTGCTTTTCTGTGTTACAAAAAATTAAACCTTAACCATTATTTTATTTTGAGCTTTTGAGAAGTCAATTTTGAAAAATGTGCAGTAAAATGCTGAAGTGGGCCGTTACTTACCATTCCCAAAAGCGAGGGCAAAGCCTGACAGAAATGCGATGCAAAGAATTCGAGTACCCATGGCTGCTGTTGCTCTGATTGCATTTTGCGAAATCCCTTCCGCTATATATACGCAAAAACGTGATAAAACGCCAATAAAATAGGACACATACTGGTCAATGGAACAGGGGATGTCCTGATAATGACCTAAGTATGTTTATTCTGCGAATTGTGCCGAGTGAATTAATCTCTATGTACTCGCTGATCTCCGTGTAATCAATGTTGTGTCATCTGAGGTTGAATAGAGACATCTTAATATACGCTTGAGATATAGATACGTCATATTTTACCGTGTCAGGATTAAGATTATATGTATTGATCACCAAAGACAGCGATTAGCGAGGTTCGAAGATCTCAACATATTGTTCAGGATTTTTCAATAAGGTCCTATGGCTTTACGGCCAGGATAAGGCAAACAATGCTGTGAAAAACTCCGATTCATAATTAAATTCCTAAATGTGATTCCTATTTTTTCCATAACGAGTCGTTTTTTTATGTTTACTTTTAGCGGGTGACGAGGTAATCACGTACAATCCACCCTACAAATGCAAACAATTATAGAAAACTTACAAACAAACACACACGCACACTGACAGTTTGATCATATACAGTTGTATTAAGTTTGTTTACATACTTTGGCAGAAGGGAATGCGTCTATGCATTCTCCTGCAGTTTAATGCTCTAAGCTATTACCATCAAACTTGTTACACGCCAACTGCAACTACAAAACATGCAACTCAGGTGCTCGGTACTCAGTATAATGCTAGCATAGCGTTCGTAAACTAACTGAGTTTTGAAGACTACTGTTGTGTATGTTTCGAAATCTATAAGGACTATTTACTAGCTTCTGGACAATAATAAAGTAGTAAATGTTACTATAAAACATGAAAGCTAAAATTAATAAAAATAATCATTACCATCATCATCATCATCATCATCATCATCATCATCATCATCATCATTATGATCATCATGATCATCATTATCATCAGCATCATTATTATTATTAGAGATAAGTATTAAATGATTATGATCTTGATAATCGTTTTATTTATTTTAGACATCATGTTTAAATAGTAGCATTTACTTCTTAATACCTAGGTACACAATCGATATCTAAATAGAAAACGTGTTAGTTTTCTTTTTCAAAACGTCCGGGTTCGATTCCAGAGCTGAGTTTTTTTTTAATGAATGAATGCAGTTTGTTATTACTAAAATCGATGGCATGGTTCCTACGAAGAGATTTTCATATGTCTTTTAGTTTCAGACTTTCCCATAAACTGACCGATCTAAATGTACCACCCTGTATAGTTATACTAGAAGGGCCCGCAAACTTCGTCCGCGGAGGAGAAAAAAAATCATAACTCTATAATGACTATGGATCGGTGTCGACAGATCGCGAGCGCTATATCTCCCTATTAGATAAAGCTCTCGCGATTTTTTGACACCGGTCGTGTGACAAACAACACGTGTAAGGTTGTCCTTGCCAGGTCTCCCCTACAATCGCCGGTAAAGTCCCCGACATCGGCTTCGCTCGTTTGTTCAGAGATCACGAAATCCGTTTATAACACCAATAAATCCAGCAAGAGCAATAAAAAAACCGGCCAAGTGTGAGTCGGACTCGCGCACCGAGGGTTGCGTACAAACTTTGATTTACCCTAACATTATTACCCGGGGGGTTATTCCCTAACGAAATTTTGACAGTTGGTATCCGAATCATCTGTCATAGCCCACACAAAGTCATGACACTTGATTCTGATTGCGAGCGTCAAAAGCGTTAGGCAATAGTTGGGCCGGTTCCGGTTGAGTTTAGTTTGCACCTGATATCTATAGCATTACATGCAAATGAGGTGCAAACTTAACGCAACCGTGTTGTTCAAGTAGGTTCTTTAAAAATAAAAATAAATATCTAGTTAGACATAGTTATAACTTTCGTCTAATATTTATGATTATTTATACAAATTGTAATAATTTCAAAATTTTCGTTTGGTAAACTTCGGAGGGTAAATTATGTTTTTTTACGTATTTCTTATCAAAAGCTATTCACAATAAATAAATGCTTAAATATGTCCGGATAAAGCCCTTTCATATAAGACCCGGTTAGACCTAGTAGCTAGACTTTGAATTTATGCCGCCCTTAGTATTCGTCGTTTTTTTTTCACATATAATTTTATAAAATATTACCTTTGCAATACATGTGGGCTGACCAAGTCTATAAATATTGCAAATTTCAAAAAGATAGCATAAGTAGTTTTTGAGATATGGCACTCTAATCATCGGCAGACAGACGGACTCGCACCATAAGGGTTCCTTTTTTAACTATTTGGTACGGAACCCTGAAAATTGTTTATATACAATGTACAGTAAGGGAAATTGGAACACGTACCTTATAAGCTCTTATTACAATGACAATAAGGACCAAAAAGGTGTGTTTCAGTTTCCCTTACTGTACATAATTCTTTCTCTGTTACCTTGAATTATGTAGAATTTGTACCGGATGACCCCACAATTATAGTATTATAGTATTTTATAGACTTATTATAAGACCTGAAATGCCTACATAGCTTATAAGCTCATAAAAAATATAATTTGTTCAATAAATTCATTTCATACCTTTCTATCTAATCCCGATAGAAAGATATGAAATTATTACTTTGACTAAACAGTCAAAGGGACAAAACTCGTATCTACGAATCAAATATCAATTATATAAAGCCCATAAGGCGATAAATTACATGGTAAACTGATGTATGTACACTTTCCATAGGAACTGCGCAACATTTCCGTAACATCGCATAAAGACTAGTCATTTTCCATGGAAATCTAAAATGTTGCACAACAATTGATAAATTAATCCCCTCCCTAACCAATATACGGCTCGAGTATAAAAGCCGAAGCTAATTCTGTTGACGATAACCCCACTATGTGTGACATACGAATGAACACACAAATAGAGAAATAGTCCCCGTACTATTCAGTTGTTGTTATCGGTACTACATACCAGCCATCGGAAATACTAAAGAAAAAGTTATTATTCAGAAACAATCGTCAAGTCAATTAGCTTCAGTCAGATAGATATCATAGTTACAATAGAAAGCCAAAGTATTGGTTTGGGAACGGGATTTCGATACAAACTGTGACTTCTAATTCTCAACTTCACCTATACTGCTCTTAAAGCTATCGAAAGGGGTTCAGACTGCTTTTACAGTCCTCAGTCTGCAGAGAATTTACATGTTACTTTCAGCTGAATACTAAATGCGATAAGACGTATTGCAAAAAAACTATACTTTATCCACATTTAAAAGTGTATTTTAGACCGCTGACAAAAAAAAGTGTTACAAGTTTGAAGTGTTTTTTTAGACTTAGTAATAATAGACATATGCTACCCTGGAAGCCTTTGAGAGTAACTCAAGTTCCCCCTTTTTTGACATGATAACGTCTTATAAATCGATGAATACCGGCTGCGCACGAAAAAGTGTCACGTTCCGCTCATTGTTACGAGCCAAGCGTTTTGTCACGAGTCGAGCGTTCCGCTTGTGACGCATCTATCTGTCTTTCACGTCATCACGTAAATTTATCGTCCGTAAACAGACTTTACAGACAAGCAATTTTATTCCGGAATATTGCACCGTTTCCGAGCGATAAAGAACAGACGCAGTAGGTAGGCCACCCACTTTAAGCCGCAGGATAATCAGTAAGTTTAAGTTCTTTATTGATGTAATATGGGTATTTAAATCTCTGTGTGGTTTATTATCGTATTCGTATTACTTCGTCAATGTCCAAAAGGCCACATTCATCTATTAATATAGTGCGAATGCGTAAAGAAAATAGTAACTGGGTCATACTGAGTATGAGTTAGCGGTATGCGTATGGAAAGAAGCGTGTGGACACGCGAAAGTTAAGGGCTTTAAATACTATTTTTTCTTAGTACCCTATAGACGATGTACAAATTGATAATACTCTAGATCTAAGGACAAAAATATCAGTTATATGTACCCAAGCTATTAACTATTGCGTTGTCCACAGGAAAGACGACTAAATTCTACAATCAGTATGACCGAACTCATCGTTGTCACTCAGCTTAGCCAGGTCCCTCGACCAATTAGATCATAGTAAATTAGAAAGCCGTGTTCACATTGACCAGTTGAAGTAAGCCCATTAGACAGTATAGACGTGTATTTTGTCAATTTTAAAATGGATCTCACCTGTTCGTAAAAATAAAAGTGGATCAATCATTCATAGCGGATAAAAACGAGTTATTTATAATGTTTTTAAGTACTTTAAAGAGTGTGGTGCTCAAAACGTCACTATGGAGAGTCGTTTAGTAGTAAACTCGCGGAACAGGATCCTTTTATGAATGAAACGTGAATGAAACTTCTGATGATTCTGATTTTATTTTTAAATAATTACGTAGGTAATATCTATTAACGAAAATAATGTGTAGTAATAAGAATGCTTTTGAAATAAATAGTTTATTTTTGAAAACTCGAAAGTAGAATTTCCCGTCCCAGCTTACATTTACCAACAACTGCCTCAAAACATAGCGTCGGTCGGGAAACAAATATTCACGAAACGTTGGCCATTTATTGTTTTGTTGCGCCGGAATATAGGCGGGTTTCATACTAGCGCGTTGACGTCGCAACGCGTTTACAACTTTATTTTTTAAAATATTATTTCGAAACCTTAAACCATTTGACTTTGATATTTGTATCGGACATTTATAAAACTACTTCTTTATGATTCATTTTTTATAATATTTTTGTTTTTTTTTTTCAAATTAGTATATTTTTCTTTTTTGGTTAGTTAAATAAGTCGAAAATGGGTGTTACTTTAAGAAATAATGCACGGTTCAATTTTATTTTTTCTAGATATCACTTAACGCCTACATAAATAAATTCTGATTAACTAACACGTTGAGTGCTTTTCAAAAAATGAAGTATTTCCATTGAAGCCACTTGGGACACCGGTGGGCCAAACTATATTGAACCATTGGAGCCATGGGGGACACCGGTAAGCCACAGTGAGCATTCAATTAAAACCTGTTTTCGAGGTCACTTATTCCATCCAACAACGTATTTAGGGTAAGGTGAGCCGAGTGGCCCTAGAGAAGATACGAGTTAGCTTGATGCTTATACTAGTTAAGAATTCTAGTTTTTTCAATTTTTTTTATATTTTCATAGGGTTGCCTTACACGGCATTAAGTATATGTAGTTGCATTAAAACAGAGAAATAAAGTTTTTAAACTTGTGAAATAAAATTTCCCTCTGCATCTAATATAACGCCTATATATATAAATAAATTATTCTAATAGCGGCATTAAAATTGCTTGTGCTTTCGTTGCTATTAACTATTTAAGGCGTATCATTTTAAAGCCGTTTCTTTCGAAAGAGCTCGACTCATTTTTACCATAACATTTTTAGCCAATTTTTAGGTATAAAAGTTACAGAATCTATGATCTTTATAATACTTCTAGTCACTACTTGAAGTTAGCTCTAGAACATATTCAGATTCCAAAGTTTAGTAATTTTAATAAATTGCTATAAAACATTCTGTATAAGGCAAACGAACGAATTATTAAAATGCTGAATCATGAAAAGGCATAAGTACTGCATTATATTTTTTTTTCAAATAATGTAATGTGATTGCTTGGTACTAGGGCAGATACCTCAAAATAATGTCAATTACATTCAGACATTTTTTACCAATGTTTGAATCGAGCCAGTTGAAAGGTATTTTATTTAAATATATTCCTAATGAACCAATTATTGAACTACAATATTATGAGTAAACTTTTGCACTAAATTAGTAATTTTAGTTGAGACTCGGATGCCCAGTCGCTTGTATGAAGCCCGCCCATGCTGCACCGCGGCACTAAATTTAGTAAAACTTAATTTTAGCGCATAATATGAAACTTTTGACCACGAATTCGCCTGCGTGATGAATAAGTTATCATTTTTAACTAGAGACTAGATAGTTAATCCAAGAATATTGTATGTATGAGTATATTTGGCTACATCAAGTCAAAGCGGTTGAATGGGTAACATATCGTCTCCGGCGGACACCTCCTATCTCTCTCGTCCTGGGTACGGTCTGGAACACTCCTTTGTGCCTAGGGCTGGGGTTTGCGTGTATGTTAGAGATGATATTAGCTCTCGGCGCCTCAGCAATCCTGAAGGTAGGGACCTCTCCACCTTATGGCTACGTAACGGAGAGTGTTGCGAGGAATTGTTCGGGTTGATCCCAGCTGCATCTTTCCGCCATCGTCCTACGCGACAATATTTCCATCCTCACCACTTAGATGGTTGGCAGTCCACAACTGTGCGTTTTTCTAGAAATTTCCTGCCTCACACGACTGAACTGTGGAAAAAATTTCCGCATGCAGTATTTCCGGACCGATGCAATCTTCAAACCTTCAAGAAAAGAGCGTACCTGAAAGGCCGGCAACGCCCTTGTGACTCCTCTAGTGATGCAAGTGTCTATGGGCGACGGTGATCGCTTACCATCAGGCGACCCGTCTGCTCGTTTGCCCCCTATGCCATAAAAGAAAAAAACTTCTTTGACGCCTAGTTTCATATTGCTGGATATTCGAGGTTGGTTCGAAACTGGCAGCAGTTCTAGCCTAACCTTCTTTCTAGCAACCATTTTTTAGGGTTCCGTAGTCAAAATGGCAATAACGGAACCCTTATAGTTTCTTCATGTCCGTCCGTCTGTCCGTGTGTCACAGGCATTTTACTCAAAAACTATAAGGCGTATACTGATGAAATTTGGAACATAGATGTCTTGTGTAAGCCGCTACTTAGTTTGATAGTTAAATAAAAAATATGTGTATTTGTAGGGGGGGCACTCCATACATGTAACCGAAAATGAAAAAAAATCTGCAAAATATCAATGTGTGGAATCATTCGACAGACCTTCTAAAAACACTTTGATGTTCCTACATTTTTTTTTAAACGGTATGTTCAAAAAATATGAACAAATTTACAAATATAAAGCTGCAAATATAAAGCAAAAATAAATACTTCCAACGAAAATTGTTTTCAACATGATCGAACACAGCGTTTTTAAGTTATTGCCAAAAAACTGCGCTTCTCAGCAAAGGGACGTAAGTGCCTGGGAAATAAGCTCTTTTGTTAAAGTTTTTTTTTCATATCATATTTTTTTCATCTGTAGTGCATTTTTTTTGTACAAACGGCTACGGAACCCTGCATTGAGCATGATCCGACATGCTGTTGGCCAGTTTTTTCTGAATAGCGTAGCAGTTCTAACCTAACCTTACCATTTTTTCTGGTAGCTGTTCGTTTCTGTAAGGGTCGCACTTCTTAACCTACTTCGTAGGCAGCAGTTCGTTTCTATATGAGGTCGTTGTTCTAACCTAACCTAACTTTACCTATTTTTCTGCAAACAGAAAAAACAATTACACTGTAATATAAGTCTGTTGAAAATTATTATGTTTGATAAAATTATGTTAAACAAGAAGGCGCCTACAACTTCGCTCGCGGAAGAGAAAAAATCATCACCCGTCATTTTTTCCTTAGCATAGTCAGGTAAAAAGTATCTTATAACTATTTGGAGATACTCAGCTACCCGTGTACCAAAAATAGTTGAAATTCGTTTAGCCAATTTAGTGTGACGAAGCCACAACGACACAAACACACATTTATTTTTTATAACTTTTTATAATAGTATACCTACATGAAAGTCGGCAACACTAATCTTCTGCTAAATTATATGCTGCGAAACGTAAAGAATGCATAGTGATAGTTATGCTAATTATATATTAATGCCAAATTATTTATATCGTTTGATTGATCATTTTTCTGTGATACATGTTATGCGAAGTGTATTTTGGGACGGATAATATTATGCCAGATAAGGGTAACCCAGAATTCTATTCTAAGTGCTAACACATAGTTTTCCTTGTGAATGTTCGGCTATATCGGTAGCTCTTGATGACATCATTAGGTGCGGTGCACTACTGATAAATACTGCCTGACGCAATCCTGGTCGTGTCGTAATTCTAGGGCTTCACCGGAAAAATAATACTTTGATTTATTAGAAAATGAGTGTAATGATGATCAGGTATCAATAACAGAAAAACATTTGCACACATTCCGCATGCATACACCGCCACTCGTGCCTCTGGTCAAGCAAAGGTCTTCGCAGTTATGGCGGCAACGGGACCTTAACTGAACCATGGCTGCTCCTGAAAATAAAATAAACGCTTTTCATGACTTGAATAACAAGTGAGCGCAGGGCCCGAATTCAATGAGGCGCTGTGATGTAAAACATTAAATACCCGAAAATTTGTTCGAGTTGGACTCGCGCTCCGAGGAGTGCGTACAAATTTTCACTTATACTATCATTATTACCCGGTTAAGTTAAGTTTGCACCTCATATCAACAGCGTCGCATACAAATGCAAAACTTAACGCAACAGCAAAAAATTCGTCTGGCAAACTTTGGAGATAAGGGGGGGGGCTATTTTATTTCACATTTTCCTTAATAAAAATGTACAGATCAAGCCCTTGTATTTGATACCCTAGTTGACCTAGTAGCTTAGATTTTGGCCTCATATACGTCGTTAGTTTTAGGAAATTTAAATATATTTTCAAATGTTTACTTTGCAATACATATGGGCTGACCATATTATAAATATTCCAAATTTCAAAAAGATAGCATAAGTCGTGTTTTAGATATGGCGCTCTAACGGCCTGGCCGCGACATCGAGCGGCGGCGGTAGCGGCAGCGATTTTTTTAATTCATTGCGTGTGATTCTATTACCCTCAGTTCGTTGCGCGTCTCGACCGCGCAATGAACAGATAAAACGCTTGTCGCGCCGCAATTCGCGCAATGTCGTGGCCGGGTCGTAACAGTCGAACAGATAGATAGACAGACAGACAAAGTCACACCATAAGGGTTCCTTCTTTACCTTTTTGGTACGGAACCCTAAAAAGTGGATCTCGGAAATTTCATTAGCTATATGGAATTAAGCCCCTGCACTTCTAGCATAAATATGATACATAACTCTTTGTCGCGCGACAAAGATGTTGTGTTTCTTTCCTTTCAATACAGTGTAATAAAGACGAGTGATGCTATGCAACCCGACAAGCAAAGTCGCGGAGAGTTGCTAGTTCGGCTGGTCGTGATTTTCGGATTATTAGTTATTAAGCTACATATACAGGATGGCACATTTATATATAGAATGGGAAAGTCTGAAACTATAAGACATACATAAATCTCTTCTTAGGAACCATGTCATCAATTTTAGTAATAAGACCAACTGCATTCATACATTTAATAAAACATCAGTCTGGGAATCGAAGCCGGACGTTTTGAAAACTAACACTATTTTTATTTAGATATCGATTGTGTAGGTCTTAAGCAGTAACATGATGTCTAAAATGAATAAAAACGGTCATCTCATTTAGATCGGTCAGTATGGAAGTCTGAAACTATAAGACATACGAAAATCTCTTCTTAGGAACAATGTCATTGACTTTACTAATAAGAAATACTGCATCATTATATCATCATCGTCATCATCATCATCAAGTGTAACAGCAGATAAGTCATGTTTACTATAAATATTAAACATAATGTTGATAATATTTATTATTCTCTTCGGTTAACGCGATTATCACTTATTTGATTTAAAAAGTTTAAACGAATTTCGAGAACTCGAATATACTCGATAAAATCCATTTTTTTATTTAATTTCAATTAAACATTGATAAAGAACATTTTATTAATTTTATTTACTAAACTCCTTGCCAAATCGTAAATCAAAGATGCTTATTGCTTTTTTTGTAAAGAGAAATTATTTTGAGGTTATAATGTGGTTATTTATTTTTTAGTCAAAACTGGAAACTAAGACACTTTCAAACATCATCTTTTAAATGGGACTTAAATATCTTTAAATACAATAAAAACAATTACCTTGAAAATATATCATCAACAGAAATATCACCATATAACCAAACTTAATAGCACGTTGAAATTGCATAACTGCGTTTGTGCACAGCAATGTTTACCGTCGCGAGAGTCAGCCATAATTATTTGCTAGTACTAAATATCCAATGAGAATGAAACAGAACTATGTAAACTACAATATTTCTAAAAGGACTTATATACTTAAACCCGTAATTACACTTAAGCTGTTTTAGAAAAGAGTAGCTGCTGCGAGGTGTCAGAGAGTATGGATTTAACAGAGTATCATCATCTCAGTGGAATGGCGTCCATTATTCAACAAATGTCCGCAATTTAGGTCTTCCGCCATTGGCCTTTAGCAAAAATCTCCACGATGATTGTTCTTCCGATGCTCGCGTTCATCGCCTTCCACGATCCTTACAAGGTCGTCAGTTCTCCATAGAGTATCACTATAGCCTAATTTATTTAATAATTTCTTAAATTATTAAATAAATAATTAAAAGTTATAATAAATTTAACAAAAAAATAATAATTATGTCAGTCAAGACCTGAAAAACAGCTCCCTATCGATCCCGGTACAAATATGTCCATAAAGCTGGCGGCGTTTCCTCGCTGGATAGCTATGGACAGCCTTTGCACCAGAAACGATTCGGAGCGGGGGTCTTCTCCTTTTTGTGTATATGGTCCACGAAAGAGACAAAGTCGGGTAAAAATTACTCTATAACCATCTGGAGATACCCGGCTATACGAGTACCAAAAATAGTTGAAACCCGTTTTGCTCATTTGGCGTGATGAAGCCACAACATACAAAAAAATCCAAAAAATATATATTTGTATTCAGTAACCTTAAAGTAGTCCGTTTCAATAAAAAAAATTAAATATATCTTATCTACAGGCATTTAATTTTTACAACGTTAGAAAATTATATTATAATTTATTTTATTTATCCAATTATTCACTATCAAAAGGCCTGGAAGAGATCGCCCTTTAGCGATAAGACCGCTGGTTGTCTACCTCTAATTGTGTTTTCTAAATGCCTTATTTATAGATCGCTGTATGCCTAATTATTTGTTTGGTTTGCAATAAATAATATTTTTATTGTATTGTATCACTGTCCAAAAATGGTTAACATAACTGTGTCTAGATGGCGTTACTAGCCTCGGTATTTTTTTTGCCACAGAGGGTAATTTTTGGATGCAATTTTTGCCTGCATCAGCGATGTATAAAATAAACCTGTCAGCTTGGAGTTAAAACTCTGGGAGTTAAACTCGCGTATACGTCCCCCTCCTCCATCCCTGTCATTTTTAGGATTCTGTAGTCCAAAGAAAAAACGGAACCATTATAGGACCACTTTTTTGTCCGCCTGTCTGACCGTCCGTTCGTCTGTCCGTCTGTCTATCAAGACTATTTTCTTAGGAAAACATAAAGGTATCAAGTTTCCGTTTTTAGTGTATGTTTTGAACGGAATCCTTGGTGCGCAAGTCCGACTCGCTCTTGGCCAGGTTTAATTTGGGTTTATTTTGGCTACATGTGATCAGTATCGGTCCAAGAGCCCAGTAACAGACAGACTATCATATTTTGTATCGTTGTCCCCTATTTTAGCTTTTTTTTTTTTAATTTGTGAAAATGCGAAAGACTTAATAAAGAATTTATATATACTTTCATTATTGTCCTTAACTCGTATCACATTTTAGCAAAGGGGAAAAATTTACCTTCTATTTTCATAGATTTTCACACTCTATAACTACTCCCTACTCTTTGAAGTTCTGTTAGTTCACGTGGTGCGAATGCAGACACATAAAAAAATAATCTTTAGTGAATTGAATTGATTTAGGAAGTTAAACCACCGACGCAGCTAAGCGGTGCGATAAAATAATACACAAATAGGATTATTTAATTTTTCGCTCAGCGCAGTTTTTTTTACAAGTAAAACCAACGAGAAATACATGCATATAAGGAAATTGTGAGATTGATCTCGCATCGCTCATTTGTACTGCTCAAATTTTCACAGTTTTGAGACCTTTAATATATCACTAGAAGATGTCCGCATGGTCGTACACGGAGGCGAAAAAGTTATAAGAACTCGATTTTTCTTTAATGTCGTCAGGTAAAAAGATAACCAACTGTAGATAGAAGCGTGGCGTCAGGAAAATTACAAGGGAAGCCGAAGCGTATTTATTTACTTATATTTAAAGAAACAGGTGGTTATTAGGCTGTCCTTGGGCACCCCGCTGGGAATTGGCTTATATGGACGCCACGCCACTGGAGATACCCAACTAACCGAGTACCAAAAAAAGTTGAAATCTGTTTTGCCGATTTGGCGTGATAAAGCCACAACGACACATACAGAAAAACAAAAAAAAACGATTCTGTGACCTCCAAACCAAATAACCCGTAAAAATAGTTTGTTTTAATATTTTTATTGTACAGACATTTCATTTTTACAAGTTTATAATAGTTTAGATGATCTTTTGATTTGGTAATATCGGAATTCTGGGATTGTCTATACAATAAAAGAATCCGGAACTTTGCTTTACATCCTCGCACAACTGAATCTTCCTCCCACATCTTCGATAATAAGCTTACGCCCGTTTCACAGCCTCGCATTGCTCCGCTGTGGGGGACGCGTAGCCGCGAAACTACGATTACGGCAAATCTTCAAATTTTAGTCTTAACCTCTGAGAAAAAAACTCATTTTGTATCGAAAACACTAACGTCAGACCTTGTGTTATGCATACCGTGACTAATGCATTACTATTATGTATCTTAAAACCAAAAGGTTATATAAGTCTTTTAATATACTGGACATCAGCCCAAACGGTTCTGAAATACAGAAGTAGTATTGATATGCAGAGGTTCTTTCGAACTGGTGATACGACGATGGTGATTAAAACACAATTAGTGAAAATAAGTGGTAATTGATAATTTTGATGACTAGATTACAGTTAATAACCAATTATACGAGGATCGAAAAGAGATAACAACGGTTCATGATAGGTAATTGTTACTCCTTATTACGAATGTATACGACAGACAAACATATAGAAATGGAAAAATCATCATTAATTTATATTCGTCTTCAAAATGTAACTAATTTCAAATATTTGGGTGGCGTATTTAGAATACAGAACATTATAGATACACAACCTACTTTAAAATAAGAATAAGAAATAAACAAAACAAACATTCAACAATAAATATTATCTAAGGACCTCAAACATATCTCGGAAAAGTAAGAAGAAACTCATAAAAAAGAACATTATTTATGGGTGTGAGGAGAAGACTATGACACAAACGGATAGGGACTTACTGGAGGCCTTGGAAATGAGGTGCTAGCGTAGGATAGAAGAGATTAGTTGGATGGACGGAGCTATAAATGAAGAAGTACTCAAAAGGGTCGAAAAAGAAGGGCGAAGATGAAGAAGGGTGGAAAGGAGGAGCTTTGTAAAAATGATAAAGAATAGATGGGAGAAAATGTTTGGTCATTATAAGACACGACGCTTTCATTTGTAACGCGGCAAACCTCCGTGGCACAATGCTGGCCAGTTATAAATTGCATCGGAGAAATTTGAGTTCCACGATTGTGTTTTGTTTATGGGAGACAGGTCCCGACTCGTTTCACTGGAACTTGCGCTGTGCAATTGATGGAAGATCTCAGATTTAAAATATATTACTAATTAATGTGCTGTTGCAAAACTCTGAAACTGTACAAACTCTATAATATTTTGCAATACTGTGTTGGATTAAATATCCATTTTGTTATATACATTTTTTTTCTTTATTTTCCTGTATTTTATAACTATTTGTGGATCTCAGCTACCCGCTAGTTAAATCTGTTTAGCCGACTTGGCTCGATGAAGCCACAATGACACACACATACAAAAAAAAATACTTTTCGATTTAGTGACCTCCAAATACTCATTTACAATCTTTTTTTTAAATATGTGTAACGTACATAATTTTCATATTTACAACTCTATACTTAGTATAGAGGATAGAGAAAATTCACTAGAAATTATATCAGTAGTGATATAATTAGATAATATTGCACAAACTATGATCCTCATTGTTTTTTAGACAAAGCTAATGGATACGAGAGATTTTACTTAACATTTCCAGCAGACAGCTTTTTTCTTTTTTTAGTATCAGTGCTAATGATATGCCAACAAACTTAATACAAAAGGAAAAGTGCATTTTCCAATTTCCAACATCGTGCTAGCAGGAAAAAATCTCATATTAGACTATTTGCAGTAAACATTAATTATTTTTAATATGCACACGCGTTATCTATAATACTACTAGCTTCTGCCCGCGACTTCGTCCGCCTTAAATTCGTTTATCGCGGATAAGGGTATTTTTCCGGGATAAAAAGTAGCCTATGTCCTTCCCCGGGATTCAAACTATCTCCAAACCAAAATTCATCCAAATCGGTTCAGCGGTTTAAGCGTGAACAGGTAACAGACAGACAGACACACTTTTGCATTTATAATATTAAGTATGGAGTATGAATTATAAAGTTGTAAAATATAAAAGTTTGTACAATGAAGATATTTAAAAAAATATATTGTAACGGACAATTTGCAGTGCAGGTCACTAATTTGAAAAAAGAATATGGATATTTGGTATGTTCGTATGTGTCGGTGTGGCTTTATCACGCGAAATCGGCTAAACAGATTCCAAAAATTTTTGGTACATAGGATACTTTTTACCTGACTATGCTGTCGAAAAAAAGAGGGGTTATAAAGATAAAGATTCATTAATTATCAAAACTACAATAATAAAAAATATAAAAAATATTAAAAATATAATAATTATGTACAAATAACTTTTTCTCCTCCGCGAACGAAGTTGCGGGCGCCGTCTAGTAATAAATAAAAGTAAGAAAACTAAAATATCAACATATAAATAAAAACAACAGAAAAATACAAATTTAAAATGAAATAAAACTATATCAACCATTTGAACTGATTATTGATTACCAGCTTAACTGGAAACTCCATATGGATAGTTTGTGTAAAAGATTGTGTAAATCAGCATATGCACTGTTTAAATTATCCAAAATTGTAAACCGTGAGGCAGTTTTAATGGCATATCACGGACTTGTAGCCTCAATATTGAGATACGGTATAATCTTCTGGGGAAACTCAGCACATAAAGAAATGGTGTTCAAAGCACAAAAACGCTGTATACGATCTGTGTGAGCTGTCCGTAATAGAGAGCTGTGTACCTTATTTCAAATCACTCAAGATTTTAACGCTACCTTCATTATATATTCTTGAAGTGGGCATATTTATTAAGGCTAACCCTGATTTATTTAATAAAGTAGTAGAAGGTCGCAGTTTCCCAACACGTTCACAGTACGAAAGAAAACTAAGAGGCTTAAACAGAAGTAACACGGCTTTGATGAGAAGTAGTATCCTGGGTATGGCGTCAAAAATTTACAATAAAATTCCAGATTCACTTAAAATCCTTGATATTCGCCAGTTTAAGACAGAATTAACATCGATTCTTACAGAAGGATGCTACTACTCAATCAAGGATTACTTAAACTACACAATGACATAATATGATGACATGATAGAGTAAGTTGTTTATAGATAATTATTTTATAATTTGATGTAAATAATTAATTATGGTAAATAATATCGTAACAGATTAATATTTTGTAATATATTGTCTACATTGTACGCTCACGAATCAATTAAATGCATGTAGCATGTTAGGCTAATTTTTGTACACCTATTTTTATGAATAAAACATAGAGGTCAAAATTGTATACTCACCAACATGTATTATCCGATGTTTAACAAATAAAAAAGATTCTGATTCTGATACTGATTCTTAAAGTACGTAGAAAATGAAGTTATTTATTAGAATTGAATTTTACCGTGGTCCGATAATTATCAACAGAGCTCAAACTTTTGAAAGTGGTGATCAGTGGTTAAGATTGCAGGAAAGCAATTGTACACATATTTCTTTTTTGTCAATCATACAAAAACCGACAAAGATAAAGCGCGTCAAAGTTTGGGACTTCACGCCGTCCGAAAATGGTCTCACGGCGTGACGTCACGGGGTACTTTAATGGGCTATATCTTCATATTTTTTTGGTTAATTGATAAAAGGCAAAATACGATTAAATTAACTGACAAACTAATTATATATTTTTCGGACATAAGCTTATTCGTTGATTTTTAAGCACCAAATACGGATCTATATTGGAATCCCTATCGTCATTTGTCCTAATGTACAGTTTGTCATAACGCATTTTTTTACAAAACTGTAAACCTTTCAGGATTTTACAAAACAAACCGAACCTAATCTCTACGATGACCTATTCAAAAATCCTAAAAAAATTACGGTGTCTGAAAAAAATGCGTTATGACAAATGATACATTAGAACAAACGATATTAGGGTTTCCGAAGGAGACCCCCAAATACACATTTTAGTTATTTATTTTGTGTTTAGAATTAAGATGACCATGCCTTTTTGCTGTCGAATGGAACTCCAGGTTAACTCTCTTAAAGTTGGTTTTATTATAATTTCATTGGATCACATTGGAGTTCTATCACTCTTATCCCCTCTTTGAAGTAGGCTGATGCCAATTTGGGTGATGCTTGAAATGTTCTTAATTTTTATATTCACTCGTAACGAGTGGGATCACAGATCAAAGAAGATTTTTTTTTGCTACATCTCTTAATTATTTACTAAACTGGTTTTTCTTGGAAACATAAAGTAGGTATTGGATTCTTGTGATTTTTTAAAATAATGGATTCGATATTTATATGGATTTTTTGTTATTTTGTTATTTATTTATTCTATAAATGGCGCAAATATGAGGGTTGATTCGCAAGAAAACAGAGTCGTAGCATGGAAATATGGTATGGGTAATCAAAAATTGTTTGTCACCTGCGGCATAAGTAAATGGTACAATAGGGGGTGTGCCAAAGTTCACATACTTTTTCAACCCAGATTATTGAAACTCCGAAATTGTTTCTGATACAATTTTCCATCATAATAGTCATTATTACTATCGGTCATCCTCCAAACCTAACTACTCTTGTAATACTATATTTTGTTATTACACATTTTTTCATCATATAACTATTTTTGATCCTATTTTACGCTGTCATACATTTTTTAAGCAGACTCATAAGTTCTATAATCATATTTTTTTAAGCAGACTGGTTTGTACTCATAAACCATCACTATCAAATAGTTTATAAACTGCCTTGTTTTTACTTATAAATACGGTAGGTAGTAGAAATTTATGAAATAAAAAATTATGAAGAGTCATGAGTCTGACTACCAATCGGTAATAGAAGAAAAATTTGGAGGATCGATTTTATGTCAGTCTTGATGGACCCGGTACAATGTGCTCGTAAAATCGAACCGACCGACGAAAAAAGACCGGGAATTGAGGAACAAGCGAGACACAGGACTGCAAAACCTTGATTTCCGAACGGTGTTAAATATCTTATCTGTTTAAAAAGTAGTTTAATAGTCTCTATTTTAAAAAAATATTATAATTAGTAATGAGGTAGCCTGGGAGGTTTTCTTTGCAGCGTTTCTTTTTTCCTCAGTACGCCTCATTTGTGAAATGCTGCTTGTTAAATTATTAAAATAAAATATTTAAACCCTTCTGGCACATGTGTAACTGTCTTTACAGCTTAGGCCCATATGGCGTGTATGTACACCTTTATTTGTTTTTTCAAAAATGGGTAGTTTGCACAAATTGTAATTTTGACAGAGGAAAATACATCTTTTCTCAGTCCACCCGTGACAATGGAAAGCTGAAAAGCTTCCGAAACAAATGAGATAATGTACGCGATATAATCCGTTAAATTGTTTTATTTAAAAGAAAATATTATTGCAAACATTTAATTGATTTAAAATGAAATAAAATATTGGAGTACAATTATAGTGTACAATCATTTAATTTCGTAGCCAAGTTTATAATAAAACAAATGTTTATAGGTGTGTCTCCTAACTTTCACCGAGATGACATTTATTAGGGCTGCCAACGATAGTACCTCACATTTACAAGTACAAATTGAATTGACTAACGTTTTTCGTTAGAGAAAACTCTATACGGTGACTATCCAAATATTATAAATACCAAAATGTGTCTGTCTGTCTGTCTGTTACCTCTTCACGCTTAAACCGCTGAACCGATTTGGATGAAATTTGTTATGGAGATAGTTTGAGTCCCGGGGAAGGACATAGGCTACTTATTATCCCGGAAAAATGCCCTCATCCGCGATAAACGAATTTAATGCGGACGAAGTCGCGAGCAGAAGCTAGTATAAAATATATTCCAATTAACAAAGGCAAAGGAGCCATTTCCCAGAAAACACGAATATTTTGCTATTGATTTGTGTAGATATATATAATAACATAATATCGCGATTTAAATGTAAATGTTTTCGTGCGTAGAGTTCTCCGTGGCGCTACCTACCTATGGCTTCACCGGAAGATCAGCGCTGGCTTTAGAGCCAGCATTAAGCTGAGGTGGAACCATTTTGGGGCATACTTAGTTTAGTAATTTATTTTTTGTACTGCTGTATAAATATGCCCTCGAATAAATGTATTTTCTTTCTTTCTTTCTTTTCTTTCTTTAAATAAACGTATTTTTGACGTTATAACGTCTTATAAATCGATGAACGCCGGCTGCAAGCATAAAAAAGCATGACTCATTGTCACGTTCGTTCCGCTGTCACGTTTCGCCTGAGCCGAGCATACAAGCGAGAGCGCCGAACAAGCGATAGAAAGGCACGATCGGCCTAAACGTTCGGCTTGTGAATTCATAAAAGTATATAATTTTTCATCAATGTTTTCTTATGACGTAATCACGTAAAATTATTGTCCGTAAAGCGACTTTACAGACAATTAATTTTATGACATGTTGAGCACTCGGATGTGTACCGTACGTATTTACATACCTTTTTCGCTAAATTATACAGACAGATTGAACAACTGCAGCTGTCGATTCATTTCAACAAAAGAATCCGTAAGTAGGTATTTACCGACACGCATGTATTTTAACTCCTCGCGTTGGGCTTAAAGGAGGCTCTACCACCTCTGGGGAAATTTGAAACTGTCTTGAAAGACAGCACTGCGACTGTACAGGAACCACGATAGTAACATCCATGAATCAAGCTAAAATAAACCTTACTACATTTCTACAAGGTTTCAACAGCGTACAATATTATTATTGCTTCGCTATACCGATTCAAAGACTATTACCTTAGCGAACCTTTTCTAAATCCGCGATACTATCTTCTTCAGTTTCCAAACGAGTGAGGAAAACAGATATAGTGTAATTGAAGTCCGTATGTTGTTGAGAAATTGTGTGACGGAATTTAGGTCTCTCATATTGTCATGTTTGCGTAGACAATCGTTTATTTGTATGTGTTCTCAAACAATGAGTGCAAACGAAAGGTTTTATTCGAGGATGTAGAATATTGTGTTGCTATAAAAATAGCAGTTATTTATCTTTTTTGAGATTCCGTGTCTCAAAAGGAAAAAACGGAAACCCCATCTAGTACACACGTCACACAAGCCTTTTAGGAGGTCACTGAAACAAAAAATATATTTTCTGAATTTTTCGTATGTTTGTATGTGTCGTTGTAGCTTCATCAAGCTAAATCGGCTAAACGAATTTCATATTTTTTGGCACACGGGTCATCCACAGGTGGTTATAAGATTCTATTTACCCGTCTAAGCTGAATTAAAAAAGAGGTTTATGACTTTTTCTCTTCTGTGAACGAAGTTGCGAGCATCTAGTGTATTGATAATTATAATAATTAATGGAACAGATTGTTGCATTTTATCTTTAAGATTTACGAGTATTCTAGTGCATAGGTACTCGCATCTTACGTCAATGGAATAAATATGTTAGACTGAAGCATTGGCGCCATATTTGATACGCTTTTTTAGGTATCTACCGCCTTTTCATCATAAGGGTGTCATTGCCATGAGATGAACAACTTGTACACTTGGATTAATCTACCCGCACCCGTGAAACGTGTCAATGTGGTTCAGTGAGAAAAGGGACGGACTGAAAAAAATATTTAAAGTACCTTTTTTTCTACCTTTTTTTTCTTATAATTGTTATTTGATCCCCCTAACCTAACCTAATTGATTATTGGTGTGGCAATTTTTTTTTTCTTTCTTTCTTTCTAGTATGTAAAAGTAATAAATAGACGATGAAGCCAAACACAAACATAAAAAAGTTTCGTAATAGTCATTTATATTGTATAAATACAATATACATTTTTAGTTTAGTTTTATTTATCACACCATTAAAAATTTCTTAGAATTAATAACCAATACACGTCACTTATAATACTATTCGGAATGTGATCGTTACTTACAAAAATCAACGCAAGGCAGCTTGTGGCGAGCTGTTGGGGAGTAGCGACCCAATGTACCTGAGTGTTCCGGGGGGACCCTGACGGAAGGTGTTGGTGATTACCCCCACCTCTGGCTTGCCTTCACAATACGGTCAGAGTGGAGTCGCTATAGCTGCGGCTCGAGGGTGGATGTGGAACGTAAGTAGCGAGTTGGCTTCGGTAGAAAGTCCTGTAACACCTCTCCACCCTTAGCCGTCCGCACCAATGTTGCCCTCATTTACGGGGGCCCATCTAGCGATGGGCAAGTCATCGTCTGCCAGTGCCTTTAGCCATAGGACACTTTTCCTGGTAGACGTCCGATTGTCTCAAGCAATAGCCTAGTATTTATAGTCCATCATTTTAATCCCATAACCCAGCATATTTAGATCTCATCACTCTCCAATAGTTCTTGCATCTACCGAGTGCTGTCTCTGTGCGCGTCCCATGATACGGGCCGAAATAGCACCCGCGCGGTGTACACCTTACATTTCATTAAATAGTCGAAAGGGCCTTTACGCATTGGCTTCGGCTCCGCGCACGCCTCCCAAAGGTCCGAGATACCATTGTCCCGTGAGCGGGTGCATAATACAATAATAATAAGTACACAATAGCGTAGTTACTTAAAGAAATGACTATAAATTTGGTACCAGAAAAATAGGTACCCATCAATAAATTAAAAAATACACGTCGTGTTTATACTTAATTCAAAATCAAAATCAATACAAAAAGTCACAGTATAAAAGTAAATAAATAATAAATGAAAAATTAGGTGTCTCAAAATAATATCTACGGCAACGAAATAAAAACAGGAACATCTCTCTCTCAATAACTAGCAAAATTATTAGATAATGTCCACTTTAGAAAAAATATTTCTCTATTTACTGATTTCAATGTAAGTAGTTTGTTAAGTAAGTAAAGGGGCCTTCTTAATAATGTTTGCATGTTCAGTTAGTTTATTTTTCAAGTACGATTTGAACTTAATGTCATTTAGAGAAGTTACCCAATCAGAAAGATCGTTATACATTTTAATGCTTTGTTAACAAATACAAATTACATTTAAATCATGTCAACACAACAATAAAAAAAAAAACAATTTACTAAAGACTAGCTTAAGCCTAGTCAAAAAGGCCCCCTCGAATTGTCCCTGGCGCAAAGGTACCCATCACACTGGCCGCGTTACCACGTTGAATGGCGATGGACAACCTTTGCACCAGGTATGAACACGCGCGGGAGTCGTTGTTTTGTTAGATAAAACATTATTTGGTTTTATCCGGTTGAGTTTTTAGAAATACACAACTCGTTGATGTCTCTTCGAAAAACAATAAAGCTTAATCTTCGTATTTAAAAAGTCGTATGATTATTTCAAACGACGAAACTTGAAATGCAACCTTCGTATGTCTTTTATTACAGGACCCCTATCTATTGCTTGTTTCTTGAGTGGAAACATATTTGATAGCTAGTCACTTCTTGCCGTTGGTGGGACAGGTGCCTTACGATGGGATCATAACATACAATACTTCTATGGGAGCAGTTAATTTAATAATATTGTATAGTGTGACTAACATCTCTGTACCGCGCCTTAGGTATGCGAGCGGCGAGACGGGGGGCAGAGCAGCCGCTGATTCGTCACTCCGCCCCCCCCCCCCCCCCCCCCCCCTAAGGAGAAGTACTGCAGTACTGGTCACACTATAGTACTTGTATTCAATAGTGTTCCGGCAATGCTGCGCGCCACCGCGCGCGCTTGCTCATCAAAACGTTTAGGCGTTTAAAACCATCATACTGACAACCAAACTTGCTATGACACTTGCTTACCGATCTCTTAACTGTACGCACTGTACTTATAATTAAATATGTAAACGTTATTTTGAGTTTCATTGAAACTGCATTATGTTCGCTGAAACAAATAGTTATCGCCTCTTAACCTCTTGAGCGCCCGGCGTGTTGACGGGAAACCGTGCACCACTCGCCAATCAGTAAGCCAATAGGCATGATGTCGGGGTATGAAAATTAAAAATCTATTTAGTCCATCATCAGTTACATAGGTAATAAAAAAATATTGAACACATATATATATTTTTTTTAATAATTAAAAGAAATACTAAGATAAATAGCATTAATGTTTAGGAGTGGGTGCTCGTGACGTCACTCCTAGGTATAATTTGTACCTAGGAGTGACGTCACGCGACATTTCGACTCAATCTCATTATTTTTTGATTACGTAAAAAAAAAAAATACGTCTCCAATATTTTTTATCAATCTACATGACGGACTTCTTATTGAAATTTAGTCATCATCTCTATTGTATAATATATATAGCGGTAAATAACGTCGTACCATGTGAGGTGAAATTTTCCGACGTGATTTGCCGTCTTTGGCTTTCAATGGGTTAACAAAGTTGATTTTTCACATGAAACTATGGTTTCATCAGTCAAATTGCAAAACCAGCGCCGCGATATCTCCTTTCAGCCCACTAAACTGGACAAAATGCATAATGTTGGATAGATGCAATACTGTACACCAATCTGGCCGAATCCGACCGGATTCAGTCGGATGGAATAAAATAAATTGTACCGGATTGCAATCCCTATCTAAAGAAACTGGCCAAGTGCGAGTAGGACTCGCGCTCTGAAGGTTCCGTACAAAATGTACACTGAAAACGGCCGTAGCTATGAAAATCCAGTGTAAGCAGAGCCCTATTCCTGAGCAAAATGTGTGCGGTGTGGGGTCACTTTATATTGGTTATTGACATAGACACACATAAAAAAATAAGATTTTGAGATTTATTTTGTGGGTTGAGATATATGAGCTACCTTCATACCAAATTTCAAAATTCTAGGACTACTAGAAGTACCATATAGATTTTCCATGGACGGCAATTTGTATGGAAACACTTTTTTAATGACTGCAACTTAGAATAACGTTAACTTAGAAGCTTTATTTTTTACAGATTTAAGGTACCGCAGACATTAGTATATAATTGATGTTAATTTCAACTTGATACCTCCACGCGTTCCTGAAAAAAGGGTCTTGACAGACACACGGACAACAAAGTGATCTTGTAAGGGTTCCGTTTTTTTCTTTTTAGGTACGGAACCCTAAAAAACGAATGATGTAGACAGACTACCCAGAAGTGTATTGATAAACATACTGAGGGTGTTTAACTTGGATAAAATATTTAGCTACTATAATAAAATATAATCAAAGATTCTAAAATATGAAATATCGTCTCAAATTCTCAAAATCAAAAATTCAACGGAGCATCCAATTAGTAAGTTCGAAATTTAATATTGCTAGCTTCTATACTCCGAGCTTAAAATCTAGTAAGTTTGTTTATACAATGCGTTTTTCTGTAATAAGAGGAGTCAACACAGCAACCTTGCGCCCAGGTGTGATGGCACGGAACCTGGGCAGGATGAGGGGAGCAGGGCTTGTAACCCGGTTAATTTTCCATACCGGTTAGAGCCTAACCTAGGTTAGGCTCGCAAGAACAGCGCTCGAACCGGTTAATCTCGGAGCGCAAAACAGGGAGCGAAATCCATTTACCGGTTAGAGAGTGCTTCCTCCGTGTGACCGCTCACAGTCTAGGTTGAATAACCGCTCGCTTAGACAGAATTGGTTTGCTTGGATTGCTATGGTATTAGATTCAATTTTTCATTTAATTGACTGTCGTTGCGCCACTATCAGCTTGACAGCGGTCATTTATCCTGTATTTGAACATGGAGTAGCCGGTTAGAGAGCTCTTCGAAATAAAGTTCACAAATCGATTCGTCCGTATGTAACCAAAATAATTAACCGGTATAACCTAAATAAATACCGGTTTATTTGTAACAGGTTACAAGCCCTGGAGGGGAGATCGTGCGGGGACTTCATCTCGGGCTTTCGGATTCGGTGAACAGGACGTGGTGGTAGTTGTGTAGTTTAGTACGGACGAAACATAGTTACTTTGTAATTTCACTAATTTCATAATTTGTATTAAATTATTTTTGGTAAAAATTTACCTTTGCTTCTACCTAAAATTAAAGTTTTATTATTTCTTCGCAAACGCACTGTCTTTTCAGTTGTAATAAGTCAAAATTCATTCTAGGTACCTTTATGCTTGGCGTCGGGTCTTGGCTACCAAAAGCTTCCTCAAGAAAATATCAAATGAATCTGCTCTGGCCTACCCTAAGGTAATTTTACCACTAGTTCGATTTTCTTTGCCCGTCATCCCCACCCGTACCCAAAAAGTACGCACATAATCCTCCGACGTCTGTCTCTCTGTCACAAAGCTCCAACACTTAATTAAACTGTTATAACTTAAGTTGTCATCTTTGGTACTGTTCCGTATCCTCACCTTCTTTGGCCACGTATGCCGCCGAGGGGAGGTGGCTTGAGCGACTTGTGGTCCAGAAAAAGTTAGAGGGTACTAGGCCACAAAAAAGATCGCCTATGAGATGGACTGATCAGCTAAAAGCTGCAGTAAATGGCTCATCATCACTTCACGAATGCACGAGGAAGGCGACCATCACAGAAAAATGGCGGCGTGTTGTGAAGCTTGCCACCAACACCTGAAATGATGACCACGACCACTCTGCCAAGAGTAAAAACGACGAAGAAGAAGAACTTATGGGTAAGAAATTGAAATAGACGGTATAATAACAAATTTGTACTATTATAAGGTTCTAAAAATGAAATGTCTGCACATGAAAGATATTAAAAACATATATTGGATATTTTGTTGGTTTGTCTCATTGTGGCTTTATCACGCCAAATCGGCTAAACGGATTTCAAGTATTTTCGGTAAACTGCTTGGTATCCACAGATTTATACTCGACTTTGCTAAAGAAAAAATCACAGTTATGTTTCTTCTCTTCTCTGCTGACGAAGGTGCGGGCCTTATTCATGATTCCATTAAAAAAGTTAACCTTGTCAACATTATCTACTTATCCTTATCTATACATTCATAACCCCTTTTTGTAGCGCTACGCGTGTAACCGATGCATGAGAAAATGCTTTAGTAGCGAAAACTTACTCCGAGCAGTGCGCCCATCTGGCGGCTTCTCAGTCTATAGTTTAAAAGGCGTAAATTATAGCTGTCGCGGCCGTAACGCCATTTCTCTGTGTCCTCATCACGACATTCCAAAACATATTATTCATATATTGCAATAAATATGGTTTTTACCCTACTACACTGGTACGGAATGAAAAGGTTGACCAGTTTTCAAACAGATTCATTTACGCGTTGCAAGTACATGTTACCATTTTCAATTGTGTAAAATACAAGAGAGTGCAGCATTGCAAATTATGTTTAACTGTTTGACAAAAAAAGTTCAATATTGCTTAGGCGAACATTCCTTGAGTATTTATAGTTGAACTAAAACCTTTCATTAGATTGATCTTGCAATTACGCTGTGCCAAGTTTGATGAGTGTAATGATTACATCATCTTCGCTTATAATGATTAAAACTATTAAATGTAAATAGCAGTTCCTGTCAATGTCATCATTTATATTTCTTGTATTCGTGTTAATATTTAGTTCGAATATGTCCGGTCCTCTTTTCTCCTTCCTGAAATGACTGAAGAATGAAAAAGATGCATAGTTTAATTTTAATTCGGTTTTGCAAAAAGCAAAGAAGTCAATTCTTAAAGTTTACTATGCAGGCCATTGAGTGAAATTACATTCATTATGACGGAATGTTTCATACCTACTCTTATACTGAGCAAGCAAAAACAGATCTTAAGGGTGGTCAACCTTTTAATTCTGCGACTGTACAAAAAGGGGTTTAAGTATGATTTCATCTGCCTCCGTCAATAATGTTTTGCATCTTCTAATCTATAATATTATAAACTATGCATTGAAAATTGTTGTTGAGGATCCATCACCTCAAAACGACTAAACCAGTTTCAATTACTTTTAGTACACGGGTATCCTGGGCATCCACAGATGATTATATATTACTTTTTACCCGAATACTCCGAATTTAAAAATTAAAAATGATAAAAGAAAAAACATCATAATGATTTTCAAATCCCTATAGTACGTCGATTTTAATTTTTTTCTTTTTCACAATATGGCGTCTTAATATCGCCATTTTGAGTTTACATAATTTTCATGTCTTCAGTGACATTTGGACAGTTAAGACAAATCGATTGAAATAAGAATTATCAAAATCGGTCCACGCGTTTGGTCTCTAGAGTGCCAGATAGGAACAAACATACATACATACATACATACATACATAGACTCATAAACACATTACCACTCCTTTGCGTTGCGCAGTCGGGTAAAAAGAGGGATATGACTTTATTTCTTCCGCAAACGAAGTGGCGGGCACCTTCTAGTAAAACATTTAATCGCCTCACTTTTAACTCGGTCATGACTGACGACCAGTACGCCTACCATGAGTTCGGCACGTCGAGTATCGAGCGTTCCATGACGGTCTATCTCTTTCGCACTATTAGCGCGTGCAAGAGAGGTGCACTGACTCTCGATACGAGAAACTCGCTAGCGCTGATCGTAAACTCAGCTCATGGTAGGCACACAGTTTAGCTCAGTGGGAGTAACGTTGCCTGCGAAGCTGGAGGTCCTGGGTTCAAATCCCGGTAAGGGTAAATATTTGTTGCGAGTTTGACAATACGTCAAACTCGCAACAGTAAACAGTGCTTGTGAACATTTTAATACAGAACAATTATAATATGTTTTTTACCGTTTCCAAACAGTGGTTAAATTGTAAATAAACTTTTGGTGGCTTATATACATTGAAGACAAGTGCTAAAACTGTGTATTTGAAGAGTAAATCACTAAAATAGTATATGTTTTTAACCTAGTATTTACTATTCACCCGCTTTTTTCATCATAAAAACTACTAGGACTAGTTTACAACCCCTACGCATTTTGTCAGAGCAAATTCTTTTATTGACAATTTTTTGCGAGCTGTTGTGTGGGTCTCTACAATATGAAATGTAAAGCATGCCAGAAGGCAGTGAAGCCTGCGGAAATAAAAGTCTGCCAACACTGCACAGCGAGCTATCATTTCATGTGCCTGGGAATAACTTTGGAGAATTTTAATAAGGAATCCAAACAAGCGAAAACGAGTTGGAGGTGCCCAGATTGTAAACCTTCAGTGAAACGCGGTGACAACTCCGACACTCCTGTCAGGCCGCACACCTCGCAGCAGGAGCCTCAGACAGCGAGCCCCAACAGTACCTTGGAGGAAATAAAAGAGTATTTTGATAGAAAACTAGATGAGGCTACTAAAAAGATCTCAAACGATGTCAGGAACAAAATTGCAGTAGAAACAAAGACACTTACCGACGCCATGGAGGAGTTGAAGGCTAGCGTTGACTTCGTGTGCTCGCAGTACGACGACCTGAGCAAGCGCTTCAACGAAAAAGTAGAGCTGATTGACGAGCTTAAGAATGAAAATGCTTGTCTTCGGGCCGAACTCAATGATGTGAGCGCTCGCCTTATCGACATCGAACAGCGCTCCAGGCAGTGCAACATCGAGGTACAGTGTGTTCCCGAAACCAATAATGAGAATATACTCGCGACCATCAAAGAACTTTGCGCAGCTGTCGGAAACCCGCTGACTGACGTAGATATTCATGATTTTCATAGAATACCTAAACAAAATCAGGAGTCAAGCAGGCCCAAATCCATTGTGGTAAAATTTGCGAGCCCTCGAATCCGCGATACATTGCTGGCATCGGTAAGGACGTACAACAAGGCAAACAAAGACAACAAACTAAATTCTCACCACCTAGGCCTCACCGGGGAGAAGCAATCTGTGTTCGTGGTGGAGCACCTGTCGCTAGCCAAGAAGAAGCTACACGCGGCCGCGCGTGCTGCCGCCAAGGAGAAGGGGTACGAGTTCGTGTGGGTGCGTCATGGGCGTATCTTCATGCGCAAGGGCCCCAATTCGGCAATCGTTCACGTGCACAGCGAGGACACCCTGCGCAACCTTCCGTCGAGTTAATGGAATGATTTCGTCGCAACTGTTTTTTCAATATATTATCAAAATGTACGAGGCCTTAGAACTAAAACTGAAGAGTTTCTGACAAATGTTTTATCTTTCGAGTATGATGCAATCATTCTAACGGAGACATGGTTGAATGTCACAGTGTTCGACCACGAGGTAATAGATAGTAGGTATAATGTATTTAGAAGGGACCGCAGTAGCACTTCATCGCATGACTCGAAAACGGACGGAGGAGGCGTGTGTGTGGCAGTTTTGAAAAAACACAAAGTTTTACATCAAACATCTTGGGAATCTACTTGTGAAGACCTGTGGGTTACTCTTAAACTAGGTGAGGGCGGCAAGTCCTCTAATGTTAATATATGTGTCGCTTACATACCCCCTCCCATCTGCAAAGACTACTTTGATAAGTTCCTCTCAAATTTCAGCAAGATAATGACTAATTCCGTTGCTTTGAAATCTTTAACACTACTGGTCGGGGATTTCAATTTATCTAATATCGTTTGGACTCGCGACATAGTCTCAGCTACATGCACTCCTACAAATATTAGCAGTATAATTGAAAACATGTTCGTAGATGAAATGGTTTTCAATAACCTTAGCCAAACTAACTTTGTTGCCAATCATAATAATCGTATCCTAGATCTCGTAATGTCTAACTTTGCTAAAAATATTATGATTTCACCGGCTCTGTCACCTCTCACAAATCTTGATCCGCACCACCCTGCACTTGAAATCTGTATTCGCTTAGATAAATATACTAAATCGCTAGTACCGAATCGCGCTCCAGTGTTAAATTATCACAAATGCAACTACATAGCCGTGAACCAAGAGTTATCCCAAATAGATTGGGCAGACGTCTGGCACAATTTGACAAATATTAATATGATGGTAAAAGAGTTCTACGCAACTCTATCTGAAATTTTAAATAAACATACACCCGTTTGTAAACCGCGTAGTGACCGCCACCCAATCTGGTATAGTGCTCCTTTAATAAAATGTCTGAAAGAAAAAGCCAAGTACCATAGGAGATACAAACAATACGGCAATCCGTTAGATAAGTTATCTTTTGATGGCTTAAGGAGCCGTTGTGATATGTTGCTAAAGGAATGTCTCCACAAATTTAAAGAAAATGCGTCTAATACATTGCGCGTCAATCCTAAATACATATGGTCGTATGTAAATGGACTTAAGTCAAATAGCTACCCGATTCCTAATCAAATGTCCCTGGGGTCCTTAGTAGCGGAAGGCGGGCAAGATATATGTGACTTATTCTCCAAGCACTTTCAATCAATCTATCCCACGGCAAAATTGTCACCGACACTTAATTATATCCCTAATTCGCCAGCTCAAGGAAACCAGTGGTCATTTGGCCATTGCACAATAACTGAAACTGAAGTCCATAAAGCACTAACTCGATTAGACAGCAAAAAAGGAGCCGGAATGGACGGTATACCGCCAATTGTATTGAAAGAACGTGCACAGTTCTTGGCCTTACCCTTAACATTCCTGTTTAATGAATCATTGAGGTTGGGTGTTTTCCCGAGTCAATGGCAAATCGCCAGAATAACACCGATTCATAAGAAAGGCGAAGTAGCGGAGATCTCTAATTATAGGCCAGTATCAATTCTGCCCGCTGCAGGAAAGGTATTCGAATCAATTGTCCAAAAAAAAATATACTGGCATGTTAAGGAGCAACTTCATCCAGGACAGCACGGTTTTTTGCCTAACAGGTCAACAACGAGCAACTTGGTGGGGTATGTGAAAGATGTTGCTAGAGTGTTGGACAATTCAGGGGAGGTACACGCTATTTACACGGACTTTAGCAAGGCCTTTGACTTGATAGATCATAACATCCTTACCGTAAAAATCGAACACATGGGTATACACGGTTCTCTGCTTCGTTGGTGTGAGTCATATCTAAGGAATCGAACGCAGTTGGTCGCTTTGCGAGGTTTCAAGTCTGAAGCATTGCGTGTCCCCTCAGGTGTTCCACAGGGATCACATATCGGGCCGTTGTTTTTTCTGATCTATATAGATGATCTGGCAAAATCAATTTCTAGTAACTTTAAAATGTACGCCGATGATTTAAAGTTATACAAAACCGTAGAAACTAGCGCTGATAGAGGTCTCTTACAAGAAGATCTTAATAGAGTGTCAAATTGGTGCAAGCTCAACAATATGGTCCTAAATAGCACGAAATGTTACCATATCAAGTTTACCCGAAAGAGACATTCAGAGCCAACCATGTATAATCTCAAGGGAATCCCTCTAGCCGAAGTGACTAGTATTCGTGACTTAGGAGTTACAGTTGACAGCGCTCTTAACTTTCGAGAACACGTGGATGTGGTTGTTAAAAAAGCATCAAAGCTTTCAGGGTTTCTGACAAGGCAGATTAAGTCCTTTAAGGATCCGAATGTTATGATACCTGTATACAATTGCTTGGTTAGGAGTAAACTAGAATATTGTTCAACAGTGTGGAATCCTGGCTACAAGATACATTCGAATCGCATCGAACGAATACAGCGACGATTTCTATACCACCTGGCCTTCATCCAAAGGAAGTGTACAGTACTAACGTCGTACGAAACCAAACTTGATTATTATAAAATGGAATTACTGTCAAATAGAAGAAAAACCTGTGACATCCTGTTCCTTTATAAACTTTTGCACGGTTTAGTCGACTGTCCAGAGTTGTTGGAAAATGTTAAGGTTGTGGTCCCTCGCGCAGGTAGTCGCCTGTGCAATAGAAAGCCTTTTTCTCTTCCGCAATGTCGTACTAATATAGGCAAGCATGCACCTCTGTATAGAATGTTCGCATCACATAGTAGTGTTCAATTTAATTTAGATATTTTTGCGTGTTCTTTAGCCTCCGTTAAAGTAAAGCTCAAACAAGCTAACAATTTAAATTTACCTTCCTAGTTTATTAATTTCATTTAAATTTATTTGATTTACATAGTTTTTAGAGTTAAATTTTAAAACTGAACTGTTCTCTGTACTTGCATGTTGTGTCTACTGTTTTAGGGTGTGCAATAATGTCTAAGCAGTGATTTTCAATATTGTTATTTAGTACTTTGTAACATCCAATTTGTAGACCTTAAATAAAAAAAAAAAAAAAAAAAAAATGTGTGATGAGCGTAAAGATTTTTTCCTGATATTTGTATGTTTTCTATGTATATAAGTTAATTTATTTATTAAATTTATGTCGTCGTCTAGTACTCATAATACAAGCCTCATTGAGCTTATCGCGCAACTAGTTCGATTTGTGTATAATTGTCCTGTAATATTTATTTATTTATGAGTCATCCTCCACACTTACATAACCTCTGTGAAGTCCCGACTTGACTCTCTATACTACACCAAGTAATAATGTAACATCCAATACCTACTTGATTCATGTCATGACTAATCCTTTAGGAAGTCCCGGATTAAGATTACATGGAACCGCAAAGGAAACTTAACTAATGAAAACAGTCAGAGATTATTAAATGAACGAGGACCACAGGCTATATCGCCGATATCCCTCTTTTTTATAATAATCCAAAAAACATTTTTTTTTATCAGTGTCCTTCAAATAGTACCGTAACAATCACTTTTTTTTAAATATATTCAATTTACAGACATTTAATTTTTACAAATGTAAAATATAATATTTTCTTCTGTTTCTGCGATTATTACTCATTTAATTAAAACAATATAACGGATTATATCGCGTATATTATCTCATTTGAGTTCCCGACGTTTCGGAAGCTTTTATTAAATAGCAATGGAAAGCTGAAAAGCTTCCGAAACGTCGGGAACTCAAATGATATGATATACGCGATATAATGCGTTAAATTGTTTTATTTAAATTTATAATAGTAAAGATAGTATTGATTCGCTATTTACGAACTAATTGTTACTGTATGATGTTTCTTTGTTCAATTACAACTTCTTCAAATGTTTAGTTTTCAAGCGCCATATAATTGACAAACCTCTTGTTTTAAAGAAAGGCCCTTTATATATATTAAGTAACGTCGCGTAAAAGTCATGTTATACCTAGAACACTCCAAGTATTTTAATCTTGACAAACAGATCGAATTACTTTCTTTTTGTGAACTATAGAAACGCTCAGAGAAACGTCTTAAAGAAAACTTGAATTATGGCGACATAATGCTACACGGTCAAATTGCCTCTTCATTTCTAGTTTTTTGTCATTTTAAAATTGTGAAAGGGGGTAAAATAAGTCTGCACGGATGTTTTTTGCAGATATTCAGAATTAGAATTTAACTATGACATCATTTATAGTGACAACAGGACAATGCCCTATGTATTATAAACAATGGTTTGTCTCAAATAATCAATAATTAGTTATGAGTATTCCATCATGATTGTAATTTTAAAATATACTAGAAGGCGCGCGCAACTTCGTTCGGAGGAGAAAAAGTCATACTTATCCCCTCTTTTTTGACAGCGTAGTCCGGTAAAAAGTATCCTATAACCATCTGTGGATACCCAAGTTTCCGTGTACTAAATTTTTTATGAGATTGAAGTCGTTTTTAGAGTTCCGTAGCCGAAATCGCAAAAACGGATCTCTTATAGTTTCGTCATGTCCGTCCGTCCGTCTGTCCGTCCGTCCGTCGGTATGTCACTGGCATTTACTCAAAAATATAAAATGTACATATTATGTAGATGTAATTTAGAGTTTAGGTGTCTTGTGTAAGCCTACTTAGTTTGATGGTTAAATAAACAAAAAACAGACTAGGGGGGCACTTCATACATGTAACCGAAACTGAAAAAAAAAAAATTAGCAAATCTCAATACTTGCCACATATTCGACAGCTCTTTTAAAATATTTTTTAGGTTTCTACAAAATAAATCATTTAGTGGATATTTTCGGAGATAATCGCTCCGAAAGTAGCATAAATTGCCTCCCTCCCCTCTTTTTTCTAAATGGTATGTCCGAAAAATATGAAAAAAATTACAGAGATAAAACTAATTAAATACTTTCAACAACAAGTTTTCAACATGATCTAATATACCGTTTTAGAGTAATTGCAAAAAAACTGCGCTTCTCAGCAAAAGGACGTGAGTGCTGTGGAGATACGCTCTTTTGCTAATGTACTTTTTCATATCGTATTCTTATCATCTGTACTGCATTTTTTGTATGAACGGCTGCGGAACCCTACACAGAGCATGGTCCGCCATGCTCTTGACCGGTTTTTCACCAATATTTTTATCATTGAGAGGTCGTTCTCTAACGTACCACAATTGTAAGATAGTATTTTTGTAACCAAAAACAAGCAACAAACAAAAATACGTTAGTTTTTTAAGTACAATGCGCGTCAATGTGTACTAACTTGTAGTACTCATCAGACAAAAGTACCTACTGGCGGTTTCAGTTCTGAAGAAATGGATTTCTTCAGAACTGAAACTTTTGCTAACTTCTTTTTCTGCATGGCGTAATCACGCAGCGCGCCGCGCCTGTCAAATTGTCAATACACGAGTCACTTCCTCAGGACGGTAAAGTCCCGAGCTAAAACTACTTATATAAAACCGTAAAGCACACTGTCCTCCGCTTAGTATTGAACTCTCAAAATGGAAGTGAAGTGGTTAGTGTGTTTGTGTTTCGTAAGTTTCGCCAATGCTTCTGTTATAATATACGCGTTTGATGACGGTGAGTTCACTTGTGATGAAACCATTTATCTGCTTTGGAATATTGGTTAATGACTGATCAAATTTCATTTTAACAGAAAACTAGAACGATGTTAAATCTATTTTCAAAACAGTCAGAAGATATAATATTTTCTTCTGTTTCCGCGATTATTACTCATTGAAATACAAAAAAAAACATTTAGTCATTTAAATAAAATAAATCAGTCCAACTGTGACCATGGAAAGCTGAAAAGCTTCCGAAACGTCGGGAACTAAAATGAGATAATATACGAGATATAATCCGTTCAATTGTTTTATTTCAATGAGTCAGAAGATAGTCTTAAAACTGTAGTAGGTACCTACTTACTCGATCTCTACAAAATATTTTATATTTTGAGTTAAAAAGTTTTAATATTTTTTAAAACTGGCGCTAAGTTGCAAACAAGTCGATTTTTTTTTGTCTTAGCTTTGTAAATATTGGACAGCAGTTTTTTTGTACAACGATTGATAATACTCTTATTTTATTTTTCAACCCTACAATAATATTTACCTCATTATAATAATTTCAGAGATTACTGATAATGCAGTAGAAACTGAACAAGAATCAGTGCAAGTATGTGTTGAGCTTCAATGTGAGGACATATGCCGCGTCAGTGGGTTCGCAAAAGGGCAGTGCATCGCTGGACGATGCCGATGCATCCAAATTTCAGGTACAGGTAATAAGGTTTAGCTTTGAATCACCTGATAGACCAACAAATACCTGGGGATTATTGCCTGACGAAATTTTGACAATTCGGATATCAACTGTGCCCATACAAAATCATGACATTGATTGTAATTCCGAGTGTCAAACGCGTTAGGCAATAGGGAGACCGTTTGTGTTTACTGGTCGTGTTTACGAGACAGCTATGAAGAAATTAGTACTTACTTATGGCTGAGAAAATGGCTACTAGGTACATAGATTTGGAGGATAACGTAAAAATGTAATACGGATCATCGTCATCATCATCATTATCATCGTCATCATTACCATTACCATCATCATCATCATCATCATCATCACCATCATCATCATCATCATCATCATCATCATCATCATCATCATCATCATCATCATCATCATCATAATCATCATCACCATCATTATCATCGTCACCATCACCATCATCATCTAAATAGTCAGTTATAATCCTGTTCTTGAAAATATCTTCAATGTAGGTACAGACGATTTTGTTTTCATAACTTTATAATATAGTAATAGAACTTTAAGAATTGCTCTTGATAACAAAGCTATTTTATGGAAAAACAACGTATGTAATAGAATACACACGTAGAAACGTGTGATATGATGATGATGATGATGATGATGATGATGATGGTAATGATAATGATGACGATGATAATGATGATGATGATGATGATGATGATGATGAAATTTTTTTCTTTGAGTCATCGGTGAACATTAATTATTATTAGTACAAGTTTAAAAACACTACTTAAATACAATTTACTTTAAACTTATATGTATTGTATATATTATAGACTTTCAATTTCGGGATATATATACATGAACCTGGCACTACAACTTTCCATCCCTGGTCGAAGATCCAGAGGTAGACCCAAAACGAAGTGGGAAGATGTTGTGCAAAAGTACATGCGTGAGTGTCAAGCATCCGAAGACGACGTCAAAGATAGGGCGAAGTGGAGAAGTAAAGTAAGGAAAGCTGACCCTACCACCATGTGAGATAATGGCTAGGAAAGGAGTGAGGTGCCCGCGAAGAACTTAAAAAAATGTAACCACGCATTTACTTCGTCAGCAATCCGATTTCGTCCACAATCAATTCCCAAATCGTCCACTTCCTATTTTGTCAACATTCCCACTTCGTCAAAATTCCCATCTCGTCCAAATTCCCATTTCGTCCACATTCTCATTTCGTCCACATTCCCATTTCCAGCCTTAACGCATTGGCAAACAACCATGTAGGTCACCAAAAAACATTATGAAATAATAAAAATGACATATTTTATTTTGTTTTATTCTCATTTTATTTTTCTATTTATGTACTTCTGATTTTACTTTACGCGCGATAATTTAGCTACGAATGTTGACGGCGTGGGATTGTGGATGAAATGGGAATGTTGACTACGGGGGAATTTTTAACGAAGTCGGAAAAGGACGAAATGGGAATATGGATGTAATGGGAATGTTGACGAAGTGAGATTGTGGACTAAGTAGGAATGTGAACGGAATGGGAATGTGGACGAAATGAACCTAAATGGTTTGGCCAAATCAAAGCAAAGTGAGCCAAATGACTTGCTTGTTTGTAGAAGCAATGCCATGGTTGGTTAATACCAAAATATATATAATACCTTTATAATTAAAGACTTACCTAGCACAACGACCAGGTCATCAAATTTATATGTAATATCAACTGAAGCAATTGCGTCTATGGGGCAAATGTGTCTTTTGAACATTTGACGGTATCCAAACACTTTAGAAATACCACTAACTTTCCTGCGTAATGTACGTTTGGCACTGTTACCACTGCGAGGAGAGTGAGGGTCAATGAAAAGTGTTCCGTTTCTAAGATATGATCAAGAAACCCATTTTTCCCATAGATGCAATTGTTCCAGTTGACCTTAGGCAAAATTATCAAATTGTATAATAAGGTCTTGGTTATACGATGACAATTTAGCAAAAGGGTTTGTTGGGTTGTATAATATCGTCGTTACTAAATGTTCATATACATAAAACGTCGTCGTAAACGCCCAGGTTGAACGAAATAATGTTAATGATATCGCATTGTCAATGTAGTCATGCAGTCATGCATGTCCAAGAAATAGCTGATATATTGCTGTATTAGACATATCACAATACCATGTCAAATTTAAAATTATATAGAAGTTTTATTCTGGAAGTAGATTTGTTCTGGGAACACTCGTATCATTGATTCTGATATACACATGTACAATTGTACATAAAAGTTCTCGGAAGCCGATAATATTAGCCGCTTCCCAGTAGTTGATACTAAAAACGTTATCTTCAGCAAACACAGACTTATTGAGAAAGGCACTTTTAACATTGTAGATAAGACATGAGACTCTTTCTAACAAGATCGTAAATTCATATATTTATCTATATTTATTAGATTGAGAAAGTTTAGTTAAAACATAGATTAAGCGTAGGTAGGTAAAGTGTAGGTTCTTTGAAGTATTCTAATGAACCTCCTAAAGTACTAGGGGGCTCCGCTGACGTCAGGATTTTGATTATCTATATTTTTGTAATGATTAGTTAATAGCAGCTGTCTGTGCTATGCTGATCAAAAGATCAGCAGTTTTTACAGGCTTTCTGTGGCATAATATATTACGCCCGTCTAATTAGTCTTATTTATTACTTTCTATGGGAAAAATGCTAATCTACATTATACTCGTACTATTATAAAATTGAAAAAACTAAATGTGTGTATATTGAAGATATTTTAAAGAAAATTAATGATCCAGACTATTTGGAGGTCTTTTATGTTTTTTTTTGTATGTTTGTATGCGTTGTGTTGGCTTCATCGCGCCAAAATAATCATCATTGTTTTCAACTGGTAGTACCTAATTCGTGTAAATTTATCTTTCGAAATTTGGAAAACGCTTGTAATGATGCAGCATGTGACCAGTTATGTCGACGACTCGGCTTTCCTGGGGGAAACTGTCTGGGTGACAAATGCAACTGTTTTTCACATCTAACAGGTATAACTTACAAATAAAGTTATAATATGGGTGTTATTGTTATTAAATGATGTTAATGCATGTAAATTATTTTGCAGGCAGTATTCCATCTTTGGAAAATGGATGTGATGATAAATCATGTGACCAGTTATGTCGACGACTTGGCTTTCCAGGGGGAAGCTGTCTGGGCGACAAATGCAATTGCCATTCACATCTAACAGGTATAATTTACAAAAAATTGTCGTAAACCGTACGTCTCGGCGTCACTTCACTGATGTTAATGATTGTAAACTATCTTGCAGGTAGCATTCCCACTTTGGAAAACGCTTGTAATGATACAGCATGTGACCAGTTATGTCGACGACTCGGCTTTCCAGGGGGAAACTGTCTGGGCGACAAATGCAATTGTTTTTCACATCTTACAGGTATAATTAAAAAATAAAATTAAACTATTAGTACATCTCGTCGTCACTATTGTTAAATTATGTTAATTCATGTAAATTATCTTGCAGGTAGCATTCCCACTTTGGAAAATGGCTGTAATGATAAAGCATGTGACCAGCTATGTCGACGACTCGGCTTTCCAGGGGGAAACTGTCTGGGCGACAAATACAATTGTCATTCACATCTAACAGGTATAATTTGCAAAAAAAAGTTGGATACCATACTTTACGTCTGTTCGTTACTGTTATTAAATAATGTTAATGCATGTAAATTATCTTGAAGGTAGTATTCCAACTTTAAAAAATGGCTGTAATAATAAAGCATGACAAGGTGTGCCGACCACTCGGCTTTCCAGGGGGAAACTGTCTGGGCGACAAATGCAATTGTTTTTCACATCTTACAGGTATAATTTACATTTAAAAAAATGTAATACATAGGTACATCTCAGCGTCACTGTTATTAAATTATGTTATAAATGTATTGAAATAAAACAGATTATATCGCGTACATTATCCCTTTTTAGTTCCCGACGTTTCGGAAGCTTTAAAGCTTTTTATGGTCACGGGTGGTTTTTTTTTAAATGTATGTCAATTATCTTGCAGGTAGTATTCCTACTTTGGAAAATGGCTGTGATGATAAAGCATGTGACCAGTTATGTCGACGACTTGGCTTTCCAGGGGGAAACTGTCTGGGTGACAAGTGCAATTGTCATTCACATATAACAGGTATAATTAGCAAAAATAAATATCGTCAACCATAGTACGTCTCATCGTCACTATTTTACGTTAAATATGTAAATGTATGTAAATTTCCAACTTTGGAGCATTGTTGTTATGATACAATAAGTGACCGTTGAATAAGTTTCTTCAGGACTTTGTCAATGAAACTTTTGTATGATGTAGAATATAAATTGGTTCTAATTTGGAAAAAAATTATAGTGTGTGTACCAAGAACCGAACTTGTTATACAGGGTGTTTTTTTTTATAGGAATTTAAATGGGTAGGAGGGTCTCATTAATACTTGTACAAAATTTGAAATTAATCACTTTTATAGTTTAGGAAAAAAATTTAAACAGTTTTGGGTTTAATTGGGTGTTTTTCACCCCCAGGAGATTGAAATAAAACAATTTATCGGATTATATCGCGTATATTATCTCATTTTAGTTCCCGACCTTTGGGAAGCTTTTCAGCTTTCTACGGTCACGAGTGGACATGGAAAGCTGAAAAGCTTTTGAAACGTCGGGAACTAAAATGAGATAATATACGCGATATAAACTGTTAAATTGTTTTATTTCAATGAGTAATAATCGCGGATACAAAAGAAAATATTACCCCCAGGAGATTACAGAGGGATGTAACTGCGTGCAGGGTATAACCTCCTTAAAAGGCATCGTTTGATTATAGTTTCGACCCAAAAACGCAGCGGGCAATTTTTCTTAGGTTATGCCTTTCGACTGAGCAAGCGCAGCGAACGAAGCGTTTCCGTTCCAGGTTGGGCAAAATTTATTGTCCGTCTGGCGGCTGTACACGCTTCTCCTTTACAGGTCGCATTTCTCCACCAATTTACGTTTTTTTTTGATGATTAAGTTTTTGGAAAATTCAAAATGGTGGAGAAATGGTAGTTGAAAGAATGTAACTAGTCATTAATTTTAAAACTTTATTCGTGCCTGTTTATAACTATAAAACTAGAAAATAAGTGGACATTAATGTCCCCGCTTTTGTATGACTGTACTCAAATAATAATACAATTTTGTTGAATAAGCCATGAAATGTATGTTAACTTTTGTTATTAAACCGTTCCGATAAACGCAAGTTTTAACATAGCTGCATAACAAAGTTCTTAATTCCCCATACAAGGTAGGAAGGTGTGACGTCACGCCTTCCTAGCGTTTAGCATGGAGCGTTTTTGGGAAAGTCCAAAAATGTGATTGTATCTCATGGAGTTTTTATGGTATTGAAGTAGTTTTATCACCAGTATTTCCAATATTAAAAGGTCATTCTATAACATACCGCTGAAAACAGTTGTCACCATCCCTATTATATGTACAATAATAATCATTCGTCTTGCAGAGGATATCTACAATGTAGAAGGTAGCTGTAATAACCGAGAATGCGACCAACTGTGTCGACGACTCGGCTTCACAGGAGGAGTCTGTCTCGGCGACAGATGCAAGTGTGACATCAACTCTTTACCCTTATCAGGTAAATTAGATAATTCTGTTTATGATTGATATCACGTTAGTACAAAACTTGCATCGCTTTGTTACAATAGTCATTCGTATTGCAAATGACCACAAAATAGAAGGTGGCTGCAATAACAGAGCATGCGACCAGCTGTGTCGACGACTCGGCTTCACAGGAGGAGTTTGTGTCGGCAGCAGGTGCAAGTGCGACAACTTTTCACCACTCGGTAAAATAGATAATTCTGTTTGTGATTGATATCACGTTAATACAAAACTTGCATTGCTTTGTCACAATAATCATTCGTCTTGCAGATGATATCCATGAAGTAGAAGGTGGTTGTAATAACAGAGCATGCGACCAGCTGTGTCGACCACTCGGCTTTACAGGAGGAGTCTGTGTCGGCGACAGATGCAAGTGTGACTTCAATTCTCCACCACTTTCAGGTAAATTAGATAATTCTGTTTATGATTGATATCACGTTAGTACAAAACTTGCATCGCTTTGTTACAATAATCATTCGTCTTGCAGATGATATCCATGAAATAGAAGGTGGTTGTAATAACAGAGCATGCGACCAGCTGTGTCGACGACTCGGCTTCACAGGAGGAGTCTGTGTCGGCGACAGATGCAAGTGTGACATCAACTCTTCACCACTGTCAGGTAAATTAGATAATTTTATTTATGATTGATATCACGTCGTTACAAATCTTGCATCGCTTTGTTGCAATAGTCATTCGTCTTGCCACCACCAAATAGAAGATGGCTGCAATAACAGAGCATGTGACCAGCTGTGTTGACGACTCGGCTTCATAGGAGGAGTTTGTGTCGGCAGCAGGTGCAAGTGCGACAACTTTTCACCACTCGGTAAAATAGATAATTCTGTTTGTGATTGATATCACGTTAGTATAAAACTTGCATTGTTTTGTTACAATAATCATTCGTCTTGCAGATGATATCCACGAAGTAGAAGGTGGTTGTAACAACAGAGCATGCGGCCAGCTGTGTCGACGACTCGGCTTCACAGGAGGAGTCTGTGTCGGCGACAGATGCAAGTGCGACATCAACTCTCCACCACTGTCAGGTAAATTAGATAATTCTGTTTATGATTGATATCACGTTAGTACAAAACTTGCATCGCCTTGTTACAATAGTCATTCGTCTTGCAGATGACCACAAAATAGAAGGTGGCTGCAATAATAGAGCATGCGATCAGCTGTGTCGACGACTCGGCTTCACAGGAGGGGTTTGTGTCGGCGACAGATGCAAGTGTGACAATTTTTCCCCAAAAACAGGTGAAAAATACAGTTATTGGATATTGAATGACTTTTGAATAAATTTTGAAATTGATTATGGTTGAGAAGTTAAAGTATGACCTTACTACAGTATACCAATATTTATCATTCTATTTCAGTTCAAGGCAAAATAATTAATAGAGGTTTACTTTTTTTTGTTGGCGATTTCACTATAATATATGCATTTTATTGAGGCAGTTATTAGACGAATCGTCAATTAAGTTTGTTTTAAACTACATACTGGATTTTTTAACTTATTTGGATATTATTTGTGTAAAAAAATTAGTTACAACGTAACAGAACAATCACTCTGCAGCTACTAGATGAAGATTACAATAAAGTAACACATTTCCAAAATTAATTATCCTGCACACGAGAAGTTGTACGAATGATTTAATAGATTATAAGTAGACTTACATTACAACATTGCTCGTGCGTTTCGTGCTTCCCCAGTCTGCAGTCTTGCCAGGTGCTGAGGATGTTGTGGTTTTCGTAGAAGTCGCTTAGCACAACGACAACAGAAACAGAATACATGCGGCTGTTTAAATTAAAATTATGACAGCCCTAACTTACACACACATTGACGTGGGTACAGACGTCCTCGCGCGCACACATTAAGACTGGTATTCATGATCGAGTTTTTTCTACACCGCTGTGTCCGCCGGGTGGCATCATAGCGTTTGAACGGATGGACTGATTTGAATTCCATTTTTTGTATTTGAAAGGTGACTTTATCGAGTTTTCTTAGTTATGGTACAAGAAAATCAGTTTTACCATTTAAAAGTTATCAGCACTCTACACGTGTCGCATTTTATATCGATGTACATTACATGTTTCAGATAACCATGAGGTTGAAGGCGGGTGCAACTTGCGAGCTTGCGAGCAACAATGTCGCCGTCTCGGCTTCGCTGGAGGTGCTTGCGTCGGTGACAACTGCAAGTGTGACATTTTGCTCTCACTAAAAGGTACTGAACAAATTAAACTTTAACTCTATGTCTGATTATTTCGCTGTCTCTTTCACGCCTTAAGCCGGGTTGAACCAGTTCAACCCACCTCTGCAGTCTTTGTGCCTTGTGCGCGTCCCCACTTTACTCCAAATGGTCGCTGGTGGCATTCCCGTTTGTAGATTTGCGCTCTTAATGCCTAATCAGATTACTGGTAAAGAGGCCTAGCCAAACCTAAACAGTTCAAAGTCAGTCTATATGTAAAAAAAACTGTAGATAAAACAAAATAAAAGACCCGTACGAGTACCTGGTGCATTATAGGTAAATTAGTCTTTACCCTAAAAAAGTAAATTAAAAATGATCGTAGTTGGAACACGAAATGAGGCCGATCTCCAACCCAGATGGACTAAGCAACTAAAGTCCTCATGTTCCTCCAAGTTTTGCTCAGTCGTAAAGGTCGCAATAGATACAACCAGATGGAGGCAAATCATCCAATTTAAGTGTAAAATACCCGATGATGACCACGATCCTGTCATAGCGTTCGATAAGAGAGATAGTCTTTACCCGCGGCATTCACCCGCTTTCTTGAAAATAAAGTAGCCTATGTTTTATGACCTGGGAGGCTATTGTCTAACGAAATTTTGACAGTTGGTATCCGAATCAACCGTTATAATAGCCCATACAAAATCATAACACTTGATTTTGATTCTGAGCGTCAAACGCGTTAGGCAATAGGGGGTCTATCTGTGTGCTAAGTTTCATCTAAATCTGTTTAAAGGTTAAGCTTTATTAAGTAACAACCATCCAAATCTTATAAACATGCATAAGTATCTTGCTTTGATATTCCACCTTATCGTTTGCAGATAATGCTGTGAGTAAATTCGAAGCGGTGGGAGGTTGCACTATCAGTAGCTGTGAAGATGTGTGCCATAAGTTAGGATACAAGCATGCCATGTGCATTTTTGGACAGAAATGCATCTGCAATGAAGTGACTAAAGGTAGAATCTACGTTTCAATTTATTTTTACATATCCTGTATGTAATGCCTTTTCATCACTATTTCTTCTAAAGCTTTTATAAGACAATTGTTACTTATTCGGTGCTTCTTTAACTTGTGATTTTTATTCAATGAAAGTATACATGTTTCTTTAATTATCACGTAAATTGCATTGCCTTGCATTAAATTTTAATTAACTTGACGCATTTATTACGTACTCGTAGTTTTTTAAGGTCATGTAGGGACATATATTTAAGTCACTTGAGTCACTCCTTAAAACTACAATTATAAACGACTAGCTTCTGCCGGCGACTTCGTCCCCCTTAAATTCGTTTATCGCGGATGAGGGTATTTTTCTGGGATAAAAAGTAACCTATGTCCTTCCCCGGGACTCAAACTATCTCCATACCAAATTTCATCCAAATCGGTTCAGCGGTTTAAGCGTGAAGAGGTAACAGACAGACAGACAGACACACTTTCGCATTTATAATATTAGTATGGATATAAAGGCAACGAAATATATTATTTTCTAGCCAATATAATTCAATTTTCTAAGTAACTCAGTCAATATTGTCTCGTTGCTCACAAGACATAATAACAATGAAAAGTTGATCCACCCAGATATATACTTCAATTTTAAACTGCTTTGCACCACCTACTTGTACGACGAGTCTATTTTTCTCAACGTCTTCCACTACTCTATGATTGTATGGAAGATATCGCTGTTACGCGATAAGACCGCGTATTGTTTACCTCTCTTTGAATGTATTATTTTCTTTTGTACTGTTTTGTGGGGTGTTTGATAAAGAGTTACTGAATTGTATTATCAATAATGCAGAACTGTCTCCATTCTTCTCCTATTGGATTATTCTTTCTTCTTTTTTTCTACAACAGATTGTTTCGCATCTCGCAAAATAAATAGCTAGAAATCCTTGCTGCCTCTTAAAAAATATCGTAGATCTTTATTTACTTTTTAAGTTATATCTACTTATGGACTAAAAAAATCATCAATAATTTGGCAGTTGTATCAATCGATTCCATTTGTATCTTCGAGAACCACTAGGATTGGGAAACTAGCAAATAATGATATCGACGGAAAGTATTTTCCTACATTTCTCCACGTAATAATTACGACCGGTTTAGCTCAGCGGATGTAACGTTGCCTGTGCAGCTGAAGGTCTTGGGTTCAAATCTCGGCAATGGCAATTATTTTTGTGATGAGCATAAATATTTGTTGTTGCGTCTTGGATATTTTTTATGTATATAAGTAAATCTATTTATTAAATATATTGTCGTCTAATACTTATAACACAAGCCTTATTGAGTTTACCGTGGGACTGGTTTGATTTATCTACAGTTGTCCTGTAATATTTATTTATATTAAAGTTAGTGCAAGCCTCTCAAGACTATTTTCGCGTGGCAACAAGGATTCCGACTAAAATAGGTACTGAAATTACTTACAAGAAGTCATAAAAAATATTTCAGATAAAACTAAAATAAAGGCGTGCAACGATGCTTCATGCGACTATCTGTGTCGGCGCAAGGGCTACCTTTACGGACAGTGTGTCGGCGATAAATGTAAATGCAGTACTATGATGGCTCAAGGCACTGAAGACAATATAGCTGACAATAAAATCGAACAGGAAAATGGTATAGACTATCAAGGTAATAATCAAACCGCATAGGTGATGGATAAAATAAATTGCATGTTACGGAATGTTGAGATGGATGATTGGAGTGACGACATTGAATCAGATAAGAGGAAGATAAATCAGTATATAGTAGGAAGCCTGAAAGTAGCTCCCGTAGTCGATAAGCTGAGGGTAACAAGGACATGTTATGCGAAGGGATGAAAGTCATGTGACAAGAAGGGGTTATAGTATGCTTGTGAAGGGATGTAAGAGGTAGACCAAAAGAGGTGGATCGATTGCGTGAGAGACGACATGAACAGGAAGGATGTGAGTGATGAGATGATGGGTGATAGAGAGGAATGAAATGTAATGAAAATGGAAGAAAAATACATGCTGCGTCGACCCCAAGTAAAAGTAATAAGGAAAAGCGAATGATGATAAAGGTAAGACTGATATTAAGAAATTGAGTTACCTCGATTTTAATTCATTTATTTCAATAACACAATAGCATATAAAAACAGTAATTGATAAGACTATTATGATAACTGAACATAAATTAAATATAAAACTACTCTACGAATCTACCTACATATGTATTTACAAATTATAACTCCCGAGGAAAACGAAGAATATAAGTATAACCTTTGTTTTTAACTTGTGTATGCAAGTAATGAACTAATTAAATTTTATGTTTGAGTTCCAAAATCGAGTGTCCTAGGCTTATAACATGTTCAGTTAAATTGTTTTATTTCAATGAGTAATAATCGCGGAAACAGAAGAAAATATTATGTTCAGTTATTTAAAAATTATTAGCTCCGTTTTTGATGTATTCTGATTTATTTAATGTTTCAATGAGAATTTTTTGTTTCAGTCTAATTTATCTTTCTTATTTTATAATTTTCTTTTTTACGTGAATTCTTTCACTGTTACTCCTTGAAGTCCCATTTTTTGTAATTTTAGCAATGTAAAAAAAGACATTAAAATTTATTAGTTTTCAGATATATGGGATTAGATTCACACCACGATTGACAAGCATCGATTTCAGCACATGCCATAAGTCAACTATGCTGATCCCTCAGTTAACATGTTTGTTTTTTTTATGAATATAGCCAGTACAGCCTTTAATGTAAATTAAATCATGTCATTTTTTACAAATGTGTTTGCCTTTCTAGTTTCCTTGAATAATGAGAACCCAAACGTTTGCTTTTGCAAATATAATCCTATATTGCCATGCTTAGTATGAGATTAAAAGAAAAATGTGTTTTTTAGAAAGCGGATGAAAAGCCAATTTAAATTTAAACTTCCTTGACCAAAAATCGCTTCTAGTTCATTCCTAATAGAGACATGTGTAGTAGTGGTACATGTTCTAGGTCGCAGGTCGAAATATATCGCTCTGTCAAAGAACATGTCAAAACTGACTTCAAGAAAACGAGCCCAAGAGTGAGATCCTTGATTATAAATACTTAGAGACTAGTCCAGGGATCAGATTACTATATTAACGATGGGCGCAGCACCTCACAACACATTTTTTCCTACAATAGCTGATTTTTGTGGTTAATTTTTTCTAAAACTTTGTATCAACTAGAAAAGGCGCTCGTGTAAAGCGAGAAATTTAGGAATGTGAAATACGGCAAATTTTTAATGTTTACGAGTTTTTATTCAACGAGTTTAATATACTTTAACTTTGTTATAAATATTTTGCTATTCCAGATTAATAATGACGGATATACTGTAATGAATAAGAAACGCTATGAAAAAAGGGAAAAATCATTTAGCGGGATTAATGCAAAACTAATCCGGATAGGCATAGTATACGTCCATTTGCTTTTACTACCTGAATTGAAGGTGTTAAATCAGTATCAAAAAAACAATTTTTAAAGGAAAAATAGCCAAAAAATTCTACATAAAATTTTTGGCTATTTTTCCTTACTCTACTCGCAATTGGTGAGCACAAAATGCTCTCCTTGTATCTACACTCGAATTCAAACGTTTCTGGTCACCTCAAATTGAATAATATTATTATTTTAAGACAGTAGTAATAATAACACAATATACCTAATTTATTCACAATATTCAACAACAACAACGATTCTATCAAATGACCAAAAAATCAAATTTTGGCGAATCCCGCTCCGTTAATTTTATTTTCACGAGTTTTTACTATTATGATTATGATTTAAACCATCAGTTTAGCAGTTTAATGCTCATGACTCGATTAAGAAGTCTTTACAACCCTGCACTATTTTAAGATTTATATCTTAAAATAGTGCAGGGTTGTAAAAACCCGCCGAAATTTTTGCCTTTCAGTGTATTCCTGCTGTTATTCTAAACTTATTTTTGAATCATATGAAGAATCTTTATTTTCCTAGTGTCGCAATACCATTGAGTTACGCAGGATAAATACAAATACAAAGAGCTTGGAACAACATCTCAAGGGAATGATACCGCCGTGGAGTACGAGGGTACACGGCTAAAGGCTACTGGATTCAAGACTTACTCTTACATATTTGACGACATTTTTAGCTTAATTGCTAGTCCAATGTTAGGAAATTGTCCAGTCAGCAACTACACAAGCTGTCATCATCATTTCAGTGATGATGTACCAACAAAATTAATACTAATAGGAAAAGTGCATTTTCCGATTCCCTACATTGTGCTAGAAGCAGGAAAAAATCTCATATTAGACTATTTGCAGTAAACATTCATCATCATCATCATTTTAGCCATAAGACGTCCACTGCTGGAAACAGGCCTCATCAATAGACTTCCACATAGGCCGGACAGAGGGGACCCGCATCATCCCGAGAGTCCCTGCAACCCTAACCAGGTCGTCCAACTACCTTGCGGGCGGCCTTCTCACGCTGCGCTTGCCGGTACGCGGTCGCCACTCGAGAACCTTTCTGCCCCATCGGCCATCGGTTCTTCGAACTATGTACCCTGCCCACTCACTTCAGTTTTCTTTAATTTATACACAAGCTGTATTAGAGCCTAGCCGGGACCCTATAACGCTCAAACTGGATGTATAATAGCCGTATAAACTCTTATACAGCTTGTGTGCTACCTTGGTAATAGTCTGTAGCATCAAAGTACCGCATATATTGTTATAGATATAAAGTAAAGATACGAAAGATATGTGGCGATATATTTGGCGCTTTGCATGCTAGAGTATTTAGATGCTTCTTCTTAGTTCAGTTAGTCATAATACAGTAGCACATGCCAAATAGAGACCAAGGAGACTATTCAAACTAAAGACATAATACCAAGGACCATTAAAACAAGAAGACTGACCATCTCCATACAAAAATCGGTTCCCCGATATTTACAACGCCATGTATGTATAAGATTTTTTTTTAACTTTTATTCGACTTTGCAAGCGTGACACAGTATTCCAATGTTACGATTTAATTATTATTAGCTATTTGCTAAGTAATTGTTAATATACTATGTTTCTTTATTAAATTTAACGATGTTATATCGTTAAATGTTTAGTTTTAAAGGGCCATCTAGTTTTTGCCAGAATATCTCCTTGCGATCGGCACACGATCCAAAGTATGGCAGAAGACAGTGCTCTTGTTTTAATAGTCCTTGATAATCCGCATACGTAGGTAATATAGCTTCACAGTTTTATCTATACTTCGATTGTGCCCTTTAATATTATCAAAAAACTTCATAATCCGAAGTCTGACTTATCTAAGGCCCTAATTCATCAGATTATTTTTGAAATAACTACAAACTTTTATGATTTATGTTACGACGGGGACCTAAGGATCTTGTTTTCATAAAACTTACAATTTATCACTCGAGGAATGCTAATGTTTGGACCCTTGTATATTGTTTGCAGGCGAGCAATATCATGCACCATTTTCTATATTACATCGTATTTTCAGGTTTATCACCGGTTTTATATTTCTAGTGGTATGAAGATAATAGCCATGTACAGTATTTTTTAATTTAGGGAAATTCAATTTAGAGACTATTGAGTACCTCATCAATTTATTATTGCAATCGTTTTTTAATAAAACGACAAAATTAAACTACCTATAAATTTTAATCCATAAAACTGCCTTAAAAAAAGAATAGTGTGAAAATTTTGTAAAATTACCCATATTTATACGACCAGTTTGGCTCAGTGGGAGTAACGTTGCCTGCGAAGCTGAGGTCCTGGGTTCAAATCCCGGTAAGAGCAAATACTTTTGTGATGAGCATAAATATTTGTTCCCGAGTCTTGGATGTTTTCTGTGTAGTAAGAGTTATTGTATTGACGTATTAATCTGAAATGAGGAGATTCGAAGACGAACCAAGGTCACCAACATAGGAAACTGTAAGCAAACTGAAGTGGCAATGGGCACATAGTTCGAAGAACCGATGGCCTTTGGGGCAGGTAGATTCTCGAGTGGAGGCAGCGTACCGGCAAGCGCAGCGTGGGAAGGCCATCCACAAGGTGGTCGGATGACCTGATTAGGGTTGCGGCAACTCGCTGGGTGCGGGTCGCCTCTATCCGGCACGTGTGGAAATCTATTGAGCAGGCCTGTGTTCAGATGTTCTATGGCTTAAATGATGATGATGATGACCCATATTCGACAAGATTGCATATTTTTAAGACTTTAATTTGAGTGGTTCTTTGTCGACCGAAATCCCGACATAGCTATATTTTGACTTAATTATTTAAATAATTAAAATAATACATGAGACGTGACGTTGATGCTTAACTTCTTAATAAGGAGATAAGTACTTTTTTGTATTTTCGACCAGGATATTTGATAACTTCTGCCTATCGATGCTTATAATAAACGATCATATTTTTTTTAAATTTATTGAAGTCAAACTCCTTTGCCTACTTGTAAAAATCCATTTTAAATACGAAACCAATGTTCTACACCCATCGACGTCAATGGTAAGTATTTTATAATCATAATCGCCAATTCTAACGCAAAACTGTCATGTCCCAGGATTTTGCCAGTTCGGTTGTGGGGAATACTTACGCATCCCTCGATGGTCGTAACATCTTGGCACCTCTGATTTCAGGCTTCATTATCACACAGAAACGCCATCTGCATGAAATAATTTAGTGTCTGCAGCACTAATTAAAACACTAAAACCATTGCTGGGTTCAACTGTCCTTTATGCCGTAGCCAATCGTCAATTTTAAGTCATACGCTGTATCTGTATGAAATCCAGGTGTCGTATTTATCTGCAACATTGCCAAAATTGTCGCAAGAATCTTATATTTTAAATAAAGCAGGAGATTTTTGACTTGAAACGGTGTTGATCAACTCATTGTTTTAATATTTTTGATATAAAATACCTAGGCTTAATACTTTGACGCTCGTAAAATTGTCCTGGTGGACAGCAGTCATTAAAATTAAAAACTGAGCTGAACTGAACAGAGCAAGAAAAAGACCTTTGGTTCTTTAATTTCCATATAAAACCAACAAATGATCCAAAAGGTTGAACTATAAGATCTCTATGTAACAGGTTTTGTCAAAAACATACCAAGGAGTAGATAGATAGATATATTTATTTCTTTTTGAAAATTACGTTATATTTTACAAGTCAAAATTAAACGCATTAACAATAAAATCGTTGAGTAGTAATCTTCTTGTGACAAAACTTCTTAAAAAATAAATAAAAAGAGATTGAATATACTTTATCATTTATTACCTCAACAATATAAGTTATAGTACAACTCATTTTCGAAACTTATCACACGTTGAACGGATAAGCTCTGCCCGTGTTGACCCGGTATATTCCCATTCTGTGGAAAAAAAGTTTAATCAGTCGAAGTAATTTCTAATCTCCTCTGACGACATTTCCTATTACGAGAGAAGTCCCCAGTGACCTAATAAACCGCAGTTGAAGCTATAAACGCCGAAGACTTATTAAACTTTAAAAAACATTGAAGTAAGGGCAAGGAAATCCTTTGTTTGATGATGAAAGAACCCTGGAGCGACACAATAGAATTGGTGGTCCAGGCATCACAGAAAAGGTTCCAATTGTTGTTTTAAAAAATGTTTGTCGTGCATTGTAATAGTTTAATTAGTTTAAGTTGTAAATAATTAAGATTTTAAAGTGTAATTATGAGGCTTGTCCTTTAACTAACACCAATACCTATTTAGTTAGTCTATTCGATAGGTACTTCATTTTGATTCCAATCATGACTAAATGAAAAATGCAATTACATTTTCAAACTCATATTGTAGATAATTGTAAACAAAAAAAAAGAGATTAGGAAGGTTTTACGTTACTCTGGACGTAAATGTGCTTTCTATAGTCAAACGTGATTCGATGAAATAAGGGTATCATTGAAGACTAAAAAAGGATCTTATTTTGTCACCAAGTTACGAGTATGCCAGGCATTATATCATTCGCCGTGTTTGCAAATCTACTAAGAAATAAAGATTTTATGTGAACTTACCCGAGTTTGATTAGAGTATTCGTGCCCAAAGTTATCGCAGGGGCGCCAATACACCGATTCCTCGTCATATCAGTAAGAGTCTCACACCTGAGACCCACTAGGTGACCACCCATGTCGAGTGTCGCCGCAAACAGCTGCCAAGCGCGATCATGGCTGCACTGGTTGGTCCAGCAGCCCGGCTGACTAGTGCCAGTATTGGCATAAATGTCTACAGTGCCAATATTCTCGCCAATGCCAAAAGCCCTGAACCCAGTGTAGTCGGTGTGGATAACTTCCACGTAGTTAGCGTCAGTGGAACGCAGGCGGCGGGAGAAAGAGTCCCAATTTTGGCGGGCGGGCGACAAACCTACAAGATATAATAATAAGCACTTCCATAAATCTCTCAATATCCTCTCATTTAACATTTTTGTATTTTTTTTTAATAATGCAAGCAGACATTGACGATGAAGGAAGGTTAGTTCGGCAGACAGGTTAAAAATCTTTAATTTTGTCTCTAAACCGAAATAAAAATATACCTACTAATAGTATAAATGCGAAAGTGTGTCTGTCTGTTTGGTACTTCTTCACTCTTAAACAGATTTGTGTGAAATTTGGTATGGAGATAATTTGAGTCCCGGGGATCATAGGCTGGCGGGGATCTTATCCCGGACAAGGCTTTTATCCGCGATAAACAAATTTAAAATGGATGACGTCGTTGGCGGAAGCTAGTAATTTAAAATTCTTCAGAACAGTTTACGTACTTTTCTTCTGTAAAGAGGAAGAGAATGAGGAATGTGACTTTGGTGTGCTTACCCGTTATTTTCTGCACTCTTGCTCGCGGATCTCTACTAACGATACCAGCAATATGTGCTCCAATGTCGAACCCGACAATGTGAACGAGGCTCCTGTCGATCTTGGCAGCGGTTTCTAGTTGGACTATGAGGGTTATGATATCATCAGCAATGAATGGCGCAGCGTTGACTGCTGCATTGTAGTCCATTGAGGCAAGCACGGACCAGTCTACCATAATCACCACCAAATTGCGATTGCTCGAAATAAAAGCTGAAAATATACACGTGCTTTTAAAAACATCAATATTTACAAAAAACTGCGTCCATCATGTGGTACAGACATAAGAGGTAAATAAGTATCATACATACATACATAAATACAATTACGCCTTTTTCCCATTACGGGGTAGGCAGAAACTACCTCCTTCCACTTGCTACGGTCCTGGCATACAACTGCCGCGTCATCAACATTCATTGATCTCTTCATTTTGTGCTGTCAATGTCAATGACAGCACAAAATGAATAGGTATCCATAGTTTTTTTATCGCTTTTCTAAACAAACTATCAAAATGCCGTAAAAACGATTTCAATAAGTGAAATTGAATAACATTGGCCAAGAAATACGCATGATATAGGCGTTTTAAACTACTTATTACATAGTGATATGACAGAGAGGTCCGACATGTATGGTTACGTCACAGTACACGACGGCCATATAAACTCCATATAAAATTCTGTTTTGGTTATATTTTAGTTATTTAAAAAAAAATACTGTTTGTTACATGAATGAGCCTTTAATAAAGTAAAAACAAAAATTCATGCATATTCCCTATTGCGTATTTACCATGCACAATTTATACTACTTTAAGAGCGATTATTTCCAAAAAAAACTACACATGTATCGAAATGCCACAAATTGATATTTGCTAATTATTGTTATTATGTAACTATCAAATTCAGTAGCGGCTTACACGAGACATCTAAACTTAAAATATCATCAATATACGTCTCATAGTTTTTGAGTAAAATGTCTGTGACATACGGACGGATGGACGGACATGACAAAAATATTAGTGAGACGGAAAATGTCACAAATGAAGAAGTACTCGTGGGGGAAAGGAGGAGAAGCTTTGTTAAAACGATAGAAAATATGAGAAGCAAAGTGTTTGCTCCCCTTATACAATATGACATTTTTATCAATAACTTTGTATAAGGTAAGGTTGAAGGCATGCGAGAAAAGGGAAGACCAAAGATAAGCAACATGTAATAAATAATAGAGAAATTTAACGATCCTGGGACCTACAATTAGGGAAGATGGAAGCTGGAGAATCCGCAAGAACACGGAGATCACGGAGCTAGTGGCCGAACCTAACATCACTGGTAAAACTAAAGCGCATCGTCTTCGCTGAATTGCCCTCGTCGAGAGGATGGGGGACGATCGAAAATTCAAGAGAGCATACTTGGGTCGGCCAGTGGTGCGAGACATCTTTTTGGTCACCCAAAGTATCGCTGGCAGGATATGGTGGAAACGGAATTGCGTGAGCTGGGAGTTAGCGATAGGTAGCAGGAGTTGGCGCAGGATCGGGCAAGATGGAGTGCTCTTGTGTCGGAGGACAAAACTCATTTTGGGTTTATAATAATAAATAATAATAATAAATATCAGGGACAATCTAAAACAAATCTACCTAGTCCCAAACTAAGCAAAGCTTGTACGATGGGTACTAGGCGATGATACATACTATAAGATACATAATATAAAGATAAATTATAATACTTAAATACATAGAAAACATCCATGACCCCGGAATAAATATTTATGCACATCACACAAACACTTGCCCTGGCCGGGATTCGAACCCGGGACCGCCAGCTTCGTAGGCCGATGTACAACCCACTGAGCCAAACATGTCGTCGATTTATGTGCCAAAGTTGTTACTTTAGTTTTAGGAAGAAAGTTAACGTCATGTCCTATGGAGATCAAGGAGCCCTGGAGAGAGCTTCAACCCACAAGAGTCTCTTAAATTAATAATGATAAAAGAATTTTTCACTCCTGATGCTACTCACATCTCCGCAGAGTCTCTCCAAACTCGCTGAAAGCTGAACTCCCACGCCCGTGGATTACGATAGCGACTTCCTGAGTTCCATCCAGAAAGTTCAATTCATTAATAGCCACTGCTGTATTAGCTAGATCGATGTACCCTATTCCACCGACAATGATATCCCTGTTAAAAAAAATGTTACGTACAGACATAAATTAATAGTATATTTTTTGACAAGAGGCTATTATCACACGAAGTGATTATTTGGACGAGCTCACGAAGTCAGCGAGAACAAATATGTCTGAGTGTCATAATGGCTTTTAGCCACGTGTTAAACACTCTGCTTTTCACTTCGACTGCGAGAAAATAAAAAACACAACACTAAAATTGTATATTTCATGAAAAACAAAAAAAAACAGTTTATGCAATTCTTTATAGTTAAATTGACAGCTTATATATTTTTTTAAACTAATAATGGCCATAGACAATTTTTACTTTTTAATGTGAAGGGCTGCAATTCGATCAGAAATTTTGGCCAATCTGATGAGGTTGGTTTGTTTGTTTTTAATTATTGGTAAGTAGTATGTAGCTGGCCGCAAGTTTTTTTTTCAGTTTCGTAGATTTTTGTATGGTATTATATGCCTTTCTTTTAAACCCTAGGGGCTAAATGTACTATTTTAGTCTCGCTTCGCGAAGCTAATATGACCTGCTTTTTGAGCAGGAGAAGTGAAAAATAAGTTTTTGTTAAGAGAAAGCATTTTTGAGACAGCTTTTACTGCCGACTGTACTTTTCTTTGCACAATTGTCAATTAGATTGTGAAACTTACAACATCTTCACTCATTATCACAACACAGCACAATGGGGCTTAATCGCGTATAAATTATGATTTATTTAATTACCTTTCGTTGGTAATTCTTCGACGTTTCAGACGTCACGTTTACAAAAAATAATTAAATGAATTAGTTATATTTTTACGCGGTTAAGCCCCGTTTTTCTGTGTTGTGATAACTCTTCAATTACTCAATAAGACGTTTACACAGAGCCCAAGGTCGGTAGTATTGCATAAACCTATTTTAGACGAGTTCCTATGACCACCTTCCAGCTCCATCATAAGATCAGCTTGGAATTGGCTGATTTTGCATTAGTAATAACTGGCCAGATATGATTCTGACTAAAGCAGTTACGTACGTCTTTTTTTGTTTTAACTGTATATTATTTTAATTATTTGTTGTTATAGCAACACACTAGGGTTAACTTTTTCTTCCATTTCTGGTTTGAAAATCTACTTTATCTGTAGCTTATGGCTACTGATTTGACATCCTAAAATATTGGCTCACTAATCGTAGTAGAAGCTGGTGATAATTTGTTAAATACAAATACTGCATGATTTGTTTTCTGTCTTGGTCACAAAAAACGCGCCTTTAAGTAATGTTTGCCCCATAGAAATAAAATTGGTGCGGTGTTTTTTCAGATGAAATTTATGAAAGGTCGTTAAGTTGGCTGAAAATTGGTTTAACAGCCCTTTGAAAAGTAGTCTTCAAGGCGAGAAAGCCCTGTTTTTTTCCTGCTGTATTTAACAATCTGGAGCTGTTTTATTATTTGACTTAAATTTGACTTCTAGGCAAGTTCTTTAACCTTATTATTAGCAACTAAAAGTAACAAATAATTGGACCAATTCATCTTGACACTGTAAAACGTAGAGTTAGAAATCGATAAAAATCGGTATTTCGAAGCCACGTTGGAAGCTTTGGTGTACATAGTGCAGATCCAAGGTGTTTTCATTAGATTTTGTATATAGTCATCAGAAAAAAGACACTTATTTAAAGGAGCATAAGTAGCGAGCTTGCTTGGCATTATTTCGACTCTAATAGTACTTACCATGACGACACGTAGTATTTATTCAAGGTTCCCAGAAAACGTGATTCCACTCTTTGGCCGTTAACTGGTACATCGCTTTGACACAATTGCACTGAAATATAGTATTCAAATTCAAATCGTTTTTTCTGTAAGTAGACCACAAGGACACTTTTACAAGTCTCTACGGCATTTCTCAAGAGGAGACAACTGTTGAGAAGGAAGCCGAAACAAACTCAACAGTCAGTCATTTTTTCAAAACAATTAAAATATTGGTACTTAGCCTATCTTAATCATAATCATACTTAATAATTATAGCACGTTGATCTTGTCCTAATGTAAGCCCAATAAGATTGCTCTAACCGGGATTTAAACCCAAGACCGTCAGTTTCGCAGGCAGCACCGCAGCATTGCCGCTGGGTGAAACGGGTCGTCAACATAGCGTCAGCCGACGACGAACACTTTTAAAAATACTTGTTATTGCTATTCAAAACCCGTAATTTGGTACAGCATCGATACTGAGCTTTATTTCAAGTAAGTATTTGTTAGTGAGTTTTGGTTGTCAACTGACGAAAGATTATTAAGAACTAGAGGATGCCCTCAACTTCGTTAGCGGAAGAGGAAAAGCAATTACACACTTTATTGCTTATGCGTAGTCGATTAATAACCATCTTGGGATGTTCAGCTATACCTATACCAAAAATGGGCATAATCCGTTTAGCCGTTTCGGTGTGATGAAGTCAGAACGTCACATCCAAGCAAACAAAAAATTAAATCATCATCAAAACGATTAAGTGATGACCTCAAATTGTCCATTCGCTTTTTTAAAATATCTTCAATGTACAGACATTTTATTTTAACAACTTTATTTTTAACGATGCTCCAGGCAGGTCCGACACTGGAAGACCGATCAGCTTTTTTCTAATTTTTAAGTTCAATTTAATGTAATATGTGTATAGTTCGTCTAGAAGTCTAAATACAATACTAAATACTTTATAATATATAGATCATTTCTCAATATATTTTAAACGGACATAAGCTTTCCATTTCATTTTGACATGTTTGTTCTGTTGAAGTGCGATAGGGTTAATGAAATATTATAATAAATAGAAAAAAAATAAGAAACTTATTCTTCCGTTGTACAGAGTTTGTAAAAACAATATATACTAAAAAACCTTACGTGACACAGCAAGTATAACGATTATTATCTTAACGTTCATCATTTTGAACTCTTAAGATCAAACTACGTTCTATAAACCTAATCATATTCTTTTATACAATACACAAAACAGATAACTGAAAGATATCTAATCAGCATTGATTTCAAAGCAATTTACATTACCGATAGATATAATTTCATTTTTATCAAAAAATAATGGTAAGCGGCCAACATCAATCAGAATCTCAATTAGTCATGTTGTAAATGAGTAACTTATGCTTGTTTGTACATGATTTCTGATTATACTTTTATAGGTAACACTATTTTTCTTTATCAAAATACCTTCGAGATTTCTTGAAGGACTAGTGATCTGATTTATTTCTTACGGATTTATTCCTAGAATTTAGGCAACCGGAAAAAAGTAATATGTTATGATTATGTCGCGTATATTATCTCAGCTTGGGATCCTGTAATACTTCTAATCAAGGAACAAGCAAGATACAGGACTGCAAAACCTTAATTTCCGAACGGTGTAAAAATATCTTATCTGTTAAAAAGTAGTTTAATATTCTTTGTTTTTTAAATATATTTTGTAATGAGGTAGTCTAAAAGTTTTTCTTCGCAGCGATTCTTTTCTTCTCAGTACGCCTCATTTGTGAAATGCTGCTTGGTAAGTAAAATAAAATAATTAAGCCCTTCTGGCACATGTGTAACTTACAGATTAGGCCTATCTGGCATGTATGTACACGTTTATTTGTTTTTTCAAAGTGGGTAGTTTGCACAAATTATAACTTTGACAGAGGAAAATATATCTTTTCTCAGTCAACCCGTGACCATGAAAAGCTGAAAAGCTTCCGAAACATCGGGAACTCAAATGAAATAATATACGCGATATAATCCGTTAAATCGTTTTATTTAAATCGGAAAAAAGTAAACAAGCGGATTGGGATCATGACAATTTTTGACAACTTTTTTCTATTGTATATTATAGAATGACCTCTCAATAATAGAAACATTGATGAAAAAAAAACGACTTCAACATAATAAAAACTCACTAAGATGGTACAATCATAAAACGCATTTTTTTACTTTCCCATAAAACGCTCCATACTAAAACCTAGGCACGTGTGACGTCACGCCTTTCAACCTAGTATGAGGAAATTAATAACTTTGTTCAGCACCTATGTGACTTACGTTTATTAAACCGTTTTCTTAACAATAGTTACAATTCATTTCATGGGTTATTCAATGGTATTATTAGTTATTATTATTTTCATACCCTAAAAATATGTACAAAATAAAACTGTGAAACATCTATATTATACAATAATTAACACATGTTAGTAACACGCAACTGGATTGCGTTGTTTGAAATGGTATACAACTACGCTCAGTCTCAACGCATGCCGTATCTAGATAAAAAAAATCCGTGTATTTTGTTTTGAATAGATTCAAGATAACGCTGCGCGTACTGCGTGCGGGCAGCGAGCGCATTGCAAATTGTCCATGTACAGTCGGTTCCCTCACATAAGTATCCAGGCATATTCGTGACTATCAACGCGCACTGGAACTCACTAGTGGCGTGAGTTCGAGCCCCAGTTGTATGTACCTGTTTTTGCTTTTTTTTATTATTATTTTAAAACTAATTTGCATGATTTACTTAAATATAGGTATGTAACACCCAGAATATATTTAAAAAAAACAGGGGTTTAAAGGCATTTCATTTCTTCATAAATGGCGGACGTATCAATTTGCGTAAAAATAAAATCCATTCTTTAATTGACAATTGAAAACGTTCACAATATTTTTAAAAAATATCAGTAATTATAAAAGGAAGTTACTACTTTTCTGAAACCTTTCATTTTTTCAAAATTCAAAACTTTATTCTGCAAGTAAGCCTCGAGGGCACTTTTACATTTAACATTCAATGTTCATATTTTACTGCCTTATTTTTATCAATTCAGCCTCTTTGATATTCGATGGCAGCGCTGGGCGAGCTAGTGTCTCACTAAACAAATTATTCGACCTCTTCAAATTATCATCTTCTAGGTGGCAGCACTTACCAAATGTTATTTCATCATCATCTTGTTTCATTTACAAATATTGTATTTCTTAAAAATGTATATTTCGCTTAGAATAATTCCCAGCAAGCTTGACTAAAAAGTCAAAAACCATTCTATCACATCCGAGGTCAGGGTTTGAACCTTCGTCCTTCTGATCCATTGCCAAGCGCGGCTACCACTAGACCACGGGACAGGTTGAAATCAGCTCCAAAATTGCAGACGGGTTGTTTCAAATTATTATTGCTAGGGCGCATCACATGTATAATTTTTTTCAACCGTATGAACATCATACTTAGGAGACGTCTCATAACAACCCACAATTTAAGCTATTTATTTGCGGGTATTTAGGCACTTACATTAGTGGGCAATGTCATTAATTATCTATAATTCGACTATTGCTCTTGGAACGACTCACGGTTGACATTACATATTTATTACACCTATATATTTTGAAATAATGCTTCAATTAACAGCATTTTTGAAGGTGAAAATAGTGGTGTTGTTTCAAAACAACACGTCAATAAGCTAAATTGCTCATCAATTGCATTTAATGGTAAGTTGAATATATTAATTATATTTTATAAACTTACCTATAGCTCGTATATATTAATGATTTAAATGGTCTTTGCCTTCTTTTATTCATTTGTCTAGGTTATCAAAGGAAATTATTAAAACTGGTTTACGTATAACATGTTATAACACGCTATTTATACTTTCTTATAATTTATAATTACATTACAATTCGCATTACGAATACCTTATAGTATAAGTATTTAACATTATGAAAATAACGTTTTCCTACACTATAAATGCATTGCATTATTTTATTTTATTTATGGTCTATTAAAGTTATAAGGATGATTTGATGAACGTTTCGTTACAGAGAAAAACAGTTAGATTGTGAATGAAAGGGCATCGGCATGGAGAAACTAAAGATATAGAAAGGAAGCGGCCAGGGTTTGCTCCTGTGATGTTTAGTCCTCAGTCTGCACGGGATATAATCGGAAGGCACACTGAAGGCCCGTTGCTTTTCACCAAAACGACAGTAAAACAGTGCGCAAACACTTACATGTATCCAGCAGGATTGAAGACATATGACTAATTTTGTATTTGACCTACGAGAACTAGCGGCAGAATAACATTAGCTTATTGGAGTTGGAAGTCATCACGGGGCCAGGCGAAATTATAGAAGTCGGTGCATGAATAGTGAAAAATACTTGGAATTTTTCCGTGACGTCATGTTGCCAACTGTGTGAGTTGCCTATCCCGAGGGTCAAATATACCTGATAAAAGACAACTGCTCGGTGCACAGAGCCCAAATTGTAACAGATTGGCTCGGTTCCCAAAGTGATATCATATCAGTTATCTGGCCGTCATAAATCCCAGACTTAAATCTGATAGAAAATGTATGGGGCCAAATGGTCCTGTCCAACGTGAGGACAAGCCAAAACCTCAGGGACGGTAAACGGCATTAGTGAAAGGCATCAAAAAGTTATCGAAAATGACGGCAGAGCCTTGAAGTATTAAGTAATGTAATAAAAAGGATTGTAGTGATGCTATTCTATCAACATTAAACATACAGTTTAGTTTTTTTATTGTTAGTAAAGTAGGTGCCCGAGTGATGTTATTGTATTTTAAGATGGAAGCGTGTAATGCATGTTTCTATCTACATACATGTTGATTCACTGGGTGCCTCTTCATTGTGGTTAAAATAAATAATTTAATCAATAGCTACATATAGTTATATTAATTGCAATTGGTTATTTTGTTAATCTCATCTTTATTTATTTTGGATATGTTTGACTACAACAGACTATCAAAGGTGGCGAAATTCTAGTAAAATGTAACATAAACATAACTAAATAATTGTTTCATCTGTTAATCTAATTAAAATTGTTTAATGTTGGTGGAATGCAACATAAGTATGTTTACGAAATAAAATCTTTCTTATTATATGTTTTCATTCTTATTTATATCCTTATACAAGCAAAATACCAGAATGTGAAGGTTTGCCAAGATTTATTCTAGATGGCGTGACCACAGCGCAGTCAGTTATAATACTTATAAGGAACTAGCTTCTGCCCGCGACTTCATTCGCCTTAAATTCGTTTATCGCGGATAATGGTATTTTTCCGGGATAAAAAGTAGCCTATGTCCTTTCCCGGGACTCAAACTATCTCCATACCAAATTTCATCCAAATCGCCTCAGCGGTTTAAGCGTGAAGAGGTAACAGATAGATAGACAAACAGACAGACAGACAGACAGACAGACAGACAGACACACTTTCGGATTTATAATTTTAGTATGGATTTGTCCATCATATTGTCATTTAATGATGATATATGATGATCACACAATTTACTTGGCTTATTTTAAAAAGAACTGTGGCATTTTGACAGTAGTCATCCCCATTAAACGAACTTAAATGGCATTAGCAGAAACCAGTAAGTAAAGTTTGCGAATGGGGTCTCCGTTAGATGGCGCTAGTTAAGTATGATCAAAATTGATTACATTTTATGTAGCGTTGAAACCCATCTTTAATAGAGCCCACAGAAAAGGTTCACATTGGTATTATTATAGTTTATTTACTAATTCAACAATTTATAAATTACCAGTCGAACAAAAAGTCTGCAATTTTTAACATATGGGCATAAATGTAATGTTTTAACTACGGGAACTTTCGACATCTCCATTAAAGTTAGAATTATCACTTATTTTAATCATATTGTTATTTATTATTTATTTTTTCCTTTTTTTACGTCTAGACATCCTATCTCTGAAAGTATAGGTAAAGTAATGTATAACCTCTTAGACCCGGAGACAATATATACATCTCCCTGTAAAATCGGCCTAAGTATTTGTCTGTTGTATTAATACTGTTATTAACTTAAATTTAATTATGTAGATTGCGAATATTTTTCTGTTTATTCTAAAATCAGACATGTAACGTGCCCTTGAGGCCTGCTAGTAGAACGAAGTTTTTAATTTGATGTTAAAAAATATTTTTTTCCCTCTCCATCATATATGAATGCTTATATAAGAATAATAGAAACTACTTAACTAATTAAACACAAAAAAAAGAAAAAAGTAAGTTGAGCCAGGTTTCGAACCTGAACACCGTTGCAAATTTGTACCGATTGTGCGTTCAAAACAACGAATATGTCTGGATACTTAAGTCAGGTCACCGACTGTATTCATTAGTTACTTTATAGTTACTTTATAATTTTAGTTATAATTTTCTGTCGTATGTAAGTGAATTTGGAAATTGTTATGAGATTATATGATCTTAAACCTAAAAATGAACTTTCCCGACGAACTTTAAAAACTTAAAACAAGCTACAAATAAGATATCGAACATAATATTTTTTGTTTCTATGGTGGTTGAAACTAGCACCATATCGCCCGTCAAACCCTTTACACACCAAGAAACGTTTACTATGACGATACTAAGGGCTGAATCTATCTTAGACTAACTTAGACGCACTTGTGTGTGGCGTGAGATAAAGCGCAAAAAATACTCCTCTTATTCTTCTTAGACGCAGATTTTTGCCAGGATGGTCGTAGACATGGGGAGTTGTCTGCTTCTTTATGTATATCTACTAAAAGATGCCTTCCCTTGCGTCGCGCAGTCGGGTAACAATCATCATCTTCATCGTCATCATGTAACACTTAATTTTAATATTTATCTCTGATGATGATGATAATGTTGATTTATCAGTCTATGTATCTATGTAGGTATGTATGAATGTATGTCTGTTTGTTCCTATCTGGCACTGTAGAGACTAAACGCGTGGACCGATTTTGATGAATCTTACGTCAATAAATTCGTCTTGATTGTCCAAATGTCACTAAAGACATGAAAATGATGGAAACTCAAAATTAAGATAATGATACGCCAAATTATGAAAAAGAAAAAAATTAAAATCTTTACACTATATCGAGTTGAAAATCATTGAATAGAGATTAAAAATCTTTATTGAATTTCATTTATTATTTTTAATTTTGAAAGACCAATTTGGAACTATAACGATTTAAGGTGGTTAGCAAGCCGTTCTCACAATTCTTTTGATTAAATTATAATATATGTGTGCAAGCTTCTCAATAACGCCCACGATAAAGACTGCGAAATTTACTTACTTATAAGTTTTAACTAAAAAGTATAAAATTAAAAATAAAACACAATAAACCCGACTGCGTAAAAAACGTAAAAAGAAAAAACAAGTCCAAGTCCAAGTCTTAGAAATTTGTTAAGTTGTAATGTAAATGCTTCATGATTCATGATCAATACTCACATAAAACAAATAATAAACACTAATGTGGAACATAGCGATTTTAAACAGTCGGGACCCATTGCTGGGAATACTTGCGTTGATCTAGATTTCTTATGGGTCCCGACTGCTTAAAATTGGCTATGTTTCACATTTGAATTTATTATTTGTTTTATGTGAGTATTTCATATTAGATCATGAATCATGAAACAATTACAACTTAACAAATTTCTAGGGTACTGGACTTGTTTTTTTCTTTTTAGTTTTTTACGCAGTAGCGTTTTTTTTTATTCATTTTAGACTTGATGTTTCTTAGTAATATTTACGGTTTAAGACTAATAGAAATTGTTAGTTTTATTTTTCAAAATATCCCGGCTCGATTCTCGAGCTGAGATTTTTTAAATGAATGCAGTTTAAATGACATGGTTCCGAAGAAGAGATTTTCGTATGTCTTGTAGTTTCAGACTTTCCCATACTGACCGATCTAAATGTGCCACCAGGTGTCTTGTAAAGGCCTCTACTTAGTTTGATATTTAAACAACAAATTAAAAAAAATCTAGCGGGGGCACTCCATACAAGTAAAAGAATCAATTTTTTTTTTACAGATTTCAATGTGTAGCAAACTTTTCAACAAGTTTAAAAAAAAAATGAGGTTTAAAAAAAAAATTGATGCAGTGAATATTTTCGGAAATAAATTGTGTCCATCTCCGTCAATTTTCTAATCATCAAAAAAATATGAAAAATATACCAAGAATACTTTATGAATGCTTTTAACGAAAACTTGTTTTCAACATGACCGGATATACCGTTTATAGCCAAAAAACTGCGCTTCTCAAAAAAATTACCAAATTGCCGTGGAGATACGTTCTTCTGCTAGTGCACTGTTTCAATTCACCTGTAGTCATTTTTTTTGTATGAACGGCTGCGGAACCCTACACTGAGCATGGTGTCACATGCTCTTGGTTGGTTTTCAATTTTGTAACGTACAGGGATCCCAATTGAAGAAAAGTGGGACTTTGTTCTTTAGTAATTTTAAACAATACTACAACAATCAATTGCTTGCAGAATCTAGGTACTTTATGAATGTAAGTTAGCTTTGTAAGCAGCCAGCCTTAGAAGCGGTCCCAAAGGACATCAGTACTCGTACATCAGTTGTTTTATTTTTCTTTGATTTTAGCCTAAAGAGTGACTTCTGCGATCTCTTCAAGTTAATTACGAGTCTGGAAAATTCAATTTGAAGCCCACTTAACTGACACTTATTAAAAGGTATTTTTGTCGTACACCCTCTTCATGTTTTACGAACTTTTATTTAGGCTATTGTGTTTATTTATTTATTTTATTGAGATAAAATCCACAGCACAAATTACAGAATTATTACTATCGGATACATATGTGTTTAACATTGGCCAATTGCGGATTTACATTTTATAGGCTTATCACGTACAAACTAACATTACGGTAACAGACGCATTGAGATAGGGTGCTTAACTACATCAACAAAATAAAAAAGTTAAGTTAAGTCATAATAACAAAAGGAAGTACAAAGTTACAACAGATAGATGAGCAATACGTTATATATTAAAGAAATTAAGAAGTTTGGAATGGCAGGTGTTGTGTTGATGTTTTGTGTGAGTGTGTATGAAGGTCTGTGCGTGTGTGAATGATATCAAACTCGGCAACTCAAGTGGGCGGCAGATGCTCAGTAATCATCCTTCTGAATGAGGCTCTGCTCAGAAAAAACGGGTCAAATGACTCGAATAAAGAATTATACGTATGTGGAAGACGACTTGCGAGGCAGTTGGAACCATACTTCGTACGATTGAAGGGCACAGCAAATAAAGTAGTATGCCTGGTTCGGTGGGTAGTAGCTTTTATTCTAAGAAGTGCTGACAACAAGTCGCAGCAATCCAGAGACCCTGAGCACGCATCGTGGAGCAGCAACATGTCCCGTACCAAACGCCTGTTTGAAAGTTGGGTAAAATTGTGTAGGCTACAAGAGTCGGCGTAGTGTGCTACGACACTGCGCGTGCGAAAATTTAAATGTTTTAAGAACTTCTTCTGCACTCTCTCAATGGCAGAACTATAAGTTACATACTGGGGATACCATATTGTGCTACAGTATTCAAGGACGCTACGTACATACGCATTGTACAGTATTTTGATGCAGTGAATATCATGGAAGGGCTGCGTGACTCTGAGGATGAATCCAAGATTACGATAGGCTTTATTAACGATATAATCAACATGGCTAGAAAAGGTAAGTTTGGTATCCAGGAGTACACCAAGGTCCCTGACTTTATCTACCGTCTCAATTCCTACATTATTGATCTTATATTGATAGTATATTGGATTATTACGGCGCGTGAAGCTGATATGGTTGCATTTGTTCACGTTAACACTAATGCGATTGTCTTTGTAATATTCCGAAAGCCGCTCCAGATCCTGCTGCAGCAATACACAGTCATATTCAGATTTGATATGCCGGTAAACTTTTTGGTCGTCAGCGAAAAGTAAAAATCGCGACTTCTTGAGGCAATAACCAATATCGTGTATGAAAGCAACGTACAACAAAGGCCCGAGTAAAGATCCTTGAGGGACTCCGGATGGAATTGCTACAAATCTCGAACGAAGCCCACCAACAACCACGCATTGACTTCTATTTTTTATATAGGACTCAATCCACCGCAGCAAATTACCACATATTCCTAAATTAAACAATTTCTGAACCAGTATGAAATGGTCAACACTGTCAAAAGCCTTTTCAAAATCAGCATAGATGACGTCGACCTGACTGCCCTGTTCCATGCCATTGAGAACATCTATAGAGAAAAGTGCCAGATTCGTTTCAGTAGACCTTCCCTTAAGAAACCCATGCTGCTGTTCAGGGACTGCTCGTGAAATGATTGGATATAAACTCTCATGTGCAAGTTTTTCAATAATTTTCCCAAATGTTTTTAAAATAGATATTGGCCTATAGTTTTCAATAGGGATTTTTGAACCTTTTTTATGTATACTGTTTAAAATTGTCATGAATTTCCATACCTATATTATAAAAATAACTAAAATCCGACATGATTTCGTGTCTTGAAAATACAATTAAAAGGTCATTTTTAATTAGCCAGTGACAAGGCTGCCAAATCAAGCAAATCAACAAAGCATACGATTAAATATTTAAACTGTGATGCAACTCATAATACTAGGTTCGCCATCGTTAAAATCAGAACAGCCAATCTTTCTAGAGAACATCATTTATTTTTAATTTACGCATAATACTTTCACCATCAGAAATGCGCTGATTGGGCACTCTAAACCTATGTAATTTTCTTTACATGCGCATTTTCCTAGGCCACGCATAGCGCTACAAAAATCGTGGTCGCAAAAGTGATAGATTTCAAGCGGTACATTTCAAGCACTGTAGGGGTAATCTCCGAGAGTGTTGACTCGATATAATCCCGTTCTGAAAACAAATAAAAACATGTTTAAGTAAACAAGCAGACAAATCCACAATAATAACAGAACTTGAGGTCTTGAAAACTAAATTTTATTCTCAATACTAGCTAGGTAGATCAGCTTCAGCATAAAAAATATACGTCAATAGCTAAAAATACGCTGACACCAAATCAATCTTTAATTTTTTATGCGCAAGCATTTGACTTCAATCTCACCTGTTGGTAAGTGATGATGACGCCAACGACACACGAGTTTACTTTTACAAAAAGTTATGGAAAATTAAAACCATGTCTTTTTTAATCTAATATACATAATTTTTTATCTAAAATTATCAACCAAATTGAGAAGCTACTAAGGTTATATTTGCTTAATCCGTGATAAGTGTAGATTACGCTTTTGTGTTTTGCAGCACAGGTTCTTGCTTCTTAGAAAACCCAAAAACTGTTTTCTATTGTATTTTGGGTGAGGCGAGTAGAGTGGCCACTTTTTTAACCAGCAGTGGTGTTAAAATAACTTTTCTGGACTCAGAAGCTAAAGAGAGTGGCTCCTTCCTCACTTGACTTGATGCCAATGGATTACAATTTGTGTATGCATGATAAAATATAGCGCTCAAATGGGATTCTAGTACAAAAATACTGTACTAGTAATAGGATAGAATTCATGTTCTAACGCTGGTATGATAATGGTAAGAAATGACATATACAACTTACGGCAATTTTATCAGCTCCAAAGTACCCATGACCGCAGGTGGAAGCCCAACGCAGGTATTGTTCTTAACTTGTGTCATGGAGTCGCATCTCAGACCTAAGAGATCGCCACCGTTGTCCACAGTCGCTGCAAACAGTCGCCAGGCTCTGTTGTGGTAGCACCAATTGTCACCCTCGGCACAGCCAGGCTGACTGGTCGCTCCATTGGGGAAGAAATCTAGGCCACCGATGGCTTTTTTGACGCCATAGGCTCTGGTTCCAACTACATCAGTATGGATTGTTTCGACAAACTGCGCGTCAGTAGCCCTGAGGCGAAGTGAGAACGCATCCCAGCGGTCACCAGCAGGAGATAATGCTGAAATATTTATTAATTGTGTCTTTATTGCGACGAGGCCTAATTTCATGACCAATTTTTGACACTTACGGCCTAATTTTGTAAGTACCTGTGATTTTTCTAGCACGAGCGGTAGAATGCCGACTCGCAATGCCCACGATGTGCGCGCCCAGATCAAAACCGATTAGATGAAGCAAATTCCTGTCCAGTTTACCCGATGACTCCATCTGTGCGATGAAGCCGAACAGGTCTTCGGCGACGGAAGGCACTAGCAGCACAGCCTGGTTATAACTGACAGAAGAGACGAATGACCAGTCGACTAGTATAACGACCAATTTCCAATCTGCCAAGTTGAGTGCTGTAAAAAAATCGTTTTTTAGGTCCGCTAAAGCGGCTAACTTGGCTGTAGAGTTGGTTAAAAGTGCCGGGGGTAAGTTGTTCAGATAAATATAGAAATGGCAGTAAAAACCGGAACAATTCTGTTACGTTATTTGCCCTTGCAGAAATCGTTTTAGGTGCTTCCATTATGGTAGAAATATTAAAACAAAATTGACGAAACAACTAACCTCACCGAATAGTGTATTTTTGCCTTTGATTCTTTTGTCAACTGTTGATCGTACACAATAAAAAAAAATCACATTTTATCTAACTACAAAACACTCTTATAGCGTGTGTTGTAAGGTGTTATGTTTTGAAGAGGACACACATTAACACAACCAGTGCATTGCTAAGACTGTTTTATTCATTTCTCCTCCACCCTCATACCGACATATGAAACCACCCACAACCCCTTTCTTTTGTAAAAATAACATGCATCTAATAACTAACTAATATTAACATTTATTAACATCTTCATTATTTCCTTTTCTAAATAATTTACAATTGAGCCTAATATTCAACAATATAGGTGCTCATTAGACATAAATATTAAGCACTTTAATGAAGTATAGATTTTATCTATACTTACCTACATTGATATAATTAATGCTTACAAAATTTTATATATTTTAGTAATTGGTAGGTATGTAATTACGACATTGAATTTCATTTGCTTATATGTACACAAGTTCATTTTAATATTTTAGGTAAAACTCGGTATATTGCATTGACTCAGTTCGGATTCGGAACAAATCTATTTACATTCTAGATACATAATCAAAACGTGCATGTATTTTTTTTTTTTTTTTAGTTTTAAGTATGATAAATACAATTTCTTTATAATAGTACTATAGTTTAATTATTTCTGAGCATGCAAACAATTAATTTTCATTGTACCTTTATACATTGATTTTATTATTTTTTGTTCTTTTACATTAGTATATAATAATAATAAACATTAGAATTCGGTATTTGTAATAATTTAGGTCACAACTTCAAACAGAATCGAACATTGTTTTATAAAAAAAAATGTACCTACAATTTTGATTAGTTGCGTTGTGGTATTCCGAGCTCAGAGTATCCCCACCGATCAGGAGGTCTCACTGTCCTGCCAAAACGAGTAATATAGTTGTTACTAATGTCCCTGTGAGATAAAGATGGCTGGGGAGCCATGGAGCCAAGTAAAATGTCTGCCTCGGCGCACTGGTTAACCGGCGGACTAATCGCTTCGTACGGAAAAACGTCGGCACGGGTGGCGGGACGACGCGTCGAGTCTGACATGAGTTGACGTCTATTGCGCCGGATCAGCCTCCCAGTCTCAAGCCTTACCGAATAAGATCTCGGGCTCACGAGGCCGATCACGTTGCCATTTTCCCATTTACCATTGATGCGTGCTTTTACCAGCTGACCTGTCATTAATGGTGCCAAATGTTTGGATCCCCTGTCATAGTAGTGTTTTTGTTGCATTTGACGCGCTTTAAACTCTTGTCTAATTTGAGAATAATCTAAATTTGTGCGTTTTAATAAATCGGGTGAACAAGGTAAAATACTTCTCAGTTTTCTGTTATTTAATAGCTGTGAGGGTGAGGCTATTTTGTTACTGATGGGTGTATTTAAGTATTCTAATAATGCTATTCTGTAATCTGTGCCGTCATAAGTAGTTTTTCTCATGATAGATTTTACGGTCTGTATAGCCCTTTCAACCTGCCCGTTGGATTGCGGGTATCTCGGTGAAGATGTTATATGTTCGAATTTCCAGTCTTTACTAAATTTCAAAAACAGGTTTGACGAGAACTCTGGACCGTTATCAGAAAATAATACCTCTGGAATTCCTTGTCTACAAAATATCTTTATCAATTGATCAATGACATGAGACGACGTTAAATTATTTAGTTTATTTACTTCAACAAACTTACTAAGGTAATCAATAACAATTAGAAAGGATGAACCCGCGAAATGAAATATGTCAGTTCCTACCTTCGACCACGGTCTCAACGGAATCTCGTGCGATAACATAGGTTGTTTACTATTTTGTTTGCGGTGGGAAAGACAGGCCTGACAATGAGAAATCATATCTTCCAGTTGGGCATTCATATTGGGCCAGTACATGATTTCTCGCGCCCTTTGCTTGCATTTCTCAGCGCCTAAATGTCCTAAGTGTATTTTTTTTAGCATAGCCTGACGCAGACATTTAGGTATGACTATTCGCTTGCTTTTCCAAACCATGTCGTAGGCAACCGTCAATTCATCTCTGCAATCCCAATATGGCCTTAATATATGTTCAAGTTGGTTTTTATGCGTGGGCCAGCCCTTCTTTATTATCTTTCTTAATGCTTCAATTTCGCTATCTAATTTAGAGCTCCTTTGTAATTCCACGAAATGAGAATCAGTTAAGGGATTGCTAATGGCTAAAGCGCATACTTGCGCTTGCGCTTCTAAATGATCACGGGGCTCGTCGGACGTCTCACCCGCGCCCGCGCTGCTGGGCGCTACGGCGCGCGACAGCGCGTCTGCCACGTACATATACTTGCCCGGTTTGTATACTAGATCGAATGTATAGGGTTGTAATCTTAGTAACATTCGCTGGAGGCGGGCTGGGGCACTAGAGATAGGTTTTTTAATTATGCTAACCAACGGCTTGTGATCTGTTTCCACAGTTACATCTATACGACCATAAATGTAACAATAAAATTTCTCACATGCATAAACACAGCCCATAAGCTCCTTCTCGATTTGAGCGTACGCCTGTTCTGCTTTACTCAGGGAACGTGAGGCATAGCAAACTGGCAATCCATTTTGCATCAAGCGCGCCCCGAGGCCATTCTTCGATGCATCTACAGAAATCGTAACGGGCTGTTCTACGCTAAAATACTGTAGAATAGGTGGATTGGCTAAAGACTGTTTTAAATCCTTAAAACATTTTTCATGCTTGTCATCCCAGTGCCATGCAATGTCTTTTTTCAGGAGTTCTCGCAGTATATTAGTTTTTTCTGATAAATGCGGTATGAAGTTACCAACATACGTGACAAGGCCTAAGAACCTTTCCAAATCCTTGATGTTTTCGGGCCTAGGCATTTCCCTGATTGCTGATGTGTGTATACTCTCCGGCTGAATGCCCTGGTGTGATATTTTGTGTCCCAAATACTTTAGCTCCGAGAGACCTACCTTGCATTTTTCTCTGTTGAGCTTAATATTTATCTGCTTACAACGGTCGAGCACTAGTCGAAGACGCCTATCATGTTCTTCTGTTGCTTTCCCATAAACAAGCAAATCGTCAATAAAAAGTATAGTGCCTTCTATGTCATCAAACTGTTCATAAAGCCTTTTATGGAAAACCTCCGAGGCAGAGGAAATCCCGAAGGGCATCCGCAAAAATGTATGCCTACCAAAGACAGTATTGAACATGCAAAGGTCAGTGGACTCCTCATGTAGCTTTATCTGCCTAAACGAGTGTTTGGCATCCAGTGTACTAAAATATTTCGCACCCGACAAATTTGCAGTGATTTCGCTAAGAGTAGGTAACTTAAACTGTTCCCTGCGAATTGCTTTATTTACGTCACGTGAGTCTAAACAGATGCGAAGATCTCCATTCGCCTTCTTCACAACAGTCATGCTGTTGACCCAGTCCGTGGGGCCCTCAACCTTCGCAATCACTCCTTGCTGCAGCATTTCTTGTAGCTTATCCTTAACGGCGTCCCGCAGCGCCAGCGGTAGCTTGCGCGGTGCGTGCACCACTGGGCGCGCATCCGGCTGCAATTGCATCCTGTACTCCCCTGGCAGGCACCCCATACCCTCAAATACATCTTCATACTCATCTAATATTCCCGAACTACTATTCAGCCCTTGAGTGTCCACTGACATTATACGCTTAATTAAGTTTAATTCTTCACAGGCTGTTTTTCCTAACAAAGGCGGTGACGTTACGTTGGCAATAATAAAACGCACAATATAATATTCGTTTTTGTATTTTACTTTAAATTGGCATTTCCCGACAACCTGGATCTGATTTCCCGCATATCCTAACAATTTAACACGCGTCGGAACTAAATCGCTCGCACTAAAACCGGTTTCCGATAAAAACCGCAGAGGCAGAACATTTACATCGGCTCCAATATCTAATTTGAACGTTATCTTCGCTCCGTTAATCAAGAGATCTACATCCCAACGTTTATCCGAAGTAACAGTATTTATGAGACATACCTGATCCGTGGAGTCCTCCTGTATAGCGTACGCCCGGCACACCTTAGCAAAATGATTAGCTCTGTGACAGTTATTACAGCGTTGTCCATATGCTGGGCATTTAAATTTGTCATGAATTAATCCACAATAGTCACACTGCCTACGATTATTTTCACGCGATTGAGCATTTCTGCGTGATGACGTCATCGCTGCACTCTGCCGCGGCGGTGGCGGCAGCGGCGGCGCGCGGCCCGAAGGCGCCGGCGCACGGCCCGCTGTCTGCGACGTGCGCGCCGTGCAACGACACTCCCGCCTAAATCCCAGTCGTCCCTTCGCTGATTGACGACGCATCCAGTGTATATCACATTGCTCCGAGCAATTATCCTCAGCTGCGAGCTCGTACGCATTATGCTGTCCAACTGCTTCCTGCTTTATGTGTCCTGCCTGCATACGGGACATTTCGGCTATACGACAAATATCTAACGCTTTTTGTAAGGTCAAGGTTGCACTCTCGCGTAGTAAGCGTTCTTAAGAGAACGCTTACTGCGCGTCCTCCTTCAATCCACATATTAACCTGTCCCTAATTAGATCATCCTTCAGGTCCTTAAATTCACACGTCATAGCTAACTTATTTAATTCAAATGTGTCTTGTTCGACCGATTCACCTTCCTGTTGACTTCTCGAGAAAAACTTATGGCGTTCTATGGTTAGATTTTTTGTTGGTAAGAAATATTTATCAAATGCTTTCAATAACGCCTGTGCTGTGGTAATTGTTTCTGTGAACTGTTCATAGACTTCCCTGCATTGCTCTCCAATCACGTGCAATATAATGCTTACTTGCACATCCTCGGCTTTTTTATTGAGCTCACAAGCTTTTGAATAAATTTCAAACGACTTTTTCCATTTTGTCCATTGTCTAGTCAAATTGCCTGATGTTACACTCGACAGATTGTTCTCGAAACAAAATGGAGGCGGCGGTCTAAGAACTGAATCCATTTTCTTAATAGTCACAATGCACCACTCACAAGATTTCGCAGATATAATATCGTCTGAGCGCACAAATAATTAAATTTTCACACTTAACTACTAATTTTAACCGGCTGCGCCATGTAAGGTGTTATGTTTTGAAGAGGACACACATTAACACAACCAGTGCATTGCTAAGATTGTTTTATTCATTTCTCCTCTACCCTCATACCGACATATGAAACCACCCACATGTGTGGACTGAAATTTTATTTTTGAAGGACAAGTTTAAGTATTTGAAACCACAGAACAACCAGCCCCATTACGGGGTTAGTTGTTCCGTTCCGATCGACGTCATAAAACATGTTTTGGTATGAAAACCGTTAAACGATGCGCAAAACAATATCACTATTAAGAAAAGCCAATAATCGTTCTTTACATATGAGCGTAATACACACAATTTCAAAGTAACACTATTCTCATAGCTCAATTTTGTATTCGGTTAAGCCCCGTTCTATATTTTTAGAGTTCAACGCAAAGAACACAGCCAAGTATGATTGAAGGACTATGGCAACATTTAATGCTTGCTGAATTAAACTATTAAGAAACCACAGTAACTACATCAATTACTTACAAGTTCTAAGTGCGTGCCCAAATTCACTGTAAACACCACTTTTCCGTCCGTGAACAACGATGGCCACGTTTTCCGTGCCAGTGAGAGTAAGAGCGCCAATACCGGCTGCATTATTGGCTATTTGTACCATGTCTGTGCCACTTTCTATATTTTCCCTGCCAAATAGGAAGAAAAATTAACTGAATATTTAATTGGACAAATTTAAAATAAAAACAACACAAACTGATATAACGTTGTCAACTAGGAATCCTTATAGTTTCGCCATATCCGTCTGTCCCTCTTGTCTCTCCGTCCGCGGCTTAGCTCCGTGATCATTAGTACTAGAAAGCTAAAATTTGGTGAAATAAAAAGTAACAAAAAAATTTTTTCGGGTACCGCTCGTACACCTAAAGTGGGGGTGATTTTTTTTTCGTTCCAACACTAGAGTGTGGGGTGTCGTTGAATAGGTCTTTTATAAATAATAGGGGTATTCCAACATAATTTTTTGACAAAGTCAGCAGTTTTGTAAATATTCGCTCCGGAAAGCCAAAAATATGCGCACCCCCCCCCCTTGAATTTTTAACCACGGGTTTAAAAATTATGGAAAAATTCAAGAAAATGAGGCCTTACAAGTTCCTTTTTATTAAAACTATATTGAATAAAATCGGTTAAGCCGTATTTGAGTTATTGCCAAAAAACTGCGCTTCCCAGCTAAACGACGTAAGTGCCGAGGAGATACGCTCCTTTGCCAGTAAACTTTTTCATATCGTACTTTGTTCATCTGTAGTGCATTTTTTGGAATGAACGGCTGCGGAACCCTACACTGAGCATGGTCCGACATGCTCTTGGCCGGTTTTTTTAGACAGTTGTTGCTGCTCCAATTTTTGTTAAATTACGGCTTCTACTTTTTTTAAGTTAGGTTGAAATTATTTGCATTAGATTCAATTGTTAAAAATAAACTTACCAAGTTGATAGATAGTATCGATTCGATAGAAGCGAAATTCGATTGATCCTCGGATCTATTGCCGCTTCTAGTACCGATGCACTTTGGCATGCTGACACTATAATAGCAAAAGATAAGGGATATTATTGTGAGTTGCATTACTTAGGTACATTACTAAAAATTGCTTACTTAGGTCAATCAACTTTTTAGGGTTCCGTACCCAAAGGGTCAAACGGGGCCGTTTTACTATGAATTCGCTGTCCATCTGTCCGTCAGTCTGTCTGACTGTTTGTCACCAGGCTGTATCTCATGAACCGTGATAGCTAGACAGTTGAAAATGTTACAGATGATGTATTTCTGTTGCCGCTATAACAATCAATGCTAAAAACAGTACAATTTACAAACTGTCGAATGTCTATATCGGTAACCAATATAAAATGATCTAACACCGCATACATTTTAACACAACACAACAAAACGGGGCTTAATCGCGGATAAATATGATTTATTTAATGACGTTTCGTTGGTAATTCTTTGACGATTCGGACGTCACGCTACGGCCATCGTCTCGAAAGATCGAAAGGTAATTAAATAAATCATTTTTATTGTGTTGTGATAATGAGTGACGATCGTGTAAGTTTTAATCAATGTACCGCTTACATTTTGCTTAGGAGTAGGGATCTGCTACCACTGGATTTTCATTGATACAGCCGTTTGTGGAGTAAATTTTGTACGGATCACTCGGTGAGCGAGGCCGACTCGCACTTGGCCGGTTTTTCCTGTATCTTGTTGCTATGGTTACGTCTCCTAAGTCACTGTTTAAAACAACGATTTTAAACCATATCAAGGCAACAAAATTATTATTTTTAGCACATTCAAGCTCTATTATTCAAGGGCGCATTTTATCTAGATTTTTTCTCAGTACCTAACTCCGTCACTTTTCTCTCCTCAGTTATAGGACGGAATAAAAAAAGAAAAAGTGAATTCACCCACTCATTCTAAAGTTAAAATACGGAACCCTAATGAAGGCGGCATTAATTGAAAGTATAAACAGACCGTTTCTAGTTTGCTTAAAATGTTACTGTTATAAGTCATACGTTTGCGAAGTAGTTGAAAACGGAAAACAACTTTTCAAAGGTATTTTAGAAGTTTCTAACATTTTTATCGTGACTAAAATTAAACTTTTAGGCTAAACTCACAGAGGCACGCAGCCGCAACTACACACACCAAGTTAACTAGCCCCATGTTTGATTCTTCGCCTGCTTTTTATTAACGCGTAATTTAATGAAGTTGTTTTTATATGATTTTTTTATCTCATTATCTGTTTATAATCGAGTTAGTTATTTTGATATATTAAAACTATTCCTTTCTACAGATAATTAACTGATACGGGGGAGTCACCTGTTGTTATGAATCGACGTCGTTCTATTGACAACAGATAACAATTTGCCCTTCAGCCGTTCAAAACGCCTTGTCCAACATGTCGGAGGATCAGGAATTTTACTTTTTCATTGTCCGACCACTTGGACTATAAAAAAAAATCACTTAAATCAACCATCGAACCCCGAGGAATTAAAATCGAACTCCAAGGAACTCTATAATTTGTATTTATTATTCAATTTATGGGGGGTGGGTCTGATTAAACAAAATAAATAAAACTGATAAATCCTCGTTCCTCGGGTTTTGATGATCAACCTAAGTGAAATATAATATTATGTCCTTACTCGTACATATGAAACTGGCGTTTGGCGAACTGGCAACTTTGGTTCAAAATATGTGGCGTACGGCTAGGAATTCCAAATTCAAAGTTATTTCAAACTAGTTTCTGCTGGCGACTTTGTCCGCCTTAAATTCGTTTGTCGCGGATAAGGGTACTTTTCCGGGATTAAAAGTAGCCTATGTCCTTACCCAGGACTCAAACTATCTCCATACCAAATTTCATCCAAATCGGTTCAGCAGCTTAAGCATGAAGAGGTAACAGACAGACAGACAGACACACTTTCGCATTTATAATATTTAAGTATGGATTTAAGACCACGTATTTCTGTGTTCGAATTTCAAAATTTATTTGTTAACGCGTCAGTTGTTTTTCTTTCACATAGGTCTGTTCACAATATGGAGAACTTAAAATATCGCTATATTTACGAATATGAGGTTCACCTCGGCACCAGTGCTTCAGAAACGACTCGTAGGATTAAAAATGCGTATGGGGAAGCTACTGAAACAGAAAATACAGTACGTTATTGGTTCCAACATTTCCGTTCTGGAAATTTTTACCTACAGAACAAGCCCCGTGGACGACCGGAGACACAAGTTGACAACGAAGAATTAAAAGCAATTGTGGAAGCAGATCCATCGCAAACCACATCAGAGTTAGCGGCAGGCTTCGGTGTGAGCGATAAAACCATTTTGGTTCACTTAAAACTAATTGGAAAAGTGAAAAAAACTTGAAAAATGGGTACCACACGAATTGAGCGACACAAACAAAGAAACACGCGTCGAGTGTTGCGTTTCACTTCTCAACCGGCACAATAATGAAGGCATTTTGAATCGTATCATTACTTGTGATGAAAAATGGAAGCTGTACGATAATCGGAAACGCTCTTAACAATGGCTGAACCCAGGTGAACCAGCCAAATTCTGCCTGAAATGAAAGTTGACTCAGAAAAAGGTACTGGCAAGTACTAGTGCCGGTGTCATCCATTACAGCTTCTTAAAATCTGGGCAAACAATCACGGCTGTTAATGTCTTGTCAACAATTGCAAACGATGATGGAAAAGCTAGCCATAAAACAACCCAGACTGGTCAATTGTTCTAGCCCACTGCTGCTTCAGGACAACACTCGACCACATAAGGCACCTTTGATGACCGCAAAACTAAGGAAGCTGCGACTGGAATGTCTTCAACACCCACCATACTCCCCGGACCTTGCTCCAACTGATAACCATTTTTTTCGGAATTTGGACAACTTCATGCAAGGAAAAAAAATCAATTCTCACGAGGCTGTCCAAACGGCTTTCAAAGATTTTATTGATTCTCGCTCACACATTTTTTTAGTGAAGGAATCAATTAACTTCCTTCGAGATGGCAAAAGTGCATAGATAGCCATGGGAGACATACTTTGACTAAATAGTTTTATAAAAAAAAATCGTTTTCATTTCAGCCATATGAAACGCCAATTTCATATGTAAAGACCTAATGTATAATTCTTTATAGTCCTCGTGGTCGGACAACGAGAAATTAAAATTCCTAGTCCTTCGACATGTCGGACAAGTCTGTCGAATTTCATGGCCAGCGGGACAATATGACTCTATAGTCAGGGTAGTACTATGAGGGATAAAGTGATCAATTTTGTCTATGTTGTGGAAAAGAAGAGGCTAGTAGACTTGAATCGGAACGATAACCCTTCGATTACCATAATTTTTATATCGAAGCTGTTTCTCGCAATTATATTTTATTTCTACACCTTCGTTTGATTTCGGAACCGAGTTATTTTCCCCTTTTTTTTATCTTTGAATACCTACAACTAAATAAATCTTTAAACGATTGTTTGCCGTCTTAAAAATGTAACACATAATTCTTCTTCCTCTCTTTTTAACCGACTTCAAAAAAAGGAGGGGGTTCCAATTCGGTTGTATATTTTTTTTATGTTTGTTACCTCAGAATTCCGTCATTTACACGACGATTTGGAAAATTATTTTTTTGTTCATGAGTACAAATATCCAAATCGATCTCATAAAATTTTGGTGAAGATCTGATGCCGAGATCCCTGAGGAATCGAAGGAATTCCTCCAATGTTATGGGCACATCTATGGCGATTTTGGTGTTTATTAAAGTAGAACAAGCATTTACACTCGAAAATCATCAACAAGACATGATGAAGACACAAGCCACGCGATATAATTCTTTATCATATATTGCTTAGAGGCAGAAGTTAGTTAAGATCAGGGTAGCAAAGTGGAGCTGATAGCGGAGAACCAGAGAAACCCTCAATGGTTATCGGCCCTGATCCTAAAATGGCAACGTTCAGCTAAAGGTCGTGAGCAATTGACATTAGAATGCATTATGGCTGTAAGTGCCGTATAAAAGTTGTAGAAGTCATAAAAGTTTATGTGTGGCTTCGATCGTCAGAAGGCAGATTTCATAGTCTTGTTATTACCGCTAACGATCTCTCATCATGTGGTCGATTTAATAATTTGTTGGCGTCCAAATCTAACAACGCTATGCCTTTCAAAGTTTTGACACGGCTTAGTGCAACATATATTTGCCCTTTAGCGAAATTCTTTTTATCAAGGTCTATCACAGCTTTCTCGAGGGTAGTACCTTGTAGCTTATGAACAGTAACAGCCCAACTTAATATTAAAGTTGACATACGATGCTTCACATCTCCGTATCCCCTTCTCGATGTCGCTTGAAACGTAGTACATGATGGAGGTACGGGTTTGCAACCATCACTATCTTTTAACCTAAGACCAACAGTTTCATGGTCAAATTTTACGTATATGGCTTCCGGGAGCTCCTCGTCCTCTAGCTGATCTCGTCTTAGGGCCGGCCATTTAAGTTTTTTTATTATGCCCATAGCTCCCATTCACTAGTCCATCAGAGACGGAAATATTCCATCTCAACATCACTCGAGATTCTACGCCAATTTGAGTTGCGAGATAATTCTTTAAATATTATGGGTCAGTTGAGACTGTTAGTCGTATTCTTCTTGAACCAGCAAGCTACTGGACTTAACCATTTTGACCTAGCCAACTCTTATCATTTAGATTTTATTTACAATAGTCTCATCAACAATTGGTCTTATTTATTTACAATAGGGCCTCCTCGATCTTCCCATTTTGTGCTCTAAAAACACTTTATATCACTAAAAAGCAAAAATAAAACCACCGACTTCAAAAGGTGTTTCAAATGTGATCCGCACCGTACATAAAAGATTATTTTTGGCTTTTTAATTTATTTTGAAGTAGGTTTTTTTTTATCTATTTTTTTTATCGTTATTTAATGTCCCCGTTCCTCGCTTTTAGTTGTTTACTTCTTGCGTCATCTCTGTCTCTTGGTTTGGTAAGATACAAGCTTAAGGTTTGCTTTTATCTTCACTATATAATTTTTAAAGGTCGATTCCTATCTCCTTTTCCCTCTACTTCCCTCTAAAGAGAAGTCTCTACTCTAGTTTTCTTAGTTTGCACATCTCCACACATCGATGCTGTTTAAAATAACCGCACTAAAAAAAACTGGAATTAGTAAAAGAAAGAAGACGAGTATGCTAGCCAATTCTAGTAGGTATGAAGTGGCGTCATCCAGAAATTTTATTTAAAACTAGATGATGCCCGCAACTTCGTTCGCGAAGGAGAAAAAGTCATAACGCCTCTTTTATTCTTCAGCTTAGTCGGGTAAAAAGTATCCTATAACCATCTGGAGATACCCGTGTACCAAAAACAGTTGAAATCCGTTTAGCTGATGTAGCGTGATGAAGCCGCAACGATACATTCAAACATACAAAAAATAAATATCTTTCGTTTTAGTGAACTCCAAATAGTCCGTAACATTGTTTTATCTTCAATGTACAGACATTTCATTTAAACAACTTTATAATAGTATAGATAATTGTGTGATGAGCATTAATATATTATTTGTTCTTGAGTATCTAATATTTTCCTTGTGTATAAGTACAATATCTATAAAATATATCGACGTTTAGTACTCATAACATAAGCCATAAGGCTTATGAGCGTACCATAGGACTAAGTAGTTATTTGTGTGAAAAAAACTGTTTTGTAATATTTATTATTCTGACTACTGACCAAGATCAGGCTACTCTTGTTTTACTAAAATATACATTAATCAATATATTTCAGATAGGAGTTCAATTAGTTGGTGACCACATTAAAAGGTGGCCCAACAATCAACATTTAAAACACAACCTGCCTCAAAATTTTGACCGATTACCCAGTATCAATTATTACACCTTTTTGAATACCTCGTACATAATATGGAAAAAGAGATACATGCAAGTTTTCAAAGTGATTTTAACCTACTATCGAAGGTTTTATTTCACTTAAAATTATTTTGGTACATTAATTAAGTATGGCAAATAAAACAGTGTGTATTATGAAATAATTTATTTTTCACATAAATGTATTTTAGATTTCTAGCAATACTTCTTAGGCGCTGTAGGGATAAATTCCACCAGTGTTGACTCGATATAATCCAACTCTAGAAACAAAGAAGAAAAGGTTATTGAGGAGTCGTAATTATGAACACGAAACGTACAATTATGATAGTAAACACCATTAACGTCGACTCCAGAATAATATATTGAAAAAATATATGATTTTGAATTTACGAGTACAACCGAGGAAATACAATCATGATCATCAGCGTATGCTCTGGACGAAGGTTTTTTTAAAGAAGAAACACTCTTCTTGACTAAGTTAGGTCAACGGATTGAGCTCACTCAGTTCTTATGTACTAAATTAAAATGCAGACTCTAAGTTTGCTGAAATATTCAACTTACGGCAACTTTATCAGCTCCAGCGTTCCCAAGATCGCAACAGGAAGCCTAACGCAGCTATTATTGTTAACGTCCGTCATGGAGTCGCATCTCAGACCTAAGAGGTGACCACCGGTGTCCACAGTCGCGGCAAATAATTGCCAGGCTCTGTTGTGATAGCACCAGTTGTCGTCCTCGGCACAACCAGGCTGAATGGTTGCTCCGTTTGGGAAGAAATCTAAGCCACCGATGGCTTCCTTGACACCAAAGGCACTGGTTCCAACTGCGTCAGTATGAATCGTTTCGACAAACTGCGCGTCAGTAGCCCTGAGGCGTTGGGAGAATGCATCCCAAAGGTTACCAGCGGGAGATAATGCTGAAATTACAAATTCGTAGTTTTTATTGCAAGAAGGGAATTAGAATTACAAAGTAACTGAATAGGGTCTCGTGCTTGAAGTGACTGTCATTAAAGAGATACTTTTAGATATGTACATTTGCGAAACGATCTGTGAAGGTTACATATTTTCATCATCATCAGGTGGTCATGGTCTGATGATCAAGTCATGAAAGCTCCCATTTTGTTACAGAAGACCAATGTAACTTCGTCAAATTATAGAAATGATTAAAAAGCCTCAAAAAACTGAAGCAAAATAAAAATGTAAAACTAAATATCGTCTACTGTTTTTTTTTTTGCTACGGTACCTGTAATTTTTCTAGCACGTGCAATAGGGTTCCGACTCGAAATGCCCACGATGTGCGCTCCCAGATCAAAACCAATGAGATGAAGCAAATCCCTATTCAATTTCCCTGATGATTCCATGTGTGCAATGAAAACGATCAGATCCGCGGCAACGGAAGGCACTAGCTGCGCAGCTTGGTCGTAGCTGAGGTAAGAAATAAACGACCAGTCGACAAGAATAACGGCCATGTCCTTGTCTGCTGTGACGAGTGCTGTAAATAATTCTTCTGTTAGATTGTGCGGTAGTTACCACACTATAATTGATGACATCATCCATCATTCTCACAGTTGTGAGAATGCTGAAAGTGTAAAAACTGAAAGTTAATACAAGAAGAGATGGAGTAAGACCGTGATTAAAAATAAAATTATAGTCAAGTAGAAGTTCTTGATTGAACAAGTTACTCTTGGTCTCATTCCTACTCTAGCTCTTAAGTTACTATTTTAGTTGTGATTTATTGCACTCATATTTGATTGAAGGATATTTTTGTGGACCCCTTAAACACGGATCCGTGCAAAGCTTTTATAGTCTATGTTTAATTTGTATTTAGCTTCAATTTCATAGTTTTTTTTTACACTGCATACGAAGGGTTAAATAAGGCAAAGAAAGCATTTAGGTGCGATCATAGGCCTGTGGCAATATATGTCAGGCATTACCTTAAAATGCCGAGCACACGAAAATATTCTTTTGATACTTTTAATAATGCTAGAGAGCCGATTTTTGGTATGACAATATTTCGTAACTTGACTTTTGTCTTGGAAGGGTTTTCTTGGGTTTCATATATATTAATAAATGAGCTGCCATAGCCTTCACATGTGTAAAAAAAAACCGTTATACCGTTGGAACGCTCCCTTAATGAAAACAACTAATATTTAACTACATTAAATACTTACAAGATTTAAAAATATACCCAAATTCACTGAAAGCACTGCTTTCTCGTCCGTGCACTACGATGGCGACGTTTTCGGTGCCAGTCAGAGGGAGAGCGGTAATGTCAGCTATAGTGTTGGGTACCAGTTCCATGTCGCTGCCATTAGCCATATTTTGCCTGACAAATTAGACAAAATACAATTTGAATCCTAAATTTGTAAATAATCAAATAAAAAATACGACAATGTGATATGCCTTGGGGCTTTATCCACAGAAATTTGTTTTTGCTCCACTTCTAATTAAATGTATTGTTCAATTACTGCTTACATTTAACTTTTTTGGAGTTGGTTGAAATACTAATGACCTGACCTGTTTGACACGTGATGGACATCGGAAATGTTTATTACTAACACAATCGTCATAAGTAAAGTACGTTAATAACAATGTCAAGTAATTTATTTATTTTTAATTTTAATTAATTTATAATTCAATTTAATTGAATTTTGTAATTGTAATTTTAATTAATCTAACTTTTTTGAAATAAACGTATTTACGTTTGTATTTTTATTGACAAAAATATACTTACCATGTTGCTAGATAGTATCTGTTCAGTGAACCCAGTCGCTCGGTCCTCGGTTCCACTGCCGCTTTTGGTAACGATCCGCCTTGGCATGCAGACACTAAATCAAAAGATAGGGAAAGTTATTGTAAGTTACGTACAATTCTGAAAAAATATTACTTAACAAATTTCTTTAATATTATAAACAAAGATCAGAAACAAATGAAAATAATTTTCAACGATACTGGACTTGAACTAGTGCCTTGAGCCAAACCGGGGCAGCACGCTCTACCAACTGAGCTAATCGTCCATACCAATAGTCGACGAATTTCGTCATCTGTTCTTCCTTATGGATCTCTGTATGGTGCGGTGCATCCGACTCTTTAGCCGTTAGTGGAGTGATCCAATTATTAATTGCAAAAATTGTGATTATTATCATGATATTTGTATAAACAAAAAAAGTAAAATTCGTTAAAGTTTGAATTCCGCATTTTTTTATAATAAATATACCGTCTAACACAAATAGATCTACTCACAATGTAAGCAAAATTTGAAGGTACTAAGGGTGACAATATACATAATATATCGTTAAATTAAAAATTAAATACAGAGAAAATCCAGGACCCAGGAACAAACAGTGGTGCTCATCAACATAAACACTTGCCCTGGCGGGGATTCAAACCCGAAAGCTGGAGAGCTTTGTAGGCTGTCAACGACTTACTACACATAACGAGTGGAGTGGAGTTTAGAACAAATCGACAGCTTAAATTTTGGCTACAATATTGCTGTTATAAGTTATTGTTTGCAAATTATTTGCATAGATGTTTAAGGAGTTTTCTGTTGTATCGTTTGTCCTAATGTATCATTTGCCATAACACATTTTTTCAGAAGCCGATTTTTTTCAGGATTTTATAAAAGATTGTCGTATAGATTAGGTTAGGTTAGGTTTGTTTTATAACAATCCTGAAAAGTTAGGGATTCCGATATAGATCTTTTATTTTGTGGTCATAATAAAAGCTTTAGACAAAACTTACAGAGGCACGCAGCCACAACTACTGATACCAAGTTAACTAGCCCCATATTTGAGTCTTCGCCAGCTACTGATAACGCATAACCAAACATGGGTGTTTTTATATGCAATTGATATCTGATTTACAATCTAATTACGTATTTTGATCTATCAGAACTATTACATCTTACAGATCGTTAACTGATACGGGGGAGTCACCCGATACTTATGAAACGACATTTGAATCACAAAAGATAGCAATTTGACTATAAATGCTATTAAGGATAGAGAGCCCAATTTCGTGCTCAATGCTGTGGGAACGAGGAAGATTTCTTCGTCGCCAAATTGTATCATAAAGTCGAGGGTAACTTTGACGTGGCCGGTATCCCTTCTTTTAGCATTATTTTTTTACTTTGTAAAGGTTGGTACGAGTACTGGGTAGTAAATGATACTAGGATTGTCGGAAGTGAACTGAATATTTATTGGGAAAAATACAGGCTTTTTATAGTGTTTCCGGGCGTCACGTAACCTTTAATAGGTCCGTGACATTTACAGTAATACAGAAGGGCTGTCGCAGGTTGGCATTAGGATTGCTACGTAATTATGTATATTCTATTGAATGTCGTGTAACGACCAAGGGCATGTGACGTTGCTATCCCGTCACACACCACACCTTTCCCCTTTTTACATTATTAAAATTTGTTATATAAAATAATGTTTGCTTACTTTCTAATATTTCTAATTAACTTATTATTAATTTGATACATTATTCCTTAGGTTAATACAATAGGTTATATGCTGTTATCGGTATACAAACGCTTAATCTAATTTTAATTATATAAACAATCATTACGCTAGTTGTTACTGTAATCCTAATATTTAAATGTAAACATTGTGACGTTTGTCTTTTGCGTACAATATGATCTTATTGCTAGGAGGAGTGATGCATGTCCTTTTTTGGACTGCAATGTTTGCTTTTTATTTAAATGCCATGGGTTCCTGTTGCATTCTGGGCTTTCGATATTTGATTTATTTGTTCACTTATTATCGCGATGTCAATCAATATGGAGTTTAAAGAATTCGAGAATCTTAAGGTGCGTCCACATTTGTATCATTTGCCCGTATCAGATCATCGTCGCGTGGCATGATCGCGTGTCACGATCACGCGTTTGGACGTTCCGCCGATCGGATCGCTCGAAATCCATTTTGCTACGCGTATCACACAATTATATCGGACGAGTATGGCAGGATCGGCGCGCCGTCAGTATGCGTCCAAGCAGCGCGATACGCAGTCATGCCACGGCAAGGTGATCGGATACGAGCAAATGATACAAGTGTGGACGCACCTTTAGCGCCTCTTTTAGTGCGCGCTTCAAATTGAAATTGTATTACACAACCTTGGTGGTTACCTCGGCGGGTGACCAGTACTATTTGAGCGTATTTGACGCTCCCGAAGGACATCCTACCTTTTGTCCTCGTAATCCTGCTCCCGACTTGGGGATGACCTTCTGGCTGCAGTTATCGATAACTTCAGCCAGCGGGGACCGGTTCGAGGTATCTCACGAGTTATCTCCAAGTCACCTATTCTGGCACATTAAATGGCGTAAAGTGAATTATGATGATTTCTTTGACTCTTTGGTTTTATAATTATATACATATTATTATATATATATATTTTGTGAATTTGACTATAATACTTAGACTGTGTGTGTGTACGTGCCTGTCTTCATTACGGTGTATGGTCCCGTGTATACTGGATCCATTTTCTCTCTATCTTCCTTTTTTACTAGAATTAGATCTCCTATCTTATAATCTATTGGATTTATTTTTTCATAATTTATTATTTTTCTATTACATTTAGTCTTAATTAAGTTATATCTAGCATCCGCTTGGAATTTTTGTAATCTATACTTAAGTTCTATAGGATATGAGTTAAAATTATACATTGGATCTATTTTATTTACAATATTACTTGGTAAACGACATAGTTTACCAAACACCAACTCGTATGCTGTATATTTGGTCGCTGAATGCGTTGTTGTGTTGTAAGAAAAACACCAATATTGTAACCAATCTGACCACTCGTGGGCCTGGTTATTCGTTTGTATTCTTAGGAAAGCTCCTAATAATTTATGCGAATTTTCTAATGAACCAAGGCTTTCATGGTGGTATACAGTTGATTGTAATTTGCTAATATTTAATATTTTACATATTTCTTGTATAGTAGATGAAATGAATTCTGTTCCCCTATCCGTTGCAATTTCCGTGGGGACCCCATAGCGTAATATGAAATTATCAACAAAAGCTCGTGCAACTGTATCTGTCTCTTTGTTTAGAAGTGGGTACGCTTCTACGTACTTCGTCAGCTCGCACTGTAACGTTAATATGTAACAATACCCATTTGTATCTTTTTTTAATGGACCGACTAGATCCAAAAATACTTTGTCTAAAGCACCCTTTGCCGTGCTCGTAATAGCTAATGGCTGTTTTATGGGTTTTTGAAAATTTTATTTTTAGCCATTTATCGCACTTTTTTACAAATTTAATAACGTCGTTATCCATGCCTGGCCAATAATAATATCGTTTTAATTTGTTAGTCATTCTTTTAATGCCAGCATGGCCGCTTGTGGGTAATATATGGAAATCATTTAATATGACTCGCCTGTCATCTTTATCACTTTTGTGACACCTTTAATTATACACAATCGGGGTCCGGACCCTGTGTTACCTATATTTATATATTGAACTAGTTCCTTTATAAACAATGCGGTGTCATTATTATGGAGTATGCATACTTCTTTGATTCGTTGTGCATTGCAAATATTACCAAGTTCTCTAGCGAAGAAAGCTCGTTTCGTACGCGATCGAGTGCTTGGATTGACACACAACGTCAGTAAGGATGGCGAGTATATGATAATATTATTTGGACTATAAACACAATCTTTTTGTTTTAGTATTTTATAATAGTCTTGTTCGTTAATACTTAAATCAGGCATATTATTTGGTTTTGTAAGAATTTCCACCATTCTTGGGTAGCTAGTCCAGTCATAGTTGGGGTCCCTATCAACCAAATCGTGTACTTGTTTTTGCGCTTCCATTCGTTTCCTTTGCGCTCGAGTCATTACGGATATCACTTGTTCCTTCATATGTTTTAGTTCTTCACTGGTAATCTCAATCCTAGATAATGTGTCTGCAGCTGCATTATCTTTACCTTTGAAATATTCTACAGTGAAATCGTATTCCTCTAAGCATAAACGAAACTTAGTAAGGCGGCTGGATGGATCAGTCATGCCAAACAAGTAGGTAAGGGGACGATGATCACTCTTTACCCTAAATTTGCGCCCATAAAGGTACGGACGGAAATATTTTACTCCCCATACTATTGCCAATAATTCTTTCTGTATAGTTGGGTATTTTTTCTCTGCTTTATTCAAAGGTCTACTTGCGTACGCTTCTGGTAATCCATTCTTATTTGATAATATACTTCCTATAGCTATGCCCGAGGCGTCTGTGTGTAGTGTGAACTCATTGTCACTTGAGAAGTCTGGGTATTGTAATATAGGCGGACTGCTTATCGCAGTTTTTAATGCGTCAAACGCCTGACTACACTCTTTTGTCCAATTAAATTCTACATCTTTTTTTAATAAACTATTTAATGCGCGATTTCGGAAAAATGTGGGATAAATTTTCTATAGTAGTTTATGAAGGCTACTAAACGTCTGACCTCGTCAGCATTTTTTGGTATTGGATATTTTTGTACTACCGAAATCTTTTTCGGATCGGGTTTTATGCCTTGTGGGATGACCACATGGCCTAAATAAAGAATTTCTTTTTGTAAAAAGTTACATTTTAATGGATTTAATTTAGTTTACTTTTCGTAATCTTGTAAAGACATCTATTAAATTTTTATTGTGTTTCTGCAAGTTTTTACCCATGACTATTATGTCATCCAAATAAAATATGCATTGCAAATAATTTAGATCAGACATAGCTATAGTCATGGCCCTACTGAAAGCATTTGGGCTTATTTTTAATCCCATTGGCAATCGTTTCATTTGGTAATGTTTATCTGCGATAAACGCTGTGTACTTCCTACATTCCGGATCTAATTTTATTTGATAATAACCCTGATTTAAATCTAAAGTGCTGAAGTACATACATGGCTCCGGATAATGAATCTAATACTTCCGTTATATTTGGTAATGGAAATTTATCGTTTAATTTTGTATAGTCTACCACTAATCGCCATTTCTTTTCTCCGCTTGAATCAGCATGTTTAGGAACAAGTAGTATTGGACTTGCCCATTCTGAACGTGTTTCCTCAATAATATAATTTTCGAGCATGTGTTTTATTTGCTTATTTATTTCACCTTTGCGTGTGAATGCGGTAAACGGTAGGGTTTGCTATATACGGGCGTTGCGTTAGGTTGCAAATGTTTTTTTTTGTTCGTATAAATTTTTATTATTTAATTTATCCCCTAGTAATTGAAAAATGTCGGCAAATTTCGCACAAATATTAATTATTGAATTTCTTTCTTCTCCGTTTAATTTCTCTAAATTTAAATAAGAAAATAACAATTTTACTCTATCTGCATTAATTTTACACTGTTCAAAGGAAAAACAACTGTAATCCCTTAGTGGTTTTATGTCTGGGGTAAAACTATTTAAAGTGATTTCCTGGTCACGTGTGTTTAGTACTCTAACGGCTATTTTTCCATTAATATTCCGCGTTATGGTATTCGCTACAAAATTTCCTTCTCCGATTTCTTTTGATAAAATAACACAATCTTTAGGGTAATTACTTGGTATTTTGATTATGGATTCGCTTCGCGCTGGTAATTTTATTCGATTGAGGTGTTTACTCTCGTTATTTTGGGAGTGTAAGTTTAAAAGTATGGTAAATAATTGGTTATTGTAATTTAAAGTTATTATTTCTTTTTCGTAATTTATAATACTTTTATATTTGATAAGGAAATCCTGTCCAATTATTCCGTGTACCTGTAGTGGTAAATTTTTGAGTACGTGAAATATGTGTGGAAGTTTGTTTTGTTTTATCTTTTAAGTTTAAATAGATCGTACCGTATGACGTAATTTTGCCTCCTATGCCATTTATGCGAGTGACCTTTGGTGAAATAAACTCTGTTGTTGCTAATGCTACGTTACGTTTAACCGCACTAAATGATGCGCCGGTGTCCGCTAAGAATGTATATGTTTTCCCATTTATTGAAAATTGAACCGTATTCATGTGGCTATAAGCTAGCATGTATTCTTTAGGCACGAAAAAAATTTGTTTTGTTTTCGTTTTCTGCGTCCGAGTCATTTGTCGTCGCATTTATCTGATGCCGTCTACGGCTTGTGTTATACTTTGGTCGCGTATTATTCCGTCGAGGTAGAAATGGTACTCTCGAGAAAGTATTCGGATATTTGCGCCCGCGCCGTCTATGTGTAGTTCTATTATAGTTCTGGTTCCCGAGAGGGAGCGTGGGTGCCCTAAAGGGTCTTTTATATTGGTAACCTTTTTTCCGCATATATAATAACTGCTCTGTATTTTGCGACGAAGGTGAGGACACCTCTTCATCTTTCGCTGCTTGTATTGCATTTTTCAGTGAGGTGTAACCCCTAGCCGAAATTATGGTGCTTAGTTTTTCGCTCCGTAATCCTTCCGCGAAGCGATGTATGGCCGATTTTTCGTTTAACGGTCTTAAGATCTTATAGGCTTTGGAGTTGCCGTTTGCCTGCGTAATAGTAAGGTCGGCGAAAAGGTTTTTCAATTCTTGACCATATTGCTCAATTGACCTACCCCCCTGTCTAATTGTCATCAATTTTCTTTGTATTGCATTGTCGGATTTCTTAGGTAGTAACTGTGATTTCATTTCATCTACTAAGTTCTTAATACTACTGTATTTATCGGATAACCTAAGTTTAGCACTTTGAGTTAACCTAGTTTTGATTACAAAATTTATTAACAACTGTTGATCTGACTCTTTAATCATTGTGGCATATAGTTCTATCGCGTCTACTAATTGTTTCGTGGTGGTTTCTGAACCATCCATGACTGGTAGTAATGCTACCGCCGTCTTCATGTCAAAGCAACTATCTGTAGCCATTGTTCCTTCGACTTGTTCCTCGTAATATTTCACTATTTTGTTATAAGTGTCTTCTACCTGGTTATAATATGATGTAATTAATGCACAGTCTTTTTCTGATCTCTCAGATGTCTCTACTTTTTTGCTATATTCGTCCCTATACTCTCCGTATTTGTGGTACAAATCCTGGACCTGGAGAAGCTTATCTTGGCCAATACTTTCTTTTCTACGCTTAGGTCCTAGTTTCCTAATATCTTCTCGAAGTGCATTAAGGGCGTTACATATCTATGCAATTCCAGTCATATCCTACGTTATCATTGAAAGAAAATGACATATACAGGGTGGCCAAGAATAAAGTGCAAATAGTTCTTACTCCATCTCGTTGCTGTAGTTCCGTTGGCCTGGCTCGGGTGATGGGCTTCCCTGGACTTGCTGGTGATGATGCTGCGGGTCGGTGCTCCTCTCTATGCGGCGGCGGTGATGGTGTTCCTCCTGCGCAGCGCCACTGCTACTGTCTGACGCTCAATTTTCTTAGGGAGGCATTTATGAAGCCGCTTCCATATGATGAACATGAAGACGAGGGTGACCATCACCAACACAGCTGTCCCCATATATGTTACAGTAGTCTGGGTGTCGCTGGACTCTTGCTGCGTATTTCGTGCGCTGTTTCCCGCTCCGTTTTGTGCAATTATGATTTCTTCCTTTTTTTCGTCGTTCTTATTGAAGGTGTTGCCCATGTTCTTCTCCAGCAGTAAGTAGTTTATTAATTGGCCCATGGATCGTTACAGTCTCTTAAGTTTTGAGGTTTCATTGAGGAGGTTTTTTTTTTTTTGAGGTTTCTTGAGGCTTCTTGAGGCAGCAGCGTTTTCTGATGTTAGGCGGCTTCACTGGTTTTTCTGGACTGCATCTTCAGGAATATCGGTCTGCATCGTCGGAGCACTGGTACTTGGTAGAAGTGTTTGGACTGCCTACAGCAGTCCGACTGGCAGGATCGCCATGTAAAGGTTGGTACTGGGTAGTAAATGATACTAGGATTGTCGGAGGTGAACTGAACTTTTATTGGGAAAAATACAGGCTTTTTATAGTGTTTCCGGGCGTCACGTAACTTTTAATAGGTCCGTGACATTTACAGTAATACAGAAGGGCTGTCGTAGGTTGGCATTAGGATTGCTACGTAATTATGTATATTCTATTGAATGTCGTGTAACGACCAAGGGCATGTGACGTTGCTATCCCGTCACACACCACAACTAGACTTTTGTATAAGGGGATAATAGATCTGAAAAGTGCATTGAAATATAAGGAGGATATATCGAAAAATACAAGTTAAATAGTAAATTGTACATGTACTTCTTTTTCTTTGTTAAGCCAAAAACTTTTGGACCGCACCTCATACTATGTGAATGTCATGCTCTCCCCAGAAAGAAAATGAAGGAGTTTGGTATTGGGTACCCAAAACCAATACAATTCCTGACACTGCCCTTGTGGCAGAACAAACCATTGACTAGCAAGAATGGATAAACACAAAAGATCCCACTGGGTCGTGTAAGTCGTGTAAGTATGAGACAAGCGGTGAGTATATGAATGTAGAAAACTGTAGAAGAAAAGGAAGACCAAGTAAAAGATTGTGTGAAGGCTTAATTCAATTTTTCTAATAGCGATAGCTGCTGAACTTAATTTGCCTGCGAGTACTCCTAAATGGAGACGCCATCGCAAGTTTTTGTCCAATGTTATACCTAAGACTAATGCCCTATAAAGACTATACACCATTTCTAAAAATTCACCATTGAGCTATATAGTAGAATACACGACTCTAACATTAGGTAAAGCATTAAGTAGTAAACAAATATATAATTATCATGATTCGTTGCGTCCTCAGCTGCTGCTTCGGAGCCGCTTTCCAGTATTTTCTTTCGCAGCATCTTCATTTCCATGACACGTAGTTTCTGCTTGTACCACTTAAGTTCAGGCCACGCTTCACTCCTATAAAATGACAAGCCTAATGATATACTTATGGATCTGCACCCCTATTGCGAAACGCGTTTAACGCTCGCACTCAGAATCAAGTGTCATGATTTTGAATGGGCTATGAGAGTTGATTCGGATACCAATTGTCAATATTTCGTTAGGCAATAACTCCCCTGCTCTTTTAACTTAACCGGCATTTTAGGGTCACAAATGACACCCGCGCACGCCTCTTTGCTTAAACTGCTGCAATGGTTGCGTACCGTAAAACGGGGAAGATAGGAATGGCCGGGTAAATAGGAATAAATATTTGGTTTTCTAAACCGTTCTGTTAGTCTCATTACTAACAGACCGAAGATCAAACTCTTGATTTCTAAACGAGTGAGGTATTCTTTGTTACTGGCTATACTGAGCATTTAAATCAGCCAATGACGTATCAGTAAGAAAAACAGGTTGAAAGTGAGGTCGTCGTGAATACGCGTTTAATGCTCCTTTTAACTTCAAGTTTTACATGAGTAATATTGTAAAAAACTGTTAAAATTGGTGTAATATCGATCATAACAGTAGATTGTGAATCTTAGTTTAAGATATCCCCTTGTTTTTAGGTTATATTTTAGATAATAGGAACGGCGAGTGAGTGACAGCCCTAGTTAATTCGGTTTAACCTCACTTTCAAACCTATTGACCCCGTCAGGAGTAAATGAGAATCCATTAGGGTTTTTTTTAATAACTCAAAATATGGCAATAATTTGGGACTAGGCTACTAAGCATCTAAAAGAGCTAACCACACATTTTATGAACTAACTTAAATACCCTATGAATTACGGAAGAAGGTTAAAATTCCAGTTGAAAGTGAAGATTGGACCAATTTCCCCGTTTTACGGTATTTAAACTGGTCTGTACGCTCGACCAAGACACCGCCTATGCGTAAGGGTCGCAGGCCAGGTATAGTCAGCAGCAGAGAAACGTGACCCCTGTGCCATATAATGTTAGTATGTACTCAGTTTTCGCCACGTTGAGTTTCAGACCACCGTTCTCAAACGACCCCTTTCACGCATTCATACTCGTACGTAACACCGGTCTCCCTCTGTCCGCATGCGCCAGCGCAATATCATCAGCATACATGAGCAGCCACGAAGGTTGCTCATCTGCATCTCTGTAGTTGTTTAATAAATCGTATAATATGACGTATAAAGCAAGTAGACTAAGATAATATAACTAATAAAGACTATATGTAATTTTCTGTCAAAATTTTTATTTATGTGACAAACTTTTAATGCCGACTGTACTTTTCTTTGAACATCCATCAACTACTCACCAAGACGATTCTTAAGAACTCAAACTCAGTAGGATTGAGTTATTTTATTACAGAGTTCCTATAACCACTTTCCTGCTCCATCATCAGATCAGCTCGATGGTATCAGGTTACGTGGTTCAGGTTTGGTTAGGTCACCAAACTTACATAAGTATGCCACATTTTAGCTAAATTGGAATCCGGAAAGTAGGTAAAAAAAACAAACATATTACATACTAGCTGTGCCTTCGGCTCCGCCCGTGTAGAATTCGGTCTGTGTCAGTAAGCGGTTAATTTACCCCTCTCCCCTGGAGCCGAAACTTGAATTAAAGTCCAGATAAAATATTATAAAAATACCACTAAATAAAACTACACTCCAAAATCAATCGTTTTTAGCACTTATTTAAATTTTTGACGTTTAAATTTAAAAAACACAGAGTATATATAATATTTTCTTCTGTTTCCGCGATTATTAATCATTGAAATAAAATTATTTTATTTCACAGAGTATATACTTAGAGGTGTATATCGGACGATACAGTACCACTTTTCTATTTATACGTCCTTGATTGTAGTACGATCTAAATCAAGTCCATGGCAAATATCACTCAAATCGGTCCTCCTGTCAAATCAGTCTAAGCATGAAAAGGTAAGAAATATACACATAGAAATCCATACTTCCTAACAACCTACCGAATTTATGTCTAATATTATTTAGAAGTAAGATTAAAGGAAAGGTGAATATAGATATTGAGGCCAAGTATTTACATTTTATTTACAGTTAAATTTATGTATGCACAACTAAATATGTACCTACATATAATTATATCCACAGTTACATACTCCAAAAGTAGGTACGTAAAGTATTTTTACATACCATTGACATTTAACAATATTTTTTGTACACCACATTGTCAGTCTTCCCGGCGGGCATTAGCACGAACAGCTCCGTGCAGCTGGTGACGCGCGAGCATGCCACGTAGAGCTAATTGTGCGAGAAGCAGCCCGTGCGCTGGTTCACGCCGGCGGCGCGCAGCGTCTGCCCCTGTTGTTAATGGTCATGGCGAAGCAGACGCTCACGAAGAATTGTAGGCACTTGAAGCGGAGCGGGAAGTTGCTCGGAATGAGGGAGGTGCGGGGGATGAACACGGCTTCTCCGGCGCCACACCCCATCAGGGGGTCTCGCTGCAGCTGCACTACTTTTAGCCTGGTTCCGTTGCATAACTTTGGAGGTGACAAATTCCAAAGAAGCATGACCGGAACTCCAAATTTCAGGGTTAATGTGCGTGCTGGGAGTCCTGAAGCGCTCAATGAGTTTAGGAACTCCATCAAGTATATTGTGACGAAGCCTTCATCCAAGACAGTGTTAATGGAATTATATACTGCCTGTTCACTTTCCATTTCCGCCAATATCCGAGCATTAACGGTTCTCTCATAAACCGAAGAGTTCTCACGTCGCTTCACCTAGCTCAGGTCTCCGTATACGCTCTAAATATGGTCTTCAACTGACGGGACGATCTTGCATAACGTCACTGGTAATCGTATCAGGCCGTTGGTTTCCTCCAGAAGTCCTCCTCCAACCTGAAGCAGTACCTGGGCAAAATCTTACACATATGAGCCTCCTCTTTGTTGATACCACTGAGCCACTTATCTCGTTTTTTGTTGTATTATTAAATCAATTATATTCATTTAAATTTGTTGATATCCGTACCCCCTCTTCTAAACTTAGAGTTAATTTGGCAAAATGCCAAGGTGTTAATTTTAGCGCCACCTGTTAGTTTAGTAAGGTACTCGATAGTAGTCGTAGGCTCGTGTAGCACATATTTGAGAAAAGTTTGCACCTCCTCTCTAAGTAGTGCCATAAGATTCAGATGCAAACTTAACTCAATCAAGTTTAGTGGCTACCCCTCCTTTTAAGGGTTGAATTTTTATAGCGTTTAACCTGGCCGGGAATTTTCTCAACAGACTAGTAAAGTTTGCGCCAAAATCTGTTGAGCCGTTTTCTTGTCATGCGTGTATAAATAAACAGAGAAACAGATAAACAGACAAAAATTATAAAAACTGTTGGAACGTGTTCTGTTATCGATTCTAAGTATCCCCGGCCAATTTTTTTTCGAATATCTTCCACGTACAGACTTTCGAGCCTCTTCAGCTTTATTATATGTATAGATAGATATAGAAGATGTATAGATAGACAGATAGAATATAGAAGATAGATAGATTAAGGTGTAAAATGAAATGTCTATGTACATTAAACATACATAGATTTTTTACTACTATAATATAGATAATCTAAGAAATAAGTGATATGGAGTATTTGAAGGTCACTAATTACATTTTATTTAATTGTATGTTTGTATGTACTTAGGTGTCGATGTAGCTTCATCACGCCAAAACGGCCAAACATATTTCAAATATTTTTGGTACACGGGTAGCTGGGCATCCCCAGATAATTATAGGACACTTTTTTCGACTACGCTGAAGAAAAAAAGAGGGTTATATTTTTTTCCTCCGCTGACGAAGTTGGCTTCTAAAAGGCTATAAATTTCATCTCTATGCGGACGAAGTCGCGGCCAAGAGCTAGTAGAATTATATACTGCCTGTTCACCTTCGATTTCCGCCAATATCCGCGCATTAACTGCTGCTGCCTGTTCAATTTTCGGTGTGAGTATGGCTCTCTCACAAACCGGAGAGCTCTCACGTTGCGTCACCTGGCTCAGGTCTCCTTATATGCTCGGAATGTGGTCTTCAACGGACGGAACGATCCTGCATAACGTCTCTGGTAATCGAACCAGGCTGTTGGTTTCCTCCAGAAGTCCTTCTTCAACCTGAAGCAGTACCTGGCCGAATTCTTGCACATGTGAGCCTCCTCCTTGTTGATACCACCGAGCCACTTATCTCGTATTTTGTTGTATTATTAAATCAACTATTCTATTCAATTGTTGATATCCGTACTCCCTCTTCTAAACTTATAGTTAATTTGGCAAAATGCTTCCTCGGTGGCTTAATTCATATCATATACAAGGTATTTATTTTAGCGCCACCTGTTACTTTAACAGCTATAGTAGGTTTGAAAAAAGTTTGCACCTCCTTCCTAAGTAGCGCCGTAAGATTCAGGTACAAACTTAACTCAATCAAGTGTAGTGTCTACCCCCCTCCCACCCCCTCTACCTGGCCGGGGATTTTCTCGACAGATAAGTAAAGTTTGCATCAAAATCTGTTCAGCCGTTTTCAAGTGATGAGCGCACAAATAAACAGACAAACAGACAAAAATTCTAAAAACTGTTGGAATGTGTTCTATTATGGATTCTAAGTAGCCCCGGCCAACTTTTTTTCGAATATCTTCCATGTACAGACTTTCGACCCTCTTCAGCTTTATTATATGTATAGATTTACATACATTGCATGTTTCATAAAAGCTTGTAAAAATGAGCAATCCTTATGATAAGAGTTGCTAATTTTTTAGTAGTTTTAACGTTAATCTACTTTGATCAAAGCTCCTTAAAAAAAGACAAAAAACGTTAATTATTTTCTTTTAGATAGCATATAATTTATCTCGTGATCTCACAAAGCGATCTCAAAATAGTACATTATTGCCGAGGCCCGGAAAGTAGGGAATTGCCTGACGAGGTGGTTTGCAAGCCGAGCATTGCGAGGCTTGCAAAAGATGCGAGTCTTAACTGACTCGATTAATCCCCGTTTCCGCCGAGGTATATATAGTGCTTTTCTCAAATGATGCGAGGAAATAATAAAAATACGTTTATGTTGACATTGTGTATGATAATATGAACTGTACATTTCAGCATAGAATAAATAGCCCAAAACGTAGATGGCTTCTTGGTTTTGGATTGCTCACTAAAATATGCTAAAAACACACTGTCAGAATATGAATTTGCATGTTTGCTTCCTTTCCATAACATAAATTGGCCGTACACTCGATAATATTTATCTCTTGACTTAACAGGAAGAAAATTCTCCATAAGTAAATTCGCTTCTGCTTTTGGTGGTGTGCCATCAAAACTACTTTCATCATTTGAACTCATTGTTTAAAAAATATGGCCAAAACATTCACGTGAAAATTGTTTACTCGATACAATGAACTAATTTTATAAATTTTACCGCCTTTTTTAAACTGACTTTTTACATCTATACAATAAATTAAAAAAAAAACTTGCACGAACTCATAAACGTTCTTCACATGCTACCGATTCCATCAGCTGACTAATCGGTCGCTATATGGTCAGAAATGAATGCCAATCTGATCAGATCTGCAAAATTTTCGAGTGTCTAACGAACGAAGCTACGCTTTAATTAAACGTGTGGTTATCGTGGCTGTATGGGATTTGGCCTATGTCCATTTCAATTTATGTACACTAAGAAATTTTTAAAAGTTATGGAAGCGGGCAAAAGCGGATTTTCATACATTTATTTTTGCCCTAGGTAGCGAATTTTTTTTTTAAATTTAAATTGCAAAAATGAGGCTCTGCTTATTCTATTTTCAAATAGAAAGCTAAACATTTCCGAGCATGTTTGAGAAAATCATATTCAATAAGCCTTCCACTAAGTTTTGACAGCAACTTAACAAAATATCTTTAACAGCCAATTCATGAGAAAAAACCGGCCAAGAGCATCAGATCATGCTTGTAGGGTTCCGCAGCCGTTCATACAAAAAAATGCACCGCAGATGAAAAAAAATATGATATGAAAAAAAAACACTAACAAAAGAGCGTATCTCCCCGGCTTTTATGTCCTTTTGCTGAGACGAGCAGTTTTTTGGCAATAACTTAAAAACGGTATGTCCTATCACGTTGAAAACAATATTTGTTGGAAGTATTTAATAAGCTTTATATTTGTAAATCCGCTTAGTGTGAGTCGGACTCGCGCACCGAGGATTCCGTACAAAATATACGCTACAAACAGCCGTATCTATGAAAATTGTGTTAAGTGTTAGCAGACTTCCCTACTAATAAGCAAAATGTACGCGGTGTTCGATTATTTTGTATTGGTAACTTATATAGACAGCCATACATAAAATTATACATTTAGTATTTGTTGTTATAGCGGCAACAGAAATATATCATCTGTGAAAATTTTACACGTCTAGCTATCACGGTTCATGAGATATACCCTGGTGACAGATAGGCAGGCAGATAGACAGACAGATAGACAGACGAACAGCGAAGTCTTAGTAATAGGGTCCCGTTTTACCTTTTGGGAACAGAACCATAAGGTAAAACGGAAGAATACGATATGAAAATGAGCATTAGCAAAAGAGCGTACGGCACTATATTTTCTACCTAACTAGCTCGTAAAAGTACCTTTTACGGCGCCAAATCTGCGTGGAAAAGTTCGCTTTATCCGCTAGCGTGGAAAAGTTATTTAAAGGTAGGTATATATGTTCTTGTATTTGTTTTGTTATTAGTGTGTTTCATAGGTTTATTATCACTTTTTTTTAATGAAAACAAAAGAGTTTGTTATAATTTTACAGTTTTTCTGACATCTCACATTTTTCTCGCTGCTTGTAGTAAGGTAAAAAGTAATTATTTGGCATCTCGGGCGTTGAAAGCCTCGTTACGCATGTATATTAGAACCAATCGCTCTGCTCGTGGTTCAATTTTAGATTCATTCACTTACTCGGCTTTCAATTCTAGCACTCGCGCTAAATAACAACTGCAGCCTTGCATAATAAATAACTATTTTTATTATTTAACTATCAAATCAAGTAACGCCTTTCACAAGAAACCTTTACCTTAAATTTCTTCAATATATCTATTACTAGAAGGCGCCCGCAACTTTGTTCGCGGAGGAGAAAAGTCATAACCCCTCTTTTTTTCTTCAGTGTAGTCGGGTAAAAAGTAACCTATAACTATTTGGAGACGCCCAGCTGGGCTGGGGTAGCTACCCATGTACAGAAAATAGTTGAAATCCGTTTAGCCTATTTTGCGCGATAAAGCCGCAACGACACATACAAACATACAAAAAATCAAATAAAAATATTTTTCGATTCAGTGACTCCAATTTCATCCCTTACATTAGTTTTTTTTTAATATCTTCAATGTACAGATATTACATTTTTACTACTTTATAATAGTATAAATGTAGTTTTTAAGTATTGCCTGTGACATACAGACGGACGGACATGACGAAACTATAAGTGTTCCGTTTTTGCCAGTTTGGCTACGGAACCCTAAAAAGATACCCATATAGAAATTTTCGATCAACGCTGTTCTTACTTTCATTTAAAAAAAGTTGATAAGCATAGGTATTGTTAGGTGCAGTAAAATAAAACATTTTGTAGGTATTCAGAAAACATTTATTTTGACAGCACAAATGTGTTTAATATTTGGAACGATACTTCTCAGGCGCTGTAGGGGGGAACTCTACCAGTAGTAACTCGATACAGCCCAACTCTAAAACGAGGAAAAAAAACATGGTATTATTATATGAAAATTATAAGTAAAAACTACGATACAACGACTTGAGACGTATGTGATAAAATAGGGTCTCCTTTGGAATCCCTAATGACGTTTGTCCTAATTTATCGTGTGTCCTAACGATTTTTTGTGAGAAACCGTAAATTGTTCAGGATTTTTTAAACGATCATCGTATCTATCCTAATCTATCAATCCTGAAAAGTTTACTGTTTCATAAAAAAAGCGTTAAGTTTAACGATACATTACGACAAACGATGTTAGGGATTCCGATATAGATCCTATAAAATATTTAAAATTAAGAATTTAAAAACAGGGAAATGAACTTGTGAATGGTTATCGTCATCGTAACATCAAAGAAAAGTGAACTACTCGGGACGAAAGTATTATGAAGGAATTAAGTGTCTTCTCAAGACTGTACTCGCTTAGTTATTTTCTACCAAATTCAAATCTGACTACGTAAGATATAATATGATAAATATTGAACTTACTCTATTTTAACGAGGTCCAGAGTACCCATGACCGCAGTTGTCCCAACACAGCGATTGTTGGTAACTTGCGTCATGGATTCACACCTGTTACCAATGAGATGGCCACCAGCGTCCACAGTTGCCGCGAAGAGTTGCCAGGCTCTGTTGTGGTGGCACCAGTTGTCACTGTTGGCGCAGCCAGGCTGTCTGGTTCCACCGTTGGGGAAGAAATCTAGGCCACCGATGGCCTCAGCGACTCCATATGCTCTATTTCCTACTGCATCAGTATGGATCGTTTCGACGAACTGCGCGTCAGTAACCCTGAGGCGCTCAGAGTAGAAACCCCAGCCGTCACCAGCGGGAGATAATGCTGAAATATGAAAAAGTTACGGTTTGATAGCAGCTAAAGAATGGTAATTTAGAAAATTAATGTAGTTCTAAAGTTACTGAGGATATGCAATCAGCCAAGATTGAAAAAACGAATTATGAAAGGGGATGAGATGATATCGTTGATTGAAATTCAACTAACTTTAAATAATAGGTTTGACTCAGTATTCAACGTGTTGTAGGTTATATGGGTATATCTATGCGAAATTATCGCAAGATTCATCATGACTCAAAGTCTAAACCACAAGTCTATATCTTTGTTGTTACAATATAGCTTGTTTTAATATCAATGACGTCACTCTGGTACCGTTTCGATTGATATCTGCCAACTCATTAAATATTTAATGTTTTACCACACCGACATTCCAAGACTGTTTTTTGGTTACGACAATCATGTAGTTATAATTATAACGTTTGTGGTTAATAATTTATCCATAGCTACAGAGGAAGAGCCAAGGTAAATAAACCAAGATAAATGTAATTTCAATTATGTTGAGATTACTCTCTTTCTTGAGAAGATCCTGGTGAAAAATTATAGAAAAGGTAATTAACACGAAAGGGATAGCGGTAAATATTAATCTTCAATCCTACCTGTAATTTTTCTGGCACGAGCGGTAGAATCCCGACTCGCAATGCCCACAATGTGCGCTCCCAGATCGAAACCGATGAGATGAAGCAAATTCCTGTTCAATTTTCCCGATGTCTCCATCTGCGCGATGAAGCTGATCAGATCCGCAGCAATGGAAGGCACTAGCAATACAACCTGGTCGTAGTTGAGAGAAGAGATGAGCCCCCAGTCGACAAGAATGACGGCCATTTCTTTGTCTGCTCGAATAAGGGCTGTAAAAAGATTTCTGTTAGATCGATGATTGCGATAATGGTATTATAATAAATGCTCACGATAGGTGATAACATTGTCATCACTTAATATTCCATTGATGTTTTTTTGTAATAGTTTTGAGTGAATTGTTTGTTTTTGATTCAAAGATATCAGTCAGATAAGATATTAGGACTGACTAATAAATTGAACTTTAATCGAAATAGTCATAGTTACTAGACAAAATACGTACAATTTCTAAGTGTGTTTCCAAATTCAGTGCGAACACCACTTTCCCGTCCGTGCACTACGATGGCCACGTTTTCCGTACCAGTGAGGGTGAGGGCGTCAATACCGGTCGCAGAGTTCTCTACTACTTCCATTTCTGTGCCACTCTCTATGTGTTGCCTAAAACATCGGAAGAAAAACACATTAAACATAACATAAACAATTGAAGCTTTGGTTAAATTGAAAAGTTTCGGAAATGACAAAAGTTAAATTTTTATATAAATGTTCACAGTTCATCTAATCATGTTTAAAATAAAGAGTAAGCCCAGGGCTTTGTAATTAGACCTGACGACCTAGACGTTTTTGTTAGTTGTAGAAAATCATTTAATTTGTTTTCCTGGAGTTGAGAGTGACTCTTTTTTTATTGTATTCTGTTCAAATTAGATCTTTAATAGTTTGAGGTCTAAGTCGACTTACCATGTTATTAAGTTGTATTGGACTAAGGTTAATGTTAACCGCTCGTTCCTTGGCTCGATCGCTGTTTCAGGTACCGATGCGCTCTGGCATGCTGATACTAAAATGAAATAGATAAGTTATAATTAGGAACGAAGAAAGTTGAAACATATCAACTCCGAAATTGTTCTCTTATCAAATGATCTGGCTAAATTAGGGTAAGCAACCTTCTCAAGCCAGTTTCATGTGGCGGTGAGGGCGACGATAAGCTGAGACTGATGAAGGTAGATCATCAACGCTGTTAAATCAGCTGGGATCACGAATAAAGAGAGAGCGGCAGCAATTACAGAAAGTGCAAGTTGAAGAATATGAGTTTCTTGTAACTAAAAACAAATGGGATGGATTTAATAACTGTAGATGGTTATTAACTCCTTTCTACTTTAATCCACTGTAGTGTTTATCAATAAATTGGATATAAAAAAAAAAACTTTGACATCACTCACAGAGGCACGTAACCGCCACAACAGATACCAATTTAAATAGCGACATGTTTTTTGAGTCTGCACCAGCTACTTAATAACTCGTAACCAGACAGAAGTGTTTTTATATGCATTCGATATCTGATTAGATGTTTTTAATCAAATTAATTGTTGTGATCGATCAGAGCGGTATTTTCTTTCAGATCATTATCTGATACTGGGGAGTCACCAGTTATTTGTAAATTGTCATTGCCATTATATTGAAAATAAGTAGATAACAAATCACTTTACTTTCAAGGCTATATCGTTGAAAGTATGGGGCATGGAAGAAAGACAATCAGCTTTCACCGTGGTTTAATGAATTTTTAAACTGATGTAGATTGCCTGATATTGCTGTTGTATCTAATGGTTTCTACGGAGAGAAAAATTACAGGAGCAACATGCAAATTGACGTTGATTAACTGAATATTTGTACCATGATTTCAAGTTGAATACACGTTGGTGGTTTGTCAGTCACTTCAATCTGCCCTTCCAAATTTAGAATTCTCGTCAGTCAAAAGCATCATCATCACATTATCAGAGCGCTACATATTAGATGTTCACCGTTGGGAAAGGCATCAGTCAAAGACACGCTATTATCGATCGTCTTCCAACATTAATCATAAGTTTCCCGCGGTCTTCATGAGATCGTTGGTTGGACGTCATTAGCGATTAAGTGAATCTTCTTGCCCATCTAGCTGGAAAGAAGTGACAAAATGTATATTGAACTAGGATTATCATGTACAAATGTAGTCCTCCTTGATAGGTCTGCACGAAATGTTTGTAAAAAGGAATTTGGTATTGATGATTTCGCAAGGCGCACAATGCAATTTACTACGCTCCTTATTATATTGCTTGACTTTTCTTATTGATTCCTAACATTGATATGAAACAAAGCTATCAAGCAAATAGACATCATCGTCATCATGATCAACGAAAACATGAGTACTGTTAGAGATAGGTCTCCTCCAAAAACCGCTAACAAGCTATGACGGTCCTGTGCCGCCCATATCCCGGGAGTCCACCGACTTCTACCAGGTCGACTCACACACACTCACCGTACCCACCATGTGTTGGGCCTCAAAATCACTGGTGCGCTCACACTATGCAAAAGTAATGTATATTAGGTATAAATATGAAAATGTAATAATATAAGTATTTATTGTATCTCGCCTTGAGTCACGGGCTCGTACGTTTCGGATTTTTGAGAGGCTTGCCTGGGGATATGGATCCAGCACATTCCCTTTCGAGAAGTTTGCTGTAACTGTACTTCTGCTGAGACTTGCTCCTGATCATATCAATAAGAGAATACGTCCATGAGCAGGTCCCAGCAGATGGAACTATTTCATTTTAAGGAAAGATATATCAGGCTACGACATTGTATTGTGTTTGGATGGACTTTTTTATGTCTTTTGCAATGGAAATATGTCATCTGCCATAACAACCAAATCGATTATTATCTGTGGTGGGTGATGACTCACCACTCACTTGATGGGTCCCCGTAATTGCCGTCAAACAAGACAGCCGGAAGCAGCACGGACTTGAGGGCGTCGAGAGGTGTGCTGCGCTCTCTCCGAGGTTACTCGCCCCTTTAATACTTCTTCTTTTCACCCCTGGAGTATACAGCTCGAACGCTCCTCTTTGGACAGCTAATGAAGGCAAACCAGAGCTAAGAGTCCTTCGGGTCCTCTTGGGTATCCACTCCAGTCGATGAAGACACACCGGAGGCGATCTGGAGATCTCGGGTCCCTGGGGTCGTCACTCCCGAACAGCTCGCCAGAAGCTGCCTTGTGGCCATAATTATTATTATTATTGATGACTAGAAGGCTCTCGCATCTTCGTTCGCGGAGGCGAAAAAGCCATAACCCCTCTTTTTCAGCGTTGTCTGGTAAAAAGTATCGTATAACAATCTGTGTATATACAACTACCCGTGTACTAAAAATAGTTGAAATCCGTTTAGCCAATTTGGCGTGATGAAGCCACAACGACACATACAAACATATAAAAAAAAATGTTTTAGTTCAAAGTCCGTTACGATCACTTTTTTAAATATCTGTAATGTACAGACATTTATTTTTTACAACTCTATAATAGTATAGATATCCTACCCAGATACCTACCCTAAATATACATTACAGCGCTATCTTTAGCTAACATGTGGCAACTGCAAAGTCCGCTTTTTTTGACGGGGGTTGAAAAGAATACGAACATAGAAGCGTGTCCCATCGGCTTTGCCCAGAGAGGCGAATCGAAATGGATACATTTGCGAAGAGATTGCTATTTGCCTTTGAGAATAGAAACAACGGTCGCGCAAAAGTGGATGGACTAAGCTTAAGATTGTGGGTGTATTTCTCTATTTTACTAGAAATGTATTACAGAACTAGAAATATACAAAATTGATACAAAGATCTAAGTAGAAAGGAAAATGTATTGCGATCCACTGCAGTTTAAACCGGAATCGAATCAGCGTCTCTGTTATACCGGAACAGCGTCCTAATCCATTAGACTATCAGACCGCTTGTGATTCACAATGAATTAATCCTCTACCTTTGATAACGATACGTTACTCACGATCTATGTAACATTAATTTTGAAAGGTTTAGTACCTTATTAGAGCTTCTACTTAGATCTTTGTATCAATATTGTAAATTAAAAACATTGTATGATGTATCACATTTAACAATATAAACAAAAAAAACTAGAAAAAGATCCTTTGGGACAAATGCTTTTAACATTGGGCCAGACAATGTATCTGTCTATGTATGTGTAGTGTGATTGACGTCCGAATGAAACGATTGACGCTGTGTTCTGCCAAGAAACAGTACGAACAGCCGATAGCGTGTTTGACTATAGCTCTAAGTCAAAGAGACAGACTTCGATTGACGTGGTTTCTGTTTGACTTAGACGTCAATCACGCTATCGGCTGTTCGTACTGTTTCTTGGCAGAACACAGCGTCAATCGTTTCATTCGGACGTCAATCACACTACATATGTATAAAAGTTATTTACAATACATGTGCGGTAAGTAGGTTATTCCCAAGGAGTTGCAGTGATCTAACCGACAGGAGTTGAAAAGTACCTATTCGCACGTGTATTGTACATTTTTTTTTAGTTTATTTTTCCAAAATGGTGTAGGTAACTTCATGCAACTTAAATTAACTCGCCAAACTGCTGAGACTGTTTATTGGCATGATCGCCCTCATATTCATTATTTTTAGCTATATGCACCTAACACTATTTACCTTACAGCTATATTAACAAGTTAATTTTACTACTAACAAACATTTTACAATGCATATCCCTAGGAAGTACCTCTATCAGGCACGTAATGTGCTACTTACCGCACATACGTGGTAATGATTTTTTTCTATGCATTTATGTATGGGCCAACATAGGTACATAAAGTGCTAGGTTGTTAAAACTATAACATCCCTGGTTTCGTCAGTGATTAAAAACAGAGAATAAACGCAACAAAACACCATGCAGACAGTCTCCCACGCAAAGCTGCCGGCAGCATAATGAAAACTTTATTAATTACTTGGTTAGAAACCTCCAAAAATTTCAGCCGTTTTGCTTTTATTTCATAATTTAAATAGTGTTGCGTGAGAGACGGGATTTAATTACATTAAACAGCGGATATGCCTTTATAATTATCACAATGTTCTGTTTTAGGATCTATGAAAACAAGTTATATGATCTGAGCTCTGAAAAATCTACTGCATAGCCTTAACCCTCTTTTTACATCATCGTAGTTGGGTAAAAATTCAGCTACCCGTGTACCAAAAATATTTGAAATCCATTTAGCCGTTTTGATGTAATGAAGCCGTAACGAGACAAGTCACAAGGACTGCGAAGTTGGGTTGGTTGAACCGGTTCAATTAATCTTGGAGGTAGGAGAGAGAGGAAAAAAACTGACATAGGGGAGAATAAGCAATTATAGACTGGTCGCACCAACGGTGGGGCCGTAAAGTCATTACCTTACCAATATCGATGCTTTAATGTCCTTTCATTACTGATCATTAGGCTTAGGACTTTTCCTAGCATACCGTGGTTCTAAAATCCATGGAGTCGCCATTTGTGAAATATAATTTTCGAAGTCAAAGTCAAAAAGTATGATGTTATCTATACTATTATAAAATATTTTCAAAAAAAAAATTGTTATAGACTATTTTATGTATGTTTGAATGTTGTTGTGGCTTCATCACGCAAAATCGGCTAAACGGATTTCAACTATTGGTACACGGGTAGCTGGGTATCTCCAAATGGTTATAGGATACTTTTTATTCGACTACGCTGAAGAAAAAAGAGGGGTTATGACTTTTTCTCCTCCGCGAACGAAGTTGCGGGCGTCTTCTAGAATTAAATATAATGATTCATACTCTCACATCTTTAGTGAGTTCGTTTTAATCGAATGAATTCTATTGACTTTAATATATTATTTTACATCACGTGGCTCCATGGATTTTAAAACCACCGTGCTACGAAAAGTCCTAAGCCTACTGATCATAATAGTCTAAGCTGTATTACTTCTTTTTCTGAGATTGTTATAGAAATATTATGATATGGCTGTCAATAAAATAACATACTGCATAAAACATTGGTTTCCTTCCATTTCATCGATAAACTTTTCCTAGAAAGCTTTTTCATAAAACTTTCATTTCATCCGAAGCTTTGAACTCTGAAACCGTACAATTTTCATATTTTTTGAAAAGATGACATGTAAAAGCCGTTTCGTTAGGTAAATTTTATTTTATAATAATCCCTGATTATCAACGGTTGCAGACAAAAATGTTGTCTATGATATGATATCTCGACGAAATCAGGTATTCAATGAAATTTTTTTAGATATCTAAAACAAGTGTACAACCGTAACAGCTGGCTATATCCTACTCTCCATCATTTTAACACCTTTTTCTGCCATTGGAGGTCTATCATTTACTGTTATGGCTATTTTGCGCCACATAGTGACCATGGATTGTCTTTTATGGTCCCCTAAGGTGTTAACTTTCATGGACACTGAGCGCTTATGTAATAACGCTTATAAAATTTCATGGCCCTTAGAACACGCGCGAAGCTAACATAAGCATTATAAAGGTGAACCCGAGCTATAACAGGGAGATTGGAATACAATGGCCGTTAGGTAAAAAGTGTATTAAAAGTGTTGAGAAATTAGAGAATGCTTAACTCGTAATAAGTTTTATGATATTAGGTCCTTTTAACACGTTGGCTGCCATGAGCATTACCGATGGGATCTCGTAACCTTCTCTGTGTGGCCATGAGCATCACCGGTGATGCTCATGGCATGTTAGTAATAGGGCAATGGAATGGGGCGTCGGAACAACACTTTAGGTGCCAACGTGTTAATTGTCAAAAAATCACGATTAGATTTAACAAGTAATCTGTCACATGTCTTTTGATTTCGTCTTAATATTTATTGATATTCTTATGAATAGTTAATATGCAGAACCATTTTTGGTTACAATTGAAAAAAAAATGTTTTTTTTTTGATAATTATTATCTTGAGCAAGTTGTCATGTTAATAATTGTTAAAAATATAATACTTATGTTGGTTCATCAGTTTCATTACTATACATACTGTAGCTTATGAGGCAGACCACGGTTAGAATTGCGATAAAATATAGTTTCGAACATTTTTTTACTGCCTCTTGAAAATATTATATTTTATATTATAATACTTAAATTGTTTGAAACTTGTTTTAACGGAGTTTTAACCGTGCATTACCTGGATAAGCTAAGTATAGCTTATCAAGGTAATGCCGGTTAAAACTCCGTTAAAACAAAACGTTATGCATATTAATGCATAATGATGAAACTTATGAACAAAAAAATTTTTAAAAATTATTAACAACTTGCTCAAGATAATAATTATCAGAAAAAACTTGCTCATGATAGTATTTATTAAGATCAAAAGGAAACATTGAACATAGCTCACTTTATTTCTCTTTGCTTTGAGTAACGTTGAGGCCTATAGTTAGCAACCATATCAACAATGTGCTAATCAGTGCAAGTGGCCAGTGCAATAACGATCTTTATGGAATGCCTGCCTTCGTCCTGCAGTGGACGTCTCGGCTGATATAATGATGATGGTGATTTTTATTTTATATTAATAGGGGCAAATAAGCAAACGGATCGCCTGATGGTAAGTGATCTTGTCGCCAAAAGACACCTGTAAAACCAGATGAGTCACAAGTGCGTCGCCGGCCTTTCAGATGAGAGTAAGGTTTTTTTATTAGCAATTAGAAGATATTAAAGATCATTACAAAAAGGACATTAAAAAATAATAATAATTCTGTTCACGACTTAGCGGTCAGCCTGTAGAATAAAAACTTCCACAGATCCAGATTATACTCCTCATTACCATATAAAGCTACAACTTTGCGCTTCTATACTTTCGAGGATTTGTCAAAGATTTTCCATTACGAGCAGAGAACTCCGCGGAAGCGAATTATTCGAGTCAATGGGCAAGAAAACGTTAAGCACATACGATTCTTGCCCGAGCATGCATTTGTGTTATTAATGCAAAGTGCAAAATGGAATTATGTTATCGTGTTGAGGGAATTGTAAAATAAATCCCGCTAATATTAAAGTAGAAGATGGGCATCTTCGTTCGCGGGGGACAAAAAAGTCATAATCCTTTCAGCGTAGTCGGTTAAAAAGTACTCTCTAACGATCCTCAGATGTTTAGCTATCCTGATGCCAATAATGGTTGAGAGTCGTCAAGTCATGACAACAAAAATATTCGAATCAAGAGATGACGCTATTATCAATGTTTAAGTAACTTCTAGATCGCACTGTTAATATTTTCAGAGGAATCATGACCCCTGAGTTTTATAATATTTATACTAGCAAGTTTATTAGGGGACGAAAATCAACTTATAATTCTTTTTTTGTTGAGCATAGTTGGTTTAAATGTATCCTATAACCATCTGTAGATACCTGCGTACCGAAATAGTTGAAATCCGTTAGCCGATTTGGCGTGATGAAGCCACTACGAGACATACAAATATGCAAAAAAAATAAAAATAAAATTTGGCTGAGTGAATTCAAAATGGTCCGTTACAATATTTTTTTATAATATACAATGTACAGATATTTAACCTTTACAACTTATGACAGGAAGTATTATTAAATAACCTTTATCCATCCGACACTCTGTTAAACTAGTTCGCGAGTTAAGCGATTTGTTTGTCCGACCCAGTGAATGTGAGGAGACGTGCCAGTGATCGTTCACGCTGCATAATCTTCTCTAGTTTGCGTATCTGAACATTATGGGTCCATATTTATCGTTTCAATGGCCTAATGCTTTATTGACTACACTAAAGCATTCAACTGGATAAGTTGGAAGAAAATGCGTAGTGTTATTAGTAGGATAAGTGTTCCGGGTTCTATTTTTCTGTGTAGAACCTATATGGCAAATCTAAGATAAGGATGGAAGGTTCCAATTCAGGGCACTTCCAGCCAAACCGTGGAGCCTCAACTCGCCACAACTGTTCAACTTCGTAGGCACATCACGAAAAGAGTCTGGGGAGGTTGGAATGGAGCCGTACGGATTGGGGTCACCTCATCAACAATGTACGCTCTGCAGATGATATCTACATCTATACAATTATAGGCGCCAATAAAGCGAAGCTAGCCATGCTTCTGCAAAGGATTTAAAAAGTGAGCGTAGATTAACCGAGCCAAGAGGATGGGTTACATATTAAACGAGCTAAGACGAAGTTCATGTTTGTAGAAAGGACAGGCATGCTACAACAATCTGGAAAGCTATCCGACCTTGATACTACACAAAATTTGTATATCTCAGATCAATGATCACCACTGATCGAGATATGATGATGGTGACGGCGATAGAGAGGTGGTTAGGAGAGCACAAATTGCAAAGAGAGCAGTAAAGCGTTTGGAAAGGATTCAGAAGACATTCAGAAGTAGTAGTCAGCAAAATGACTAAGTCTAAACTAATGCAGTCTCTGATATTTTCCATTTTCCTTAAGCTTCGGAGACATCTAGGCCTAGAAAGCATGCATTCAAGGTAGGATTGATGCATTCGAATTGTGGTGCTGGCGTCAAATGTTAGGTATACCTTGAACTGCGCATCACACTAATGCGTCAATTATGTGCGAACTAAAAGTCACATGCCAGGCGGCCATCTTTACACAACGACTTTCAGTTACTTCGGATACGTGAGCCAGACAGCCTAGAGAAGGTCATGACGGTGGATCGCGTAGAGGGAAAAAGGGGACAAGGAAGATCACCAACCCGATGGACCGATGCAGTGACGGAAGCGTGCCCATCAACTATGCAGGCTTCTATTCTAATAGCACAAGACTGACCGGCTTGGAGGACCTTGGTGCAAAAAATAACGAATTCAATTGGTCGCGACCCTCAGCAGTGAGGTTACGATTAAAAGAAGACGTATCGGTCTTTATTTTTTTCTAACTTTATATACTTTCTATCAGCGAGAAAGAAACTCTTGATATAAAGTAAGAAAAAATTAAGACCACAAAATTTTCTTGAACTCACCAGGAAATGTTCACTGCTGAAAGTGAATATCCTGGTCAAATAATAATGGCCTCAATTCATTATTGAGTAACAGACAGTTAAACATCTTATCATATAAACACCTTTATAAACTTGCACACCCCATGAAAAAATGAAATGTCCGTATACTGAATATATTAAATAAAATGTGAAACGGGGTATTTAATGGTACTGAATTGAAAAAAACTACGTATTTTTTGTGTTTATTTTTATGAGTATTTTATTTTCATCACGTCATAACGGCTACAAGGATTTCAACCTATTTTCAGAACAAAGATTTACCCGACCCACGACACTTTTTACATGACTACGCTGAAACAAAACAGGGTTATGCTTTTTATCTCCTTTGTTTTTGACGAAACATTACCTCAGTGGGTTGTACGAAGCTAGCTAAAGGTTCGAATCCCGGCCAGGGCAAGTGTTTGTGTGATGAGAGCGAATGTTTTTTTCCTGGGTCTTGGATGTTCTCTTTGTATTATTTTCTTTGTATATATTATAACTAGCTTCTGACCGCGACTTCGTCCGCCTTAAATTCGTTTATCGTGGATAAGGGTATTTTTCCGGGATAAAAAGTGGCCTATGTCCTTCCCCGGGACTCAAACTATCTCCCTACCAAATTTCATCCAAATCGGTTCAGCAGTTAAAGCGTGAAGAGGTAACAGACAGACAGACAGACAGACAGACAGACACACTTTCGCATTTATAATATTAGTATGGATTTATTATATATATTATGTATATCGTCGCCTAGTACTCATAGTACAAGCTTTGCTTAGTTTGGGACTAGGTCGATTTGTGTAGGAATGTCCCTGATATTTATTTATTTATTCGCGACTAAAAATCGAACACCTTCATGTTTAGAATATTAGTATGGAGTAAACTTATCAGGTTTATTCATGTTGTTGGTGCCAGCGGAGCATTCCCGGAAGTGCCACGACACCATGTACATAATTACTCCACGAGGTGAAACATCTTCTAATAACCTGATGCCATTGAATTAGTACAAAGCCTTTGTGTCATGTTAAGCAAATCAGAATTTGAGAATTATTTTGTTCCTTTCCTTCCTAATAAATTTCTTAGTGATGATTATTGACTAGCTTAGATGGGATCAAGTTTGTTATATGATTACCGTAACGATAGCACATAAAAACTCATTGTTCAATGTTTCTGTTTTAATGTTAGTGAGCCAATATACAACTTATCCATTTTTGAAGCTGAAGATTCTGGGTTCCAAACCCGGGAAGAGCAAATATTTGTGTGATAAGCATAAATATTAGTACATGAGTCTTGGAAGTCTTCTATGTTTGTATGTTTTGTTTGTAAACACTTTATTGTACATAAAAACAATAAAACCAACTATGTATATAAGTAAAAATATCTATTAAATATATCATCTTCTGGTACACGTAACACAAGCCTTATTGAGCTTACTATGGGACTAGTTCGATTTGTGTACAATTGTGCTGTAATATTTATTCATTTAAAATCACCAATGAGACCTGCGCCTCTAGCACAACTATGATACGCGACTCTTTGTCGCGCGACAAAGATTGTCTGTCTCTTTCCAGTCAAAACAATGCGAGAAAGACGGGTGATGCTATGTTGTCGCGAAGAGTTGTGCTAGACCGGCTGGGTGATTATGTCAGACACCCTATAAACGTATTTTTTTTGGCAGCAAAGTTCAGCCATGGAAATATCTCATATGAAATGATAATGAAGGAAAACGAATTATCATCAAAAAACATCTTTAACATCCAAAGCAAAGCATTGCAAATTTCAACTTATGTATTTTTTTCAACCGCATCCACGCGGGCATCCACGAGGTAGGAAACATCTCCTAATGATCTAATGCCGTTATATTCGTACAAAATCTTTGAGTCACGTTAACGCAAACGTCCTTTTGGAGACCTACAACACTTTAATTACTAATCGTTAATGTTATTAGTCAAACTTAGCATCGCAATGGGTCGCATGTCGGTTTTCTGCAAATGGGATGTTTCTTAACATAGACAAAACAAATATAATGCACTTCCAACTAAGAACAAATAAAAACAAAACGTTAAATATCATACTTGACGGGATCCAAGTACCACAGGTGTAACAGGTCCAATACTTAGGCTGCACCATGGACCACGGTCTCACTTGGTCACCCCACATATTGTCTTTGTGTGACAAGCTGGCATCAGCGTGCGCTTTCGAGACTTGCTCCGAGCCTGTCACATGAAAACATTAAAAAAAGCATACTATGGGTACTTCCACTCTATATTAACTCAAGCAGTGGACTTGTGGGCAACAGCAGCTGATCGTGACAAGGCATTTAAAATGCAAAAACGCGCAGTAAGAATTATAACACATAAACCCTATGACCATCCTACGAAGGAGCTATTTAAAGAATAAAGCATACTTACCTTGCCAGGTGTCTATATCCTAACAGTATGCAAGTATATTAGAGAAAACTTAGACGACTTCCCATTACAGATTAATAGTAGGAACACCCGCAGGAGAAACCTTCTGATAGTTCCTCGACGGAGACTCCCGAAATCCCGGCCGTCACTCGGTGTCATTGGTCCTAGGTTATATAAGTCAGTTCCCCTGGAAATACGCGAAGTTAACAGGGACAGAATGTTTGCAGAAAAACTTAAAACGTTCCTAACAAACCTGGCCTGTCATACTATAAATGAGATTTTTGAGTAGTGTCGTGTCGCCGCAATGTGCCTGTAACTGGTTCAGATTAACTTTAATGTATTTTATGTTTTATAATAACTAAGTACTGATACTAAAATAATATTGTGTTGTGACCGATATGAGTAAAATGATTTATTATTAATGATTTAATGTAAAATAATATATAAATTTTAGGAATAAATATTCTGATTCTGATTCTGTAAGTAATTTGATGATATATTTTTTAAAATCATCAATGTTCAACAGTGAACATGCCTAGTTTGCAATGATCATGAGCTATTAAAAGCCTGAAAAGCGCTGTATATTTTTACCCATGTTGGATACAAAGCGAAAGCAGCGCAAACAATAACTTATAAAATTTCAGGATATCGGCACCAGGTGATTAAATTCGCACAGTCGCCGCGATGTCAAGTGCTCTACGAGATGGAACACATCTCAAAATTACCTGATGGCATTATATTAGTCCAAAGTCTTTGTTTCACGTTAAGTGAATGCCCTTCTTACATATAACTCCTATATTTAAATCACCAATGTGATCTGGCTGTAGTTGTGGAAAATCTGCTAAAATGTGTATTTTTCGGTAGCAATGTGTAGCAGTGGAGATTCCTGATTTGAATGACGATAAGCCTAGAAACACATTATCATCGACGTAAGTCTTCAGCATATGCTATATATTATTATGAAATTATTCCAGGATATCGGCACCAGTTGATTGCATACGTGGAGGTGCAGTGGCGCGACGCCATGTAAGTGCTCTGCGAGGCAGAACACATCTCCTAATGACTTTATGGCATTATATTGGTGCAAAATCTTTGTATTATTTTAAATAAAATTGTTTGATTTTATGATTTTTGTTTGTAAAAACTATACCTACTTGTAATACTTGTAGTATCGTTATGTTTGGTCTGTTACATTTTTGAGTTATGCCTTATATACCGTTTTATATTACGCATGTAAAAACCATTATTTTTTTCGTTTTTATTTATACTTATAATATATTGTATTTCTCCCAGCAAACATTCACTCTCATGTAACTGACATTTCGAAAGTGCTTGTAACTAGGCCTACTTGAATAAAGAATATTTTGATTTGATTTGATTTGATATATTATATGTATGTTATATTTATTTACCCCAGGAGCCATTAGATAGGGTACCACCAAATGGTCCTCATGATGGAGCCTGGGGGTACCTAACGGAACTAAGGGCTGGATCAACATAGACGAATGCTTTTTAGCTTAATGGATTTAGAATGAGGAGCATTTTGATAAAGTACCACGTAATGGTAATTGTAAGTCCATTAAGCTAAAAAAGCACTCGTCTATTTTGATCCAATTCTGAATTCCTTTAGGTACCCCCAGGGTCCATCATCAGGACCATTTGGTGGTACCCTATGTAAATGCTCCTCATTCTTTGTCCATTAAGCAACACTCAACACTCTTCTAAGTTGTATCAATCCTGAGATCCAGTAGGTACCCCCAGGGTCCGTCACCTGATCCATCCAGAATGGAAGTTTTCAACATGGACGCTGCAATTGCTCCCTTATTTTAAGTCCATTAAGCTAAAAAGCATTCATCTATGTTGATCCAGTCCTGAGTTCCGTTAGGTACCCCCAGGGTCCATCATCAGGAAGATTTGGTGGTACCCTATCTAAATGCTCCTCATTCTAAGTCCTTTAACTTAAAAAGCATTAGTCTATGTTGATCCAGTCCTGAATTCCGTTAGGTACCCCCAGGCTCCATCATCAGGACCATTTTGTGGTACCCTATCTAATTGCTCCTCATTATTAGTCCATTAAGCTAAAAAGCATTCGTCTATGTTGATCCAGTCCTGAGTTCCGTTAGGTACCCCCAGGTTCCATCCATCAGGACCATTTGGTGGTACCCTATGTAAATGCTCCTTATTCTTTGTCCATTAAGCAACACTCAAAACTCTTCTAAGTTGTATCAATCCTGAGATCCAGTAGGTACCCCCAGGGTCCGTCACCTGATCCATCCAGAATGGAAGTTTTCAACATGGACTCGGAGTCTATAAGGTGCTGAACTCTCATATTTACGTACTTTGTCCTCGACGAAATTAAGTATCACGAATTGAATTTGGCCATTCAATCATTACTAAAAGTTAATTTAATTTTTAATAGGTACTTTCGAAACACTAAAGATTAAATTTTTTCAATCATTAGTGTTTAGTGTTCAACCACACTAACGTTCGGCCAACACTGGTCATAGGTATATTAATAATCTGTTTATATATCATAATTACGACATAATCTCGTTGTGTGACACGCATAGGAAAGCGCAGCGTGGGACGGCCCCCCACTAGGTGGACAGATGACCTCGTAAGGGTTGTGGAGAGTCAGTGGATGCGGTCTGCGCAGGATCGCACCCTGTGGCGAGCTATAGGGGAAACCTAAGTTCAGCAGTGGACGTCCGTGGCTGATAGATAGATAGATAGTGGCATGACTCGCTAAAAAACATGTCATACCACTACATATGTAGATACCTATACTCGAAAATCATTACATTCCAACTTGCGCAATCAGGAAAATATAAACAATAGGTTACCTAATAAACTAACTACAAATTATTTATTTAAGATTTTTTTGTCAAAAATACTCATGACTTTGAATTAAGCATCTAACGTCACTAAATAAGTATAAGAAACTGGTTAAAACTAACATGCATACAAAAACACTAAAAATAATCATAATCAAAAAAACAGTCATTCAAATAAAACGTGAGTTTAAATAAGCGCTTCTCAAACTAATTCATTCAACACGTTATTCGTCAATCAGAATGACGAATTTTCGAATTAAGTCTATGTCACGTCATTCAGAATGACGCGCTCAAGACTAAATCTTAGATGAATTTTTTTGAATAATATCTGCCCAACTCTGCTCAACGCAAGTTATCGAAAACTTATGAAATTATTCCAGGATATCAGCACCAGGTGATTGCATTCGTGTAGGCGCCGTGACACCATGTAATTGCTCTACGAGGTGAAACACATCTCCTTAATGACTGCGACGCTCGAACCGTTAATGGAAACGACATTTAATATTCATGAGATATTCTTAGGATGAAAATTCTGAGCTTCATTTCAGCTTGACGTATGGGGGAACCAATTTAACAAATGTATTAGTCTTGAAAGTAACGCTGAGTTTGTGACTTTTGATATTTCTTGGTTCATTCGCTTCTGATAGAGTCATTGCCTGTGTCAAAGGTTATTCGTAATCCCGGGATGACTAGGCATTTTATTTCTCTTATTTTTTTATTATTATAATCCCTCCACCATTAAGCAAGTTCTGTTTAACCCAATAGTTCACAGATAGAGAATGCCTTTTGCTGTCAAACCCGCCATTGTTTTCGATTAGGTATCCTATAGAATGTACATAAATGTATTCGAGTTTTTTAAGCCGGTAGTTAGTTTAAAGGGTTGCATTGTAAATTTTATGTCCTTTTACAAAACTCAAAGTTAATTACTTACTCCTATTATGGCTAATAGGGGTTGACAATTTTCAAAACTTTTTTCTTTGGTATTAACATACTTAACTTGCGTTTATCAAAACGGTTTTATAACAAATGTTACCATACATTTCCAGGGTGATTCAATGAAATACTACTATATTTTAATAATAGAGATATGGATGAAACAACTACTTCACTCTCATAAAAAGTCCCTGAGATACAACAATGATCAAAACACATTTTTGGACTTTCCCAAAAAACCCTCCATAACTAAAACCTAGTGACGTCACACGTTCCCTACCTTGTAAGAGGAAATTAAGATCTTTGTTCTGCAGCTATTTTAAATTTGCGTTTATCGAAACGGTTTTGTAACAAATTTTACCATACATTTCGTGGATTATTCAATTTACTATTTTTTATTCCAATACGCTCAAGAAAAAAAGAGGGTTATAATTTTTTTCTCCTCCACTGACGACGTCGCGGGCACCTTCTTAGGCAAATTTCATCCCTTCGATCTCCGTTTCTATGGGAAGGTGAAATTCGGCCGAGTTTGCTGGGGACTCCTAAATAACTCTTGAATCCCATCCGTGAATAACGTCACATCACGGGTCCCGTCATGTGACGTCAACGTATGTAAGCTAACATCCGACCTGACAAACTCTAAAAGCTAAAAGGTCTTAAGTTGGCAGATATGCTATACATCTTTACCACATTATACTCCTGGTCAATAAGTATTACATCACTGCGTCTAACGGTCTACTCGGTAGTGACGAGTCCCGGAAATTATATTTTTAATCTCCGCTGTCTGCCACATATTACCAACAACACGTCCCGCGGCGGCCATATTTAGGGTTCCGTACCCAAAGAAACCCCATGACTAAAATAAGCTTCCGTTGTCTGTCTGTCCTTTTGTCTAATTATCACAAACCTCTAACTCTTGAACCGTGATAGCGAGAGACTTGAATTTTTTCATACAGTGTGTGTGTATGACTGTGGCCACTATATTAAAAAATTATGAAAATAAAATAAAGTCACAAATGAAAGGTGTTCAAGGCTATCCACACATAAAACGTGTTTTTAGATGTTTCTTACGTTTTTTAAATTGTATTATCTTTTGGATTGTAACGCATACACTCGAAATTTTCATGAAGTATTATAGTTGCAATATCAATTATTAATAAAAGTGCTATGGTTGCTGTAACAACATAAAAAAACAGTAAGAGATCATAACCATGGATGAAATAATGATATTTATTCTGTAAGTAGGCCGCAAGGGCATTCTTACTCGTACAAGTCTGACTCTACGGCATTTTCCAAGAGGAGGCCACTGTTGAGCAGAAAGCTGAAACAAACTCAACAGTCAGTTTTTTTTCGAACTAATTTATAACTTTGATTTAAACTTACACGATCTTTACTCATTATCATAACACAACCAAACGGGGCTTAATCGCGTATAAATATGATTGTTTTAATAACATTTCGTTGCTAATTCTTCGACATTGCGGACGTCGCGTTACGTCCATGTTCTTGAAGGCCATGAAACGAAAGGTAATTAGATAAATCATGTTTATACGCGTGTGTTATTATCTTAACTATTGCAATATTAGTACTTCACCTATCTTAAATATATCTTATAAGTATAAACACCCACACAACACACATTTTCATCATCATATCAGCCCAAAGACATCGCCTGCAGGACAAAGGCCACTCAAAGGATCGTTCACCTAATGCATCGATTTCCCACAGTCTTCAGCAGATCATCGGTCCACCTTTGGCGTCTCCCCACACTGCGTCGTCCCGTACGCGGTCACCACTCTAGAACCTTTCTGCCCAGTGGCCATCAGTTCTACGAGTAATGTGCCTCACCCACTACCACTTATATAGGGTGGGCCATATTTTTTTGCAAACAGCAACACTGAATTTTTCGAAAACTGTCAGAGTTAGCGGCGGGAAATTGGCGGGAAACTATAGGGCACTTCGTGCAATTTTTATTATAATGGAGCGTTTCACGGGAAAGCAACGGGCTTTTTGTGTTAGGCAGTTTTATAAAAAAGAATATGAGATAGCCGCGATCCCTCACTGCGAGTTTGCTAAGGTTGGCGTAGTCGATTGCAGGCGTGCCAAAGACGAGACGGAGTACATGTGGATAATGTAATTTTTGAAAAATAAATTGCTTTTATCTGTTACTAGGTTAAATAAATAAAATATTGAAAAACACGTATATAGTTTAAATTTTATCGATGTTTCAAACGTGCTATTTTTTTATAAGCCTAGCATCTCTCTGAGCTTTGTCGACGACCTTGGTTCTT